>OX638301.1:41384072-41818072 GCA_951812265.1 Taphrorychus bicolor | reverse complement strand
TATCTACGGATTGGTACCAAAATCCCACAGCTTCTGGAAGAGTCATTAATTACCGGTCGGGTCATCTCACTGCACAAAAAACTGCTACCATAAAAAAATTGCTTTATCGTAGTTTTATGTTGTCTAGCCCACAATATAGAACAAAAAACGAAAACATAATAAAAGATATTCTTAGAAACAACAGCTACCCCTCTTCTTTCGTAAACAGGATTGTGAATAATTATAAGGTCCATCTATCACAATTGGAACATGGCTCCCATCCACCCTTAGAAAAAAGCGAATCCTTATATTGTAGATTTCCGTACATACCTGGCTTGTCTGAGGCAATACAAAGACAAATCCGGGAAAAAAACCCGAAATGTAGGTTGGCGTACTACAGTACTAATACGGTTGGTGACATCTTCTCACGGTTGAAAGATCAAACACCACACAGTTTGGCTTCGAACATTGTATATATGATTCCATGTGCTGATTGTGAATCTTGCTACGTGGGCCAAACTCGCCAATACCTCAAGAGCCGAATATATCAACATAAGTACGACTGTCGCGAGGGAAGTCTTGAGAGGGGTGAGACGACGGCATTGGCACATCACCATTTTGTCACCACACATAATTTCGATTTCTCGAAAGTTTCCATTGTTGACCGGGAACATAATTATAAATAACGCAACATTTCGGAAATGATACAAATAAAATTAAATAACACTGTCAATTTTAGAATCGACACACAGGGCCTTAGCAGCCACTATGAAGATCTGCTAAGACTTCATAATAAACATAAAAGAAAAATTCATTGTTGTAATTAGCGTCCTTAAGTTGTAAGTAGTTGGTGAAATTAGCGGGATTCAGACAAATAATGCACCTCTTCTTTATTCGAAAATGGCCGACGTTTCGACTGTTTATTTAGCAGTCATTATGAACATCTGCTAAGACTTCATAATAAACATAAAAGAAAAAATTCCATCTGGATTGTTGGCTAGGAAACTTAGAGTGATCGACACTTGATAGCGGCCCCTTCGTCATGAACGTACTACATCTGTATAATGGGCGATAGTGCCAAGCAAATATTATTATTCGCAAGTTTTGTACCTTGTGTGGCGGACGTGCAGTTTGTCGAGCCTAAGATACCAGGGTCACCGAACAATCGAATGGAGTTTGCTATTTTAACCATCTTGAATAGAATTTTAAATGACTACCCTCTCTAAGTGAGAATAGGTAAGTTCTGTCTTCCGTAATGTACGCCTCAATGTTTACTGGTTACTTGGTACTGTCAGTAATTGTCAAATGTTAATTCTTGTAGTTGTTTATAATTTGTCTGTATATTTAATTTTATTATTTTTTTTAAATTAAAAAAAAAAATTATAGATATAATAGATGTATATGATTTTACGTTCCATTATGTAACAAACATTATTTGCAATTTTATGTTGGGCCCAGGGATTTGTTACTATTTAACTCATTGGGTTTTAGCCCTGATGAAGACTAAATAAACCGTCGAAACGTCGGCCATTTTCGAATAAAGAAGAGGTGCATTATTTGTCCTAATCCCGCTAACTTCACCAACTACTTACAACTTAAGGACGCTAATTACAACAACTAATTAAAAATACAAATAATTAGCGCGGATCTCTAAAGCGAGATTAAAAAAAGGGGGAAAAATTACGAATTGGCGATAATCAGAACGGCGGAGCCAACCACTTTTCTCGCGGTAAAATTCGAACTTTTTTGTCTTCCCGGTTAATCGTCGCTTTTTGATCGTAACTCTATTGAGTTCAAAACACGTCTTTTTTCTTCGAGTCTCAAAGATCATCTCTCTTTCGCCACCCCCTCGGTACTTCTCATCCCCGAAAAGGGTATTGTAGAAAAAATCAATACCACCCTGACTAGTGGCGATTGTATGGCGCTTCGGAGAGCGCGGGCTTAACTTTTGAAAAAGGAGCATTTCTGGAAAATGTGCTGGAAAAAGAAAATTGAAAATTAGATCGTTAGATGGAATAAATTATGCTCTTTAAAATGACACCTCACATGACATAGTTTAATTGACAATTAAAGCTTTTAATTTAAATTGACCGTTAATTTCCTGGCCCAGTCAATTAAGACTTAATTGCTCGAATTTACAATCAAATGATCAGAAATTAAAAGCTCTATCTGCTGAGAGAATAAGATTTTAATTTCAATTAACAATATTCGCAAAATCGCCTTAATTACTAAACTATTGTTCGGGTCACGTACAGGTCTGAAATTCTTTCAAGGGCCATAAACCATTAAAAGGGCGCCTTTGCCGGTTACAGAAGAAGGGCAATTGTAGGGTATCATGTTTTATGGCCGCAATTCCCAAAAAATTGTGAAAGTGCCTGTCCAACACTAACAAAAGAAATGCTCTTGACGAAAATAAAAATTATTGCAAACATATGTGCATTTAGGGCCTCATGGGTCTGGTTTATTTAGAAAACCGAAAAATAGAAAAAACTTCCATAAGATTAGAGCTTAAAAGCTTCGAAAAATGGCTTACAGAGTTGCCATGCTTCCACACATAAACTCATATGCAAACAGAGAGGTCAGTTTGCATAACAATCTGCACATGGGGATGTACCATAAGTTGCTATAACACTTGTAAGACGTGCGCTGACGACAACATTACGTGAGGTGAACCTTTGAAGCGACGGACTTCCGGCCAAAAATTGGGTCCATTTTTATGCAAATATCGGCATTTGTTGAATCTGTCCATATCTGCTACGTCATTGGTCCGAACATATCATTTGGCGAATTACGAATTCGGAATTATGTCGTCGATATACTTTGATGGTACGTCCCCATGTGCGGATATGGCGTATATTGCGGATCTACAGTTTGCCGCAGTGCACACTGCATTCCATCTTATTTGATATATATATGCATCTTTCTACGAGGACCTCTAAAATCATATGGCAAATGTCAAAGATTTCGATATAGTAGCTGCCGTTTTTTTCCACTATTTATCCAACAACAAATACAGCTATAATAAACAACTATTAAAAAAATTTTTTATTATATAATAATAATAAGAGCAAGAGATGTAGAACGCAGTGGCAGTTCAGGTTCAGGTAAATATCCTATAATGATGACAATATCCAACAATGCTCCAAATTAGTCTACCAAAAAGTCAATTTTTGCCGACTTATAAGTTTCACTTTAATGAGAATGCAGAAATTTGGCAACACTTAATAAGAAACTTCAATTTCAACCAATCAGACCACAGAGCCAAATCCGCAATATACGCCATATCCGCATATGGGGACCTACCATCAGAACAAAGCCGCTTTCCAGCTGTAATAAAGGATTTGAGTGTGAAGCTCCCGGACCCTTAAGTCCATACGGATTTTAAAGACTCGAGCTGGAACAGCTTTTCATAGTTATCAAAAGTACTTCAAACACCAAAATATCGGTAGATACTCGAAGGGCAAGATGGGCGGCAGATTGGAGCGCTTCAAGTGCATGAAGCAGTGTTGGCACAAGGACGGTAAACAGTACAGGACGGTCCACTGCCATTTAAACAACATGAGCCCAAAATCGTGACGTCAGCTTAGTGCGGACTTGGGAGCGATAATGGCGTCATTATTTCCCGAGCCCCGTGCGCTCTGAGACTATTCCCGTCATTTGTTTTCTTAATAAGAATGTAAGGACGGAAATAGTCTCAGGGCGCTCTAGAGGGGTCACCCGAAAACGCTGTGAATGTGAATATTTAATTTTTGAATCTTTCCCTTGTGGTTCTGATTGTGCCGATTGGGTTGTGATTTAGTAAACAAACTAAAGTAGAAGAAAGAAGGCAGACAAAGATCCTTTCAGTGTTTCACAAAAAGAAAAGATGCTCTTTAACTTAAAATAAGAAACAAGTGGATTCACCTTTACCAGCGAACTGATACATTCAATCCAGGTGCTTCGGCAATATGCCATGCTCTTTGCATTTTACTGCAAATGATTATGAAAGAGACTTTCGTAATTAACTTTTGGATAAGTAAGTATTACATTCAGTATTAAGTACCTAGGCGGCTGGCTCTTGCTCTAAAGCAACCAGCAATCAGCAACGCAGAAAGGAGCAATATTTATTGCACGCCGCTTTTACATTGAATTATGACGATTCGATAGACGCAAGATACCAAAATTTAAATAAATTGTTAATTGAATAGATTCTGTTATCAAGTGTTTGCTGTGCTGGGTCCATGAGGTTTGCAGGCTGGTATAAACAAAGAAATCAGCAGTAGCAGACCACTCTTTCGGAAAGTCGCGATATCCTTTTTAACGAACTGCAGTATCCGACACTAACTAATGAAGCCACTGAGATCTTCAAGCACGAGAACAACATTATTCAAAATATTCAGAAAATCTTTTCTAGTGGCATTATGTATTGGTAGCAGTATTATCAATACTAACTTATCTAGACATCAAGACAATGTGACGGTACATTAATATGCTAAGTATAAGTCTAAGTATTCCAAACTCGTAGTTGCTTATGGATTATTGAATTATTGAATATTGTTGCTTGCAACCCGGTCTGCATCAAAGTAATAAACCTACCTTTGAAATCATAACTATTTGTATTATTACTAGTTTATAGACCATTTCAAACTTATCAGCACTTCTAAAATATTATTTAAACCAATACAGGATAAACAGAAGCACAGCATATGTAACAAAACTATGCGTCCGCGGAATAAACTCTTATGCCCGTTCGCACCAAGGAAAATTTAAGTATACTTAAGGTTAAGTGGCACATAAACAAGCAATACCATTGCAACACATAATAAGCATCATTTTAAGGGTGGCTTGTCTAAGCTTAGAAATTCCGCGGCTTATTTCGCCCTTAATGATATATCTCACCAGAGCACTAATGTGACGTCACGCCGCGGGTACAGAAAAAGAGGGAATTGAGCCGTCCTGTCAGTCTAGCCTCCTTGGTGTTGGCAAGGTTAATTAACCAACGTTTTTTATTAACGTTAAGAAAAAAACGCTTTAATGATGTTTAACCTGGAAGAAACGTCAAATGTCAATGTCGTTTGTCATTTGTCTACGGTAGACGTATATTTGAGTAATTCCTTGTTTATTAGTTAATTAGTTGTATTTTTTATACTTAATAATCAAATAATTTAGTTTATCCACGACCATACTATAATAATCACATTATTCTTGTACATTCTCAAGACTAACGATAATCATTATTCACTTGTGAATAATGAACATTATTCACAAGTGAATAATGAGTTGTCATGGAAACGAAACATGTCGTAGGCAAGTGACAACTCAAAAAGTAAACTGCCCTAAACAAGAAATCGGTAGTTACCACTGGTTCATTCAAATAATTATCCTTCTATTAGGATGTATTGAGGCAAATGTAGGTTACAGTGTCTCTTTTTCCCTAAAATATGTACTTTTCACCGAAAAATACTTAAAATAGGCCATAAAATGAAGTAATTTACCGTCCACCCTCGTAGCATTGAAATGAACATCCGGTGACATGCGCGGGTGACTAGACCGTCATCTATCGACAAGACGCATCAAACGTCGCGCCATTGAATAGCGAAAACGGTCGTGGTTTTAAAATTGTCTTTCTGGCATCTATAACCTATCATATTTGAGAAAACCCAGAATCTTGGTCGTGGATAAAGTATAGTATTAAACGCGCATTTAAAGAGCGTTATTCTCTCGGGCAACTTGTGCCACTCGCTTCGCTCGTGGGCTCAAACGTTACCCTCGAGAATAACGACTCTCATTAAATGCTTGTTGTATAATATACTATTAATAAGTTTAACCCTTTAATTGGCAACACATAAAAAACATTATAAAAAATTATAACTACTCCAAGGTGTAATAATAACGCACCGTTAGAAATTTGTATGGTAAAGAAATTTTGTTCTAGTTAACATGTAGCTCCATATGGGTTGTATCTTTTAGGAGGCATTGCCAGATGTTCTACAAACAGCTTCCCTGAATGAATATATCTTAAAAGATACATTGCCAAATTGAGTACTACTAAAATAGGGGTAAGACAAGAAATAATCAATTAAGTGAACAGAGTTTATGAAGTGTTTTAGTATTAATTAAATAACAAATAGACTTAATGAACAGAGGACTTATGATATGTAAAAAAACAGTTTCTGTTTGCAAGAATGCAAAGCCTAAGGTTGCACTTCTGGCAACAATAAATTGTTTGGCCTTTAGGACATAGCCTGCAACGACCTTTAGAGACTGTTATAGGAAAATGGTCCAAATTATCATATCTACTATCATCTGTAGGTCTAGGGGCGGTTGGTTTCCTAATTTGATTTACTGGAGCTCGAACTAATGGGGGTCTTCCAACTTTTGGCTTCATTGAATAGAGCAAACCTCGAACAATGTCCTGCCTGAATAGCTTGAGTGTCATCGTCTTTGTAACTCCTAGCAATTGGCAATGACGTCTATATAGCAACCAGGCATTGTTTACGCAAATATCGAGCATTTGCCCAAATATTTTTAGGTACCAACGATGAGCCTTCAGCTCAGTGCGATATAATGATACCAACATATCTGCGAGATCTACACCGCCCATATGTTGGTTGTAATCTAATACTATTTGGGGACAGTTGATGTCAACTTTTTGTCCCTGTTGTCGACAAAATCTTTTTATGTTCGACCTTTCATCCGTTGGTGAAAAGGAAGAAACCAATTGCACACATTTGTTATCTGCCCATTTTGTGATACTGATTTTTTTCTGGTTGTCACATTTGGCTTCATAGCTGCCTCATCCTCTTTTGAGAAGAAGTTTATCTGAAATTAATTCACATCCACGAAGTCTGTTTTTTTGGATTGTCCCTAAACTTAAAATTCCCAGTTCATTTCTTAGATAAGTCACCAGCTCGAGAGAAGTGAACCAGTTATCAAAATATACCACTTTACAGGGTTTTTCTTTTATGCTGTTGCATAAAGCAATAACAACTTTTTGACTGATTCCAAAGTACGAATTTTCTTGCTCTGTAAATTCGTGGTTGATAAATGTATTTTCACCACCGTAGGGAAAGAAATCGTATACAAATCCGCTTACTCCGCAACGAACAAAAAATTTGAATCCCCACTTTTTTGGTTTATTTCGTAGATATTGCTTTCTAGTGCCAGCTCTTGTCCCTTTATAAGGCACCATCATTTCGTCAATTGAAAACCATTGTTCCTCTTCAACTGATAAACAGTTTTGCCTTATATGTTCCAATAGTGGTCGAATCTTGAAATACCTGTCAGTTTGATCATCCAATTCATTATTGGCAAATTGAAAGTTTCTTCTTAGTGCCTGATAGCGTTTCAATGGCATGACACTTGCAACTTGCTCATAGCGAAAGGTATGAGACCAAAAGTCACAGTAGGATGGCATAGTAACAATGCCCATAAGTAACTCTATACCTATGAATGATCTCATTTCTTCTAAATTTGTTGCAACAGATTTTCCTGTTCTTTGTGTGGAATATAAATTAGTGTTTTCAACTATAACTTCTATCCCATCAACGTTCAAAAATTGCTCAAAATATGACAAAGGAGATAGGATATTTGAAGGGCAGTCATGGAATTTTAAATTGGGAGTATCGACTGGATAAGCGAAGTCTTCAGATTGAAAGTTAAATTGCATTTGTTGTTTTTTGATTGGTACTTTTGAGGGCATTTTCGTCGGATCAACATTCATTTTATTTTCCAGTGAAGTTGGAGTGTTTTCTGGTACAACTAATCCTTGCGACTTACGGGGTACGTCGCTGACCAAATTAGATTCCACTTCCATGTCAATATTAAGGCTATGCTGTAAGCTGTTTGATTCAGCGGATTCGCGTTTCGACGTACTGGCATAAACTGGCCTTGTAAAATCGGGAACATGTTCGTCATCAGAACTGGAAGACTCATCAGAGTTTGCCGGCGGTAGCATAGTCATAATGACTTTGGTTCGCTTCGAGTACAATGCTGTTCGTTTCTGCATTATCTACAATCATTAGAGATAGCTGAACTTTAATTTTAGAAGAATATATGTAAAACTAAAGAGTCAATGTATCTTTAAATAGACATAGTACTTAATAGATTGTTTATGGCAAACCTGGCAGAGTATCTTTTAAGATACATAATATTAGAAACATTGTAAAGCAAATATTTTATCATAATAAGCGCTTTCCAGTTTACAAAACGATGATGGGCAAAACTTACCTTGGAAACACACAAAGATACAAGCCAACTAAACCTTCAAAAACTTTTTTCATAAAAATTTTGCTGCAAGTAATTATAAAACCGACGCTAGCGGTTGACACGTTCAACCATTTATTTTGAAATGGTTGCTTTAGAGCATCATTCATAGACGGCGCTGCATGCTGGTCTTAGATTAATGTCGATTTATAGACCGTATTACGAAGGCGTAGAAGGGCCAACACAATTTTTTTTCTTAAATTCCGAGTTCAAAGTCGGAATTTAGTTAAATTCCGAGTTTAAAGTCGGAATTTAGTTAAATTCCGAGTTTAAAGTCGGAATTTAGTTAAATTCCGAGTTTAAAGTCGGAATTTAGTTAAATTCCGAGTTCAAAGTCGGAATTTAGCTAAATTCCGAGTTTAAAGTCGGAATTTAGTTAAATTCCGAGTTCAAAGTCGGAATTTAGTTAAATTCCGAGTTTAAAGTCGGAATTTAGTTACATATGATTCACAAATCAGTGGCGTAGACGCAAGAACAATATTGTACAAGAACGGCAAAAAAATTTTTAAAAGACGGATCAATATTTTGTTAACTACGACTTCATGGTGGGTGTCCTAACTTTAAGACTCCTCTAGTGATTACATTTAAGAGCTGTGATCGATATCACGGGACGTTTTTTGCAGTATTTTGTTTTTTTTTGTCGACAAGAAGAGTTACGGGACGTTTACAAAAAGCTTTGCACCTTTCTATAAATTACAGTGTTTTGCGGGAATACCCGCGCCAAAAAAACTAATAGACTTTAAAAGTTCATTGATTTGAAAATCGTTGGCGAATATTGAGAGTTAATAATGACAAACAAATAAAAGTGTAGAGATAATAAAATAAAAAAGTAAACTGCTAACAAAAAAGATCGATACGACCTAATTTTTGGCAATTTTCAAGGCGTTTTATCTCAGAAATCATTTACGATAAATTCATAGTTTAAAAAGGCTCTGAAATAACTTTTCTTCTAGAACTAACTATCTGAACCAATCTTTAACTAAACCAGTTTTATCATTGTGATACGGCGCAAAAATGTAAAATTTGAACTGATTGCATTATTTGATATCTACGGTAAATCTTAACTTTTCAACTTTGTCATGTCATTTTATAGGCTTGGTAGATATCTCGGGACATGTTAGGCGGTTTTTGTTTTTTTGCTCGAGATAAAGTTACAGGGTATTTTCAAAAAGTTCGAAGTATTTTTATTTTTTGCTCGGTATAGCAGTGTAGGTCACCCGATTTTAATGATATAAACTAAATTTAAAAGCTCATTAAGTACAAAATTAGTGACGTAGAACTCTAGTTCGTAAAGATTGCTTCGGATGTTTTCGCAAAACTTTAATATTACTTCTGTGACATCATCACTGTTAATGATTTCCCAGCTCCTTTGCTGTAACTTCAAAAATGTACTATTAACTTAAGTGAAGTGTTATTTAATAGGTTTGCTAAATATCGGAACGGTTTTGGGGATGTTTGTTTTGTGGTCTCAAATAAGATACGAGTGCAATTCAAAAATTTAATGAGGTAAACTAAATCTACGAATTTATGTACTTAATAATGTGTGGGCCCATCGAAAACTCGCATTACCTCAGCCGCCCTTCTTGGCATGGTCTCCACCAAATTTCTGATAAACTCCTGGGGAATGGCTTCCCATTCCTCCCTAAGTGCCACTACGAATTCATCCAAGTTTTGCAATTCTTGCTCTCTTTCTTTAGTTTTAGTTTCATTCTGCTCATCACTTTATAACATTCATATCGGGCGACCTAGCAGGCCAATTCATGCCCTCGATGCTATTCTCTCTCAGAACTTCATTAACAATTTGAGCCCGGTGTGACCATGCATTATCGTCAACTAAGATAAAACCATCTCCAAAGTTCTGAGCGAAGGGAATAACAATTTCACTCATACACAAATATCGATATCTAACTGCGTTCAGGTTAGTTCAGGTTAAAATTAAAACCAATCAAAACCACTAAGTCAGTCTTTCCATTTCCCATTATGCCTCCCCATACGCTGACACTTTCACCCCCAAATGGCACTCTGGGTTCTATATCTTCTAGCAGGTTTCGTTCATTCTGGCCTCTCAACACTAAAATACGTCCATTTGATGCATACAAAAAAAATCTACATTCATTTGTAAAAATGCAATTATTGTTCCACTCTGCCATTCCCCAGTGCAAATGTTCTTCTACCCAACGCCATTCAAATGGAGTGAGTTCAACTTTAAAGCTTTATACTGTATTACATTGATAAAACTGGTTTAATTAAAGATTGCCCGAGGTAGTTAGTTCTAGAAGAAACGTTTCTTCAGAGCTTTTTTAAACTATGAATTTATCATAAGTGGTTTCTGAGATAAAACGCTTTCAAAATTACGAAAAATTATGTCGTATCGACTTTTATGTGCAGTTTTCTTTTTTATTTTATTATCTCTACAATTTTATTTTTTTTTCATTATTAACTATCAATATACGCCAATGATTTTAAAATCAATTAACTTTTAAAGCCTATGTGTTTTATTGGCGCGGGTATTCCCGCAAAAAACGTTCCGAGATATCGATCATAGCTCTTAAAAGTAATCACAATAGGAGTCTTAAAAAGGACGTCGTAGTTAACAAAATATTGATCCATTTCACAAAGAATATTTTGTCGTTCTTGTACAAAATGGAATATAAATGTTTTATTAACCTAACCTTGCGTCTACGCCACTGAATTTGACTAAATTCCGACTTTAAACTCGGAATTTAACTAAATTCCGACAAGTCGGAAATTAACTAAATTCCGACTTTGAACTCGGAATTTAAGAAAAAAAATCTTGTTGGCCCTTCTACGCCTTCGTACACATTGCTGCAGTTTTGACTATTTTAGTTTTTGCGACTTGGATTTTAGGAAAGATTTACAGCGTATCTTTAAAGACACTGTTATGCAAACTGACCTCTCTGTTTGCATATGAGTTAATGTGGCAACTCTGTAAGCCATTTTTCGAAGCTTTTAAGCTTTCACCTTATGGAAGTTTTTTCTATTTTTCGGTTTTCTAAATAAACCAGACCCATGAGGCCCTAAATGCACATGTGTTTGCAATATTTTTTATTTTCGTCAAGAGCATTTCCTTTGTTAGTGTTGGACAGGCACTTTCACAATTTCTTGGGAATTCCGGCCATAAAACATGGTCACTACAATTGCCCTTCTTTTTTGACCGGCAAAGGCGCCCTTTTAATGGTTTATGGCCCTTGAAAGAATTTCAGTGACCCAAACAATAGTTTGGTAATTAAAGCGTTTTTGCAAATATCGTTAATTGAAATTAAAATCTTATTCTCTCAGCAGATAGAGCTTTTAATTTCTGATCCTTTGATTGTAAATTCGAGCAATTAATGTCTTAATTGACTGAGCCAGGAAATTAACGGTTAATTTCAATAAAAAGCTTTAATTGTCAATTAAACTATGTCATGTGAGGTGTCATTTTAAAAAGCATAATTTATTCTATTTAATGATCACATTTTCAATTTTCTTTTTCCAGCACATTCTCCAGAAAAGCTCATTTTCTAAATTTATACCCGTGCTATACGAAGCGCCATATAATCGCCACTGGTCAGGGTGGTATCGATTTTTTCGGCAGTACCTTCTCGGGGATGAGACGTACCGAGGGGGTGGCGAAAAGAAGACGATCTTCGACACTCGAAAGAAAAAGACGCGTTTTGAACTCGATAGAGTTACGATCTAAAAACGACGATCCAACCGGGAAGACGGAAAATTTCGAATTTTACCGCGAGAAAAGTCCTTGGCTCCGCCGTTCTGATTATCGCCAATTCGTATTTTTTTTCCCCTTTTTGAATCCCGTTTTCGTCCGCCGCGCTAATTATTTGTATTTTTAATTAGTGTCAAAACAATTAATTCGGCTATTGCTCGCCTATGAAAAGTTTCGTGGAGTGTTTTTCGGTTGTGCCATATAGTGTCAACCCACCTCTGCCCTTTTCCTGAATAGGCCATTTTCTTGCAGCTAGCGGATACTTTGCAGACGCAGGAGACTACCGGCAATTAAGTATTTGTAGAGTAGTTGTAGAAGTTGAAACTTTTAGTATATTATAGTAGTGTTGTGCTCTCCATAATATCGAGGATCCCAGCTATTGGCAGAATTCCTTTCTCTTCTACACTGCGTCGTTAGTTTAGTTTTCTTTGTTGTGTTTTTCCAAGTTAGTAAGAAATCGTGTACCCGTCAAGCACGTTTCTGGGGACCACTGAGCTTGTTTGCAATAAGTTCACGTCCGCCGCTATTTTATTTCAGATTCTGGAGAAAACTAAAAATTGTCTTTTTTAATTTTAAAATTTTTTTTTTTTTTTTCTTAATTAGTATTCAATTATTGTTTTTTTTCTTTTTTGGCGTTTTGCAGGTTTTGGCTTAAACAATAAAACCTTGCTGGCATTCGAAAATTATTAAATTTTACATTATTTAAATTAGCGACCTAAGGGACAATAGATCCTTTCCAAGAGTTGGGTCCCCCTTGCAGCGTGGTAAAAGAGATTTGGCGCAAGAAGATACGTTGGACTTAGAACATCCACGTAGTCGAATCTCCTCCGCAGACACGGCGGAAACACGGCAGCAGCCGCGAACACAGCCGCCCCCACGCAACGACCACCGATTAAACGGATTAATACGGATTATCATTATTAGCGGGGGGGACACTGCGCGACAACACGTTGCCAATTAAAGGGTTAATATTGATGGGATAAAATGGGGCGTCGAAAAACCAATAATTGGAAACACTTCAAAAAAATTGAAAAAAGCTGGTTGTAAATATACCTATATGTTAAAGGCCAATGTAAATATTGCTCATGTGAGTACACTTCAAATGCAAGATGTAAGGAAAAACATCTTGAATGATATTTTTGGATAAAGACCGCTTGCAATGCAGAGCTCGGCTTGCACACTTTTAATTGCAAAAAACATATTAGAGGTTATTAAACGGATAATTAACCGGTTATTAACAGGTTAATAAGTTAAAAATATTTTTAACCGGTTAATTGCCAACACTGGCATGAGCATGAAGTACTAACCTGCTGGAAAGCTAGAAAAACGAACTTTACGCTTCGGAATTTCTCCGAGCTACTCCCATGGCAAGATGGAAAGCGGCTCAAGTTGTACAGCCAGTATCTATTTCTGAAAGGTCTCTGGTAACTAAAAAAAAGTTGAATTTTTCTTCTGGTTCTATTGGAGAACCAGTTATCCAATAGAACACACAATATGCACGCGTTTTACCAAAAGAACATACATTTCGCAACAGTGCAACACTAGTGCTACCCGATTTTACCAAAAGAAAACGCTATTAGTATTGCATACGTTCCGCCGACGGCAGCAGTTTAGAAGTTTAGTCAGCGAACGCGAATCGGCACCTGATTCCAACTGGGCCAACTTCAGGGTTCGCTGACTAAACTTCTCACTTGCTGCCGTCGGCGGAACGTAGGCAATCTTACATTTTGGTTTTTTATTTATATATTTACATTTACAGAAATCTTCAAGTTGAAAACGGAAACCAAAAGCAATTGGAAGTCGTTTGGTTTCGAATTTTCACAGGTTCAAAATATTATTTGAAAGTTTTAAAGTTCCTATTTTGCGAATTAGTTAAATAAAATGAAAATCCAATGTTCAGTTTGTGTTGTAAATAGACTACTTCCCCATTTACCACCAAATCTAAGAAAGAAGCCCAGTAAATCCACTCTTGCATTATGCAAGCATCCCAAGAATGATGATTTTTGTCTGCTTTTATTTTCTGGCCAAAGTAAGGTGGGCACCAAATATTCTGTTAAAAATAATATCAAGCAGGTCTTGACTCGGTTCATTAATGAGGGCAAATGTACCATCCAACTGAAAAGTCCTGAACACGACTTGTGCATTCAAGGAGACCTGATTCAAATTAAAGGTTTTCTTCATCTCCTCAGACGTGTTGTTGATAAAACTATATCTGGTAATGAACTTACTTACTCCAGTATGAGCGTCATGCCTGTGAAAACCAGAGACACTTGCACCAAAATGATAATTACTAAGAGGTAAGTTTAATTTTTGTTGATAGAGTCACATCCAGTGTTAGTTTTAATTGCAAAGAAAACACAAGCAGTGGGACAATCTCTTTTAATGCTGATGTTATTGTAACATTCACCAATGTTTCGGCAGTCCTTTTTCTGCCTTCATCAGGGCTAAAAGCAATTTGACATGACCAAGTGGAATTAATGTACGATTAAGTAAATAATTGACTTATGCCCATTGGCACCAAGAAAAATGTAAGTATACTTAAGGTTAAGTGGCACATAAACAAACATTACCATTGCACCACATAATAAGCATTATTTTAAGTGTGGCTTGTCTAAGCCTAGAAATTCTGCAGCTTGTTTCGCCCTTAACTTTTAGTGAGAATTGTTCGCAGGTGCAAGCTAGAAAGAAAGTCAAACTGGCAAACAAAAATTACAACTCAATCTAAAAAAAGTAAAAAATTTTTATTGTTTTGCAGTTTTGCACTTCAGCTATCATTTTATTTTGTGTTCGCATATATCACATACTGGTGAAGGCTGGTCAGGTCTCCCTTTCAGAACTGGCAATGATCACACTTATGAGGTTTTAAACCATCACAATCAAAAATCACTTTAAAAATTTTTGGTTAGTAACGCACCTCTAGTAGAGTTTTCCTGCAACTCTTGCGGCCACAGACATTACAAATAAATGGCTAAATCTGTTTATGAATGGCCTTATTATGGAATTCCTGGCTCTTGGTTTTGAAAAGAATTCCAGACACTTGGTGCACTGTGTAACCATGGACATAACTAGCATCATATTGTCTTGAAACAACAATAACAAGACCACTTCAGTAATACTACCTTTTCAGGGGATTTGTGCAGGATCTCAAGGTTTCTGGCTTAAAGCTGGGCAAATTTATTTTATCTATGCATTTTTGCATTTCATGCTTTGGTTGACAAATGCCCAAATGATTATTATAGGTTCTGTTATTCGTGAAAATAAAAAATCCCTAGAATCTGTCGGGGAGAATCAACATTGCCAAATTCATCAGACATTTACTTAAGATTTTATTTAAAAGGAGTGGTGCAATACAGATTGACACAAGTGTCACTTAACTTTTATGCAGCCCTTACCTATTCAGAACTTAAGGTAATATTGGTGAGAAGGGGCATTAATAACATAAAAAAAATAATGAGACAAACAAGAACCTTACTTTTCCACTGCAGGTAAACAATAAAACATTAAAAATAAATTCTACCATGAATCACACAACACCAGTATTTGACTGGTTTTTCATTGTAAAAACCAGAAATTGGTCTTGAAAAAAAGATATCATTGTCTCTAGTGAAAATCACTCAAGAAAGGCACTGAATCGTGGTCTGCTGGTCAGCCATACTTATCGGCTGTTGAAGTTAAGAAATGTTAAAATTTATATATAATTAATAACAAAATTGAAATTGTTCTCGACCATTAATTGACAATGAAAGGATTTTTCTCAGGTGATAATTAGTTCATAATTAATAATAATAATAATAATAATAATATATTTATTGCCAACAAGATTAACATCATTAACATAGCAACGTCTGACAGAGAGAGAGAGAGAAGGGAAGGACTGGAGAAGGATAGAGGGCAAAGCAGGTGAAGGGGAGGAGTAACAACAATAAAAAATTTATATTTTAGAAGCCACATATTGAGTAGGCCTGAATATCCTTTGAAGAATGAAAACAATATTAAAATTATCTTGAAAATAATTAGCCTACATCCTTAGTTAATCGGACTATCAATGAATATAAGCTCGAGGATATGCAAAATAAAGAACTTTCTGCATGCAGCTTCTCTGAAAAATTTAATTATTTTAAGTTTCCCTACATACCAGGTTTGCCAGAAAGGTTAAAAAAAAAATTTCAAGATAAGAACCCTCAATGTAGAATGGCGTTTTACAACACCAGAGTGGTGGGAGCCCTCTTTTCCAATAAAAGTAAATAACAACTATAAAATCAATGTGCTTCTACATAACAATAGGAGAAACATTGTACAGCAAAAAAGACCTGTATTGCTAGACTGGGCACATTGACACCAGATGAGGTTTCAGTTTCAGACAACCTACTATCAAGCAGAGCTGGAATATTCAGTACTCAAATCTACTTTAAGTAAAATAATCATATTTTTGCTACTTTAAGTATTTCACTTAAGTATTTTAAAAAGTTGATACTTATTAAAAAAATATTCAGTATTTTTCAAACAATTACTTATACTTATTACTTAAAAATTTGGCTATCGAAAGAAATAATACATACCTTACTTATTATTTCAAAATAACATCAATTGCAAGGTTTTTTTTTCTACTCAAGTAATTAAATCTACTTATTAGTACTAAAATTATTTAAGTGCTCTTAATAACTACTTATTTAGTACTGAAAATAATCTTAGAAGTACCTAGATACTAAAAATAAAAATCAAAATAAGCTGAGACAAGTCAATGCCTACACTGTCACGGGTTGAGCCTATTTATCCCCCAAGTGGAACAATTACCTACTTAGTTACTAACAGTAAGTTAAGCAAGTAATAAACAAATATTACATTATTTTTTGCCGTTAACGGATGTGAAAATCTAGGTAGAAACATTCGAATTGTGAGATTGTAGCGTTCAGAAATTTAAGCAATCTGTTCAAAAAAACATCAGTTTAGATATGGAAACGAAAAATATACCCGTCTCAAACGCAACTGATGATGTTGATATACATATTGAACATTTTAAAAACTCGGAAGATAGTGATCCAGACTTCGACCCTCAAATGGTTTTTAATAGGATGAAATTCTTACCAGATTATTTAGAATTTAGTTGAAGTTTATTGTCAAAAAACCCTTTTTTTAATTATTTTTGAATTTAGAAGTACTTAAGTAATACAGATTACTTAAATATAAATGAAATAATTTTTTTTTTACTTAAAATACTTAACAGAAATGTTACTTATTACTTATACTTCAAATGCTTTCATTTAAGTACTTTACTTATTGTTTAAAAGTATTTCCGTTCAATAATTTTACTTAATACTCTTAGTAGATTTTAAATGTGAGGATTATAAGAGGGCCCTCATATAGAGCCATTAAAGCATACAATTTGTTACCCGCTGATTTGCAGCGTCTTCAAAATTATACGGTTTTCAAACAACGTGTCAAGGCTCTTTTGCTTGAGAAAACTATTTATTCATTTCAATTTAATCTTTATTTTGAGTAATTAATTTTAGTAAGCTATAATGCTACTCTTGTTTGACGTTGCTGTGTCATATTTTGTGATCTTGTTGGCAATAAAGAATTTATTATTATTATTATTATTATTATAAATTGCAGTTAATTATTACTTACTCCCTGAAGTAGTTTAGTCGATTACTTATTACAGCTCTGCTATCAAGGCAGTACAATGTTTGTTTGGCCGAATAAGGCATCTGTCCTGGGTCTGGGTGGATCCTTCGAATGCATAATTATTGACTCTCTCCCTTCATAGAAGATAGGTGAGTCTCATCATCCTTTTCTAATGGGTTTTCTCATTGTTTGCGTGGCGTTTCCTCTTTTTTGTGTTTATTGTAGGGATTTTGATCCACCATACCATGACCAATCAGTGTGCAATCAGTATTCGCTAAACTCTTTGAGAAGGCTATGTATGATAGGCTGCTACGTTATTTTTCGAGCAATGAATTACTTAATAACTTTCAGCACTTTCATGAGAGGAAGATCTATAGACACTGCCCTCCATGACATCATCGAGCCTGCAGTAGAGGCCTTGGAATGGGGCGATATTGCCTGCGGACTTTTTCTTGACCTCTCCAAGGCATTTGATAGTTTAGATCATGTTATCATTCTTGAAAAGTTGAATAAATATGGTATCAATGGTAGTGCCTATTCGTGGATCCAATCTTATTTAATGGTTAGAACTCAAACTGTAAAAGTAACTGACTGTGGCAGGCAAGCTAGGTCAGGACTATGTTATATCACCCGTGATGTCCCACAGGGCAGTATTCTTGGACCACTTCTTTTTATAATCTTTCTCAACGATCTCCCTACTACCATAGTCTCTCCAAACTGTAATTTAATTAACTATGCAGATGACACAACCTGCTTAATACATGCCCATTCATCAGACTCGCTGGAGGAACTGTGCAGGCACCATTTTGATGTGCAGGCACCAGTTTGGACAGTTGGTTCGCTCAGAATGGTTTGATTCTCAATGTGGGAAAGACACAGTGCATCTGCTTTAAAACTATGGGATTACAGCTGCCTGTTACAGGGGCCATAAAGCTAAAACATCATGATGTGCCATTGCGTGATTCAGCCAGAGTGTTGGGCTTGGAACTAGATGGGAGCCTGTCTTACAAGAATCACATTGGTAATTTAGATCTCAGGTTGTCTTCAGCAACCTATGCGCTGAGAGTGTTGGCAAAGCAATGTGGATTTGACGCACTGAGGATTGCATACTATGGAAACGTTTATTCTTTGTTGAAGTTTGCCATTTTATTTTGGGGCATTAACACCACAGTATAAGGAATAATACATTATATCAGTATCGTCAGTTCGTGTCGGCACTTTTGATATTCCCAAAACTAAAGCGTGCCGCGCGCACCTGCACCCGGCTATTTTCTCGAGTAGTTACAGGGGACTTGTATACGGCTCTAGCATAAGCGATGCACTGCCGAAACCAGCCAAAACCGGTTTGGTGGTGCACCGCCGGCGGCCGGGCGGACGGGGCAAGGGGAGGGGAGTTTCAATTTTTCGACCGACTGACGTTACTGGTATAATGTATTATTCTTTATACTATGATAACACTAACACAACCTCTTTATTCCCAAATCAAAAAAGTGCCCTAAGGATAATAACCAAATCACCCCCCTTAACTAGTTGCAGAAATTTGTTTAGAGCCAATGTCCTTCTGACCCTCCCTGCAATATCAATTTTTGAACATATAATGTTTTTAAAAAGAAATCTCTCATTGTTTGAATCTATCTATCTATCTATTTATACACATGTTAATGTAATTATGTAAGTAGTAGGTGGATTAGCGGGATGGGGACCATGGATCATCATGGTTTTGTGGTCGTCCTGTTGCTCGGTCGCTCGCCTGCTCCGTACTGAATTTTCGTTATTGTTTTATGTTAATTTATTGGGGGTTTTTTGTCATCGTGAGAACCTCTGCCCATGACGTGGACAATGGACACGTTTTTGAATAGAATGTACAGGATTTCGGCATATCAAGAGCCTTGATAAAGGCCACAATATATGGTCGAAACGTTGGCAATTGATAAAAGCTGAATTGTCGTTATTTGTCCCCATCCCGCTAATCCACCTACTACTTAGTTTATTGGGACGCCAAACACTCGTAGTAATTATGTAAGTTGAAGCATCTTCCCATGTGTTTTTAGCCTTGAAGAAGACTAAATTTTGGTCGAAACGTCGGCATTCTTCAATAGAAGATAGAGTGTTTTTTTTGTCCTCTACTTGCTATACCATCCAGTTAATTTACATAAGGACGCTATTACACTGATCATTTTGATTGTTGTGATAAACAAAGTTTTCATTAATCAAAACCTTATATATTACACAACTAAAACCTACAATTCTACTAACCAGTCGAAATCCTCGGAATCAACTAAGAATTTACGTCAAAAACTGAAACATAGAATGGATGAACCTTCGCACCAAGAGCTCTGATTACTCTTTTTATTCAACTGCTGTAGTGCCATCTAGTATCTAGTGCTTAACAGTTTTCATAAATTACAATATTGACAATCGTTTATGTATAAATGCGCCACCACGACAGTAGCGGTGACTTTTGACTTTACTTTTACTGCCTAGGACTTTTTTGCTACTTTTTTGATCTCCGGATGAGAAATCCCACTTTAGGTGTGCGTATGGAGAAAACAAATGACGTACTTTTAGTCCGCTTGAAAAAAAAAACATTTTTTATTTCAAAAATTATTATCCAATTTGATGTTTCAATATTCTACTTTACTGAAGTCCAGTTTAAAGTTTTCAACATCAAACGAATTGTTGTGTACCTGTTGCAACTCAGAACAATAATTCCCATTGCCCTGTTTTGCAACAACTGAAGCCGATTTACTTCTTCACCAGTACAAACTAACAAAAGAGAGCTACAATAAATAAAATGGGGCTGTATAATTGTTTTGAATACTAAGAGTATACTCCAGGTACTCAAATGCTGTGCCAATCAACCAAGAAAGTCTATTTTTTTACCAACTTTTTTACACATAAATTCCACATGTACAGAAAAGTTTAGCTGTTGGTCAAGAAAAATGCCCAAATATATAGCGTTCCATAAAGTTTTTCCAAAGGCTATAGCTGCGAACTCAGGGTTCAATAATTTCAGTGTAGTGATTTAACACGAAAACTCTATTTATTTATCCCACAAATACACACAAGTACAATTCGCCTACTAAATAACTCACTACTTACCACTTTATAGCCTTCTATTATCGTGTGGTATTCAGCGGTATTTTTTAAACTGTGTCAATTAATGGTTATATGGCTGGATGTTTTCTTGGGATGTGGTCCTTTTTTTATTAAATAAGGTACAGCGGGTGCTTCAAACTTCGTTGTTTATTGACGATTCGGCACAAACTGGTGCCTTCATCAGAGTTTTGTACTACAACACGGAATACTTAATTTAAGTTATAATTTGTACATTAGCAGGAAGAAACGGTGGAGTAACAAGTAGGTAAATTATAAACTACTGAACATGAAAAAAAAATAAGATTACTAAAGTAAACAAAATAAAATACTGAACATAAAAATATTGAGAGATGATTAACGTAAACGAGTGAAGTTGATAACTCAAAGCAAAAGAGTGTCAAAAGTGAAACCTACGATGCATATGGGGTTAGCGAGCACAAGAAGGGGTAAGAGAGTAAGAAAGGCAAGAAAAGGAGGAAATGTGAGGGTGACAATGCGTAAGTTCCGCCGGCGACAGCAGCTGAGAAGTTTAGTCAGCGAACCCTGAAATTGGCCAATAAGATGCCGATTTTCAGCGTTCGCTGACTAAACTTCTAAGCTGCTGCCTTCGGCGGAACCTACGCATGCACTTACCACAAAACGATTTACTGTCTTGGTTGGAAGTTTCTGTATTTTTTTTCCTGTTGTTGCGTTTTTTTTTATATACTGTTTACGTGTGAAAGTCAAGAGTTAAATTTTGAATGAAAATTTTGAAAAAAATGTTACATTATTTCTTTGTACATGCTGCTCGCCGTGTCGAAACTCTGCGGCTAACTGTCAGAGATATCGTAGGGCACGCAGCATGTAATATGCGGAACTAAAGCAGATTTTTAAAGTTTTGGATAAGGATGCCTATCTATGAAGGAAGATGCAATGGCTAGTAAATTGGTCAAGGTGGTGTTTAGTATACACATACATCGCAAGGATAATTGTTTTTAATTAAGTAGGTCTGCTGACTGATAGATTTCGGCGTTTGGTTTATATTGTTTTGGAATCTAACTATGTATTTTTAGGTAAATTTTTGAATTTAGTGTAAAACGATACAACTGGAAATGGAAATTGATACTATTTACTGATTTTATTGCGGAGGGTAGTTACAGTATGTAGGAGTAAATTTTACTTAGGCCGTCAGTGTCGGTTTTTGCATTGACAGGCATACTGTAATGTTTCCCATGAACTACTAACACTAAAACACCTTTGGCTACACACTATGGTCTCTACTTTGGGAACTTTGGGAACTGGCACTATCGCTAGCACTTGTTTTTGCGTCACTTGGTACTCGCCCTGTTGCAAGTGAAGTATTTATTAAATATAGCAGTGGAAACAATCCGATCTGACTTAAGGCGTTTTATATAAATTTTACGTACACAATTTCATTGCTGGTACTTTTGTTTTTTAGGCTCATAACGGTTTTCTTTAATTCTTGTATACTTAGAGGCTTGAATTCTTCAAATTTTGTATTGTTAAATTCCACTGTATAATCTAAGTTTCTTTTGGTAATACTCTCGGCTATATCTTTAATGCTTTTGGCATAAAAGGTGTTAAAATTAGCTTCTAAACTACCAACGTTGTTGTCAAACAATATATTTCGATTATTGAAACACTTTCCACTCTTACCCCCAATTAGCTCCTTCATAGCACATCACATTTTTTTGCTGTTATTTATCACCGTCTCATAGTGATGTTTTTTTTTTCTAAATTGATCACCGATACTAAACTGTTGCGTTTTGTTTTATATTCACTCCTGTCTTCCTGAGATCTCGTTAAATGAAATATTTTATATGCTACGTCCCTTTCTCTCTGGGTTCGTCTTATGTTAGGCGTAAACCAAGGGGTTAAATTAACTTTGACTGCCCTGAGGGGGCTACCAGATCAACAGCCACCCTAATGTTATTTAAAAAATATGTGTGTACTTACTGTATCAACACTTGTTGAAGTGCAGTTCCATGGTTTAACTAGAAGTTCAATTTTAATTTTGTCCATGTTTTCTGAGCGTAAATCACTCTTCGATACACTTTCATATATCTTATCCAAATTATGGTTCCTTATTACTGCTCCGATTGTCATATGATCAGACAACTGTGGAAAATTTCTTGGACATTCCTGTATATTATAATCATTGGTGAATATCAGATCAATAAGAGTTTAGGAGTTCACAACGTGTGCTGTTGACAACGATTTATTTAAACCCTGACGATTGACTAAGAGTTTTTAATTGTTGCTTCATTGGCGACTCCACATTCCAGTTTATGTTAAAATCGCCCATAATAATAGTCCGTGATGTGAAAATGGAATCTTATTCATTAATTTTGGTAATTCAAAGTTACCAAATGCTTTACCAAGTAGTGCTTCCTTTGTTCAATTATGACTTAAGTGTTGATTACATTTATGTATAGTTCGTACACTATACTTTACTTGTGCAGTAGGTCATGGAACTTTGACATTTTGCCCCCTGTATATTATGACTGGTGTCATATTTTTTAAGTTATAATATTAATGACTTTAGCGGTTATAATTTTTTTGGTCTGCCATGGTTGCCAGAACGACTTAAAGTAATAAAACCCTCTGACTAAAATTTTTTCTTTTATTGTAATAAATATGCGTTTCAAAGAAATTAAAAAAATAATATTAATTTATATCAAATTTAGTATTAGATAGATAGATAGATAGATAGATAGATAACGTTTATTTGCTCCAATAACAAAGTTACAATTACCCATGCAAGGTTGTAGAAAAAAGGAGAAAAACAGAACAATAAATGAGGAAAGTATATGTACATTGCGTGAATTTCTGTCATCTAAAATCTAAATAAAAATAAATTCTTATCACGAACCCTTTTGATGGCATTTGCGCTACCCAAATATTTAGTAGATGAGTAAACAAACATCTGTTCCAATCGATCTTTGCTCAAAATTAGGTTCTTATCACAGTCATAAAATTCTTACAATGAGTAGAATACCTTTTTAGCTAGAAATGACCTTACAGCCTTCTTTAACTTACGATTCGGTAATATTCGGATTTTAGATGGAAACGAGTTATACATTTTCTTCATAGAAAATTCAACATTTTTTTGTAGATAGCTATAATTATATTTTTTTGATACTTGTATGTTTTTATTTCTTGGCTCATAATCATGTTCTAGCATTGAATCCTCAAAAAGGTTCCAGTGATCAAATACATAAGTAAGGCGTCCGTACATATACATGCTAACAACAGTCAATATGCAATGATCAACCAATACAATCTTGCATAAATCCCTAAAGTTCATTGAGAACAGAACACAGGCACTTTTTCTGAAATACAAAAATTCTCTTTAAGTCTCTAGAATTACCCCAGAATACCAAACCATACTGTATTCTAGATCTTACAAATGCATAATAGGCTGATAATGCAGCCTTGTGGCTTACTTCCCTAGCAATCACTCTCAACGCATAGCAATACCGGGTCATCCTTGTAGCTAACCCTTCAATATACAGAGTCCAGTCCAACCTTCTGACTATCTCAACTCCCAGAAAAGTTACACTATTAACAGTAGCAATAGTTTGATCATCTTGCACAAACTCAAAAGCATGATGTGGTCTATTTCCAAATAAGAGTAACTGGGTCTTTGATACATTCAAAAAAAAACCTTTATACTGAATGTAAGTTTTTAAATGTTCAATTGCCGAAACTACCCTAAACGAAAGCTCCTCTAAAGAGTCCTCAGCAAAAAAAAAGGTAGTGTCATCAGCATACAGTATCGTTTGCTTATCCAAAACTTCTGAGAGTTCATTTGGGTTTACTCGTATATACAAAAGTGGGCCCAAGACTCAGCCCTGTGGTACTGCCTTATATATAATTCTTCAGACATAATTTTGTTACTTTGATGATCAGACTCCACGACCCGCTGGGTCCTCCCCGTCAGATAAGACTTTATCAAGTTATTTACAGTACCCTTAATTCCACACATCTCAAGTTTAGCCAATAACACTTCATGATCTACACTATCAAAAGCTTTTGACAAATCGAGGCACATGGTTAGAGTAAGTTAGTCATTATTTAAAGAATCTATTATTTTTGTTAGGGCTTGATATATTGCTCTTACAGTGGTTTTGCCTTTCCTAAACCCGTTTTGACTGTCTGAGACTTTAGAGTTTGCATCCAGAAATCATTAAAATTTGGAATACAATAAAACTCTTTCAAATATCTTGCTTACATTAGAGAGCAGCGAAACAGGTCTATAATTACATTCATGATCTCTGTCTCCTTTTTTATATATTGCCTTTATATAGGCATTTTTCAGTTTATTCGGAAAACAGCCTGTAGCAAAACCTAAGTTTATAACAAAAGAAAGCCGTTCGGCCACTATGTCAGTAACGCACTTCAGCACCGTAACAGGAATCCCATCTTCAGCGACGGACTTTTTATTTTTTAGTTTCTTTACATATTTCTCGAGAGTCTGTAGGTGCCAAGAACACTGATGAGATATGCTCATGTGTTATAAATCTCTTGAAATTTGAGTTTCATAAATCTATATCTGGGCACGCGTTTGCAAAGAAAATATTAAGGCTATTGAGTATCTTAGAATTATTATTAGAATATCTGTCAGCAAAATTTTCAAGCACGGTGTCTTTTTTGTTATTTGAAGTAGTAATGTTTTAGAATAATAACCAAGAGGCCCGTACCTTGTCACCAGCATTGTTAACAAAGGCCTCATTTGTCAATTGCTTTGCTTTTGTTATCAAAGATCTGATCTATCAAAGATATGCAACGATCTTCAAAATCCTACAATATGTGTCATAAAACTGCTGTATCACCCGCCCTCTATTTTTCTTAAAATACAGAACCCTTTTTTTCCTACTCGACACGCGTATTTCTTCAGTTATCCAACCATTTCATCGTCTACACAGTTTTTTGTTATAAAACTCTATCTGATACGCCTAAAAATATATGCAAAAATGTCTCATATGCTGCATTAACGCAATCGGTCTGAAACACCAGTCACAATCCGCTAAGTGTTTTGACAATAAAATACATTATATTTTCTCATTTTACAAGAGGGTAGTGACGTTGTATTATTGTTGTAATTGCCTAACATTTACTGGTGTCTCATTATTATCGTCTTATTCCTGTCGACTTCTCTAGAATGTTTCAATATGTTAATATGAGAAGTTGTGGCAGAATTAGGTTGGGTTTTGGTTCTGTAGAGAATAAACTCAGCGTATTTTCCTATTTTGTTTCAATCTCCAAGCCCATGCAACTCTGATTATTAGCTAATACTGTAAAATTCATAGTTTTCAGTAAAATGTATAAAGAAATGCACGGACTCTAAAGCAGCATAAAATGAGACAACGTCCAATTTTATAGGTAAACAGATCCTTTAAGGACGATTGGTTGAATTTTGACAAAATTCGATTTTATTGGAAGATTTTGATTTCTTCGCACGTCGTTATGGACGTGGTTATGGATTCCGCTTAAAGAAGCAGGTTGGCAAACAAGAGCTAACAGTTCAGGTGTGCCAGTCTAACGGAAAAATATTAGAGTTATTCATTAATAACTTTTTTTTTGTTTTTTAATAAATAGTATATCTTAATGATAAAACATTTTTCTTTTCAGGTCTGACTATCCTTTAAAAGGGTTTCCGCGTACATTGGAATCACTTCACATCAACGACATCCAAAGGTCTGCGCTGGATAAAGGAATACTACAACTAAACAGGCTGAAGATTCTTAATCTCAACAACAATAGCATTGAATACCTTCCCGAGGCGCTGAGCCGATTACCAAATCTAAGGGAACTAAGTTTGTCACATAACTCAATGGGTAAAGGTAAATTTCAACAATGGCAGTGGATTGGAGGTTGTTTGTCAAAAACTTTGAATCTTTTAGATTTAAGTCATAATGAACTGACGTTTATTCCTGACCAAATAGTGAAGTTACATAATATTACAACTCTCCATCTGAGTAATAATAACCTTACAAGTTTGCCTGTAGGAATCGGCAGTTTAAAATATTTAAAAATTTTCTCAGCTTCTAGCAATCTGCTTACAATTTTACCGGGTAGCGTTAAAAAATTACGGCTGCAGAGCATTGATATATCTAATAATAAGTTTACGCAAAACGTACTCCATGGCGCTGGAATAAATCCTAAAGTTTATCCTAAAGTATGCAGCTTAAAAGAGTACGCAGGCAAAAAAGTTTTATGGTCGCATATACCATATCCCAACGGATCGTTACCGTTGACACTAATCAGTTATCTCGACAACGCAAAATACTGTGTATGTGGTAAGGCATGCTTCGCTGTGTTTTTAAGGCAAACACATAATTTATTATTGTCTAATATATCAGAAAGTGTCAGCACTATTGCCCATGATGACATGTACGTCCCTGTTGACTGTTATTTTTGTAGTTTAAGATGCTTCAATGTAGCTTTTTATAACCGCAGTCGCAATCCTATTGTGAGATAGGACGCAGTTGATTTTAGTTAAAAGACTATTTTTGCTTTCAAGCTCTCTAACTCATTCTTCTGTTGATAAGAGATGGTTATTGTTAATGTATTGTTGCGAACTCGGGATTCAAACAACAGTCTTGAATTAAAACAGTTGTAAGAGTCTTTAATTAGAAACACTCTTTATTTATTCAACAAAGGGACCCAAATACAATCCATTTACTTATATTCCACTATTAGCCAATAATACTTACTATGGCTCACTATTGTTTCTCTTCTCTTTTAGTTTTTTTTTTAGCTGCGATAAGAATTAGACTGACTAAACCTGCCACGGTCCCTGTCTTTATAGAGGGTGATTTACGGTCAATGGTTGTTCAGACGTTTGTAGGGAACGGGACGTTCCCCACCTCATTTCCTACATCCGCAATTTTGCAGATGTAGGTAATGGGTCGTGCTCTATGGATCTAAAAAAATATTACAATAAATAACAAAATAAAAAGAAAATAGCAGTTCTGATAAATTAAATAGCACACCCTGTAAATTATTTCATTTTTGGATTCACTATTTCTTTTTGATCATTTCTGTTGATTCGTGCGGGTGTCGTGGTTTAGGATATCGATTTCCAAAATTTAACAACTTTATTTTACTCTACAAATCGTGAAATACGTGTACAAAAGTAAATTCGTGCCGGCGTGCCGTCGACTGCTCTCTCGGGCTGCCACCTTGCTTTTTTTCGTGCCGTTCTCGTCGTCGCTTCGACGCTGCTTCATTTCATCGGGGTTGCCAACTCCTCTCTTTGGTCTGGCGTCCACGTACACGACGCAACATGCCGCGCACGTTGAAAAGATACGGTCTTTTCAAAAAAAATATTAAATAAATAACAAAAGTTGTCTTGTAGCACAACGCGAACTCGGCACTAGTCTAAACTACATGTCTGTCACATCGGGGTCTTCTATACTGTGGCCTGCGTTTTCTGGAACATCCAAGGGAAGAGGACATATTTTTGACAAAGACCTCTTGACAACGTTTCCGTTGGGCAAACATACAGAAACGACTCGTACAACATTGTCCACTCCAGGATGTATTTCAACTATTCGGGCCATAGTCCACTTCAACGGTGGCAAGTTATCTTCTACCACTACCACCAAACAACCAAGTTTCGCAACTGGGTCCACGTTGGTCTTCCATTTTCCTCGGATTTGCAAATTTGCCAAATATTCCTTGGACCACCTCGACCAGAATTTCTCGTACAAACTTATGAGATGCTGGTATCTGGTCAGATGTGAAGTCTTCACGTTTTGAACATTTTCTTCTGGTTGGCTAAGTAATGAGTCGCCTATGAGGAAATGGGCAGGGGTAAGGGGGTTAAAATCGTTTATGTCATTCGAAATAGGCACAAGGGGTCGAGAATTCAGACAAGCCTCGATTTGTACCAACAGGGTATATGTTTCTTCGTAAGTTAACGAGACATTTTGCAGAACTCGTCGAAGATGGAACTTTACAGATTTAACTGCAGCCTCCCATAAACCGCCCATATGAGGTGCACGTGCCGGAATAAAATGCCAGGTAATTAGGTCACTAGACAAGAACGAGCTTACAGCATTATTATGCTCTTTATTGTTCAGTAATTCGTATAACTCTCAAAAATAATTATCGGCGCCCACAAAATTCAACCCGTTGTCCGAATATATATTCTTGGGCTTACCTCGTCTTGAGCAAAATCGCTTTAAGCAGTTGAGAAAACTGCGAGTGGTTAAATCATTCACCAATTCCAGGTGAATTGCTTTAGTGGCAAGGCAAACAAACACACAAATATATGCCTTGACCAGCTTACTTCTACGTAACGTTCCCTCTTTGACGTAAATTGGACCAGCATAATCTATGCCGCAATTTGCAAACGGTCTGCTCGGAGTAACACGCGGGGATGGTAAGGAACCCATCAAAAATCTACCTGGTTTTGGATTTACGCGAAAGCACCTTATACACTTACTCACCACTCCTTTTACAGAATTCCTCCCATTTATAGGCCAAAACTGCAGTCGTATAATTGACAATAGGGTTTGAGTCCCGACATGTAAGTGCTTCAAATGTTTGTCCAATATGACCAACTCGGTCAATCTGTGCTTATATGGAAGAATAACAGGGTGACGTTGATCATAACTAAGTTCCGAGCCGGACAATCGTCCACCAACTCTCAGAATACCTTGAGAATCGAGAAACGGATTTAAATTCAAAATTTTGCTATTTCTGGCGGGTTTTTTAAAGGTTTCGAGTTCTTTAATATCTTCCTTAAACGTAGCTCTTTGTGCCAACCTAACAACAACATTCAAAGACTCGATTAACTCATCGGGAGTTACAATAACTGAAGAGAAATCTCGGTTTTCTCTAATCCTAGCCTTAAATCTTAGAATATAAGCAATAACTTTCAATAATTTTGCCAAATTTGAAAATCTACCAAATAAATCATTTTGAAAGTTTAATTCATCAGACTGCATTACGCTTAAAACTACGTCAGGCGTCTTTTTCATCTCTGGTAAACCTTCAAGGGCAAGAGGTTTCCAGTCATTACCAGGTAAGCAGTTTGTCTTCAAAAACGAGGGGCCGTGAAACCACATCTCGTTATTAGCTAATTCAATCGGGTTGAGTCCTCTTGATATAATATCCGCGGCGTTTTCCTCACTTTTTACGAATTTCCAATCACACACCTTTGAAACCTCTAAAATTCTTGAAATGCGGTTAGCAACAAACGTTTTCAATTTACAGGGTTCGATCCTAAGCCATGCCAAAAGTATTGTCGAGTCCGTGAAATATACAATTCTATTTGGTGTGATCCCTAACACGTTTTTTGTTTTTTCCATTAACTCTGCCAATAAATAAGCAGCTAACAATTCGAGGCGTGGCAAAGTTTGTTTTTTGACTGGCGCTACACGTGATTTCGCAGTCAATAATTTGACAACTCTGTTTCCGTTCGCGTCAACCGAGCAAATGTATATACACGCACCATAAGCCTTTTCTGAACTGTCCCCGAAACCGATAAATTCAATCGCTACGGGCGTGCCCTCTAGAACTTGACGATCAACTGAAATTTCATTCAAAACTTGTATTTGACTCATAAATTCAAGCCACTTTTCTTTCAGCTCATTTGAAAGCTCTTCATCCCATCCAATCTTGAGTTTCCACAAGTGTTGAATGAAAATCTTAGCCACTATTATTGCCGGACCAATGAGACCAAGGGGATCGTAAATTTGCGATATGGCTGAAAGAACTGTTCGCTTTGTGACTTTATTTTGATTAAACGACACATTTACTGCATATTTTACGGTATCTCGATTAGGATCCCAAATAAGTCCTAACGGTTTTAATTCTTTTTGATCATCTATAACGAGTTTGTCAATATTTTGAAAGTCATTTTTTTCAACAATTCCGTGCAGAATATTTTTATTATTGGACGACCATTTTCGGAGATAAAAATTAGCCTGCGATAAAACAGTAGTAAGTTCATCGTAAACTTGCATCGCCTCATTTTCCGAATCTACACTAACCAACAAGTCGTCCATGTAAAATGAATTCCTAATTATTCGCGAAACTAAGGGGTATTTTTGTTCGTTTAAATTCGAGAGCTCGTACAAACATCTTGTCGCCTGATACGGAGCGCTAGATGTGCCGTAAGTCACCGTATTCAATTGATACACGTTAATAGGTTCATCACTCTTATTTCGCCACAGTATTTGTTGGTAGCTGCGTTCAGTTTCATCTATCAGTATGCAACGAAACATCATTTTTACGTCTGCACACAAAACATAACTGATCTTGCATTTGCGGACCTACCAAAAGGAGATCATTGAGCGAAACATTGGATGATGTTTTCGCGCTCGCGTCAAAAACCACTCGACATTTCGTGGTCACCGAGTCTCTCAAAACGGCGCTATGCGGTAAAAAACATGATCGAACTCAACGAAACTCAACTCCTGAATAGACGTGTCCTCATCTAAGGTGCACTTAAATGTCATGTGCCCCAAAGATTCGTACTCGCGCATAAATTGTACGTACTGTCTCTTTATATCGTCATTCTTTAAAAACCGTCGCTCTAGACTAATTAACCGATCCAAGGCGATTTTCCTAGAATTACCTAGTTTAAACTTGCAGTCTTGATTAAAAGGGTATCTTACAACGAACGTCCCATCTGGACTACGCGTGGTTGTATTTTTAAAGTAATTTTCGCAATATTCTTCGTGTTTTGTCAAGAACTTTCTACATTCAAATTCCTCTAACTGCCAGAATTTATTTAACGAATCGTGGAGTTCCCTATTCGAGATTTTTGCAAGGTAATTACACGTGATTGTGCGCGAATCATAATTTTTGAAATTCAAATTTCCCGCTATTATCCAACCGAAAACCGTTTCAAACAAAACCGGTTTGTTTTCTCCTAAAGATATTCGATTTGTACCCAAAAGATCATAAAATATTCCAGAACCCAAAAGCATATCAATTTCCTTTGGGATATTAGGCTTATCGTCTGCCATATTTAAATTCGTCGGTATATCTAAACTCGAAATATCAAACTCAGTTAATGGAAGTTTTTCCGTAAGGACGGGTAACACTAAAAAGGTCAAATTCAGGCTAAATTCATTAAATCGAGACTTAATCTGTGCTTTTGCGAGACTAGTGATGTTCGTAACAACCTTATTAACACCTGTCACCGAATTATTAATTTTCTCTAACCTCAAGTTCAATTTATTACAAAATGATTGACTAATCAAGTTCGAGTTACTACCGGAATCGAGCAAGACATTGCATTTGTTCCAGTTTCCATCATTGTCCGATATTAAAATTGTCGCTATTGGCAAAAGTACTTCTTTTTGCTCGATAACCTTTCGATTTACATTAGATTGCGAATTGGCATATGTTATATTACCTTCAAATGTCGCTTGAGTCGATTCATGATGCGAAATTTCGACATTAATCGCGTTTATTTCCGAGTCCGCGACGTTATTTCGGTCTAAAGCAACCATAGTAGGCCTACTTCTATCGGGCGTACCGCTACTCTCTCTACGGGTCTCTGCGCTATTCAGAACACGGGCGTCGGCGTCTTCGCTTTCCCCTGTAACGAGACTAGCATCCGTTGGTGGCGGTATCGAAGCGCACGAACTAAAATGGACGAGGCTACCATGCGACGGGTCCGCGGCGTTGCCATTAACTCCAGGGTTTCCCGTGTTTGACGCTGAAGTTAAGTGCAACAAGCTGTTATGTTTCGCGTTGCACACCTTACAACCTCTGGATCTACATTCCGACTTGTAGTGTCCTGGGCGCAAACAATTGCTGCATAATTTGTATTTCCTGATATTGTCGTATTTTTCATTAAGCGACAACTTCGAGAATTCCAAACATTGGTAAATAAAATGACCCTTACTTTTGCAAAATTCACATTTCAACTCTTGATTTTGTTGACTTGTCAATGTGTACGATAATTGTTGATTGACAGGGTTTCGCGAAGAGTTTGACTGATTTACGTTGGAAGGTTGTCCTTCGTAACGATTTCCTGAGTTGTTTCTCTCGTTTGCATGTTTACGAAAATCATGATTTGTCGCTTCCAATGCAAAGCATTTTTTTGTTAAGAAATCAACAAGGCTAGTCAATGAAGGCAGTACATTATTGGTCTGTTTGCCCTCCCACTCACGTACGGTTCGAGCGTCTAATTTTTGTAATATAAGCGGAATAAGCAATGCGTCCCAATGTTGAACGGGCATTGAGAGCTTTTCCAAAGCCAACAAATGTTGATTAACGATATCAAGCAACTTTCTAATTTGAACTGACGATTCCCGGATTGCGCTAGGTAGTTTAAACAAAAGACTATTAATATGGTGATTTATAACCGCTCGTTTGTTTTCATATCTCGTTTTCAAAATGTCTAATGCCACCGAGTAATTTCCCGCTACAACTTCGAGAGGCTCAATTAACTTCAAGGCGTCACCTTTACAACAAATTCTCAGATACAAAAACTTGTCAATTTCCGATAAATTAGGTCTTCCGTGAACAATCGAGTTAAATATGTCAATAAAACTAAACCAACTTTCAAAGTTGCCGTAAAACGAAGGCAAACCCAAATCTGGCAACTTGGTAACAGCGCCTTGTTGCAGATAGGTAGACTGAACGAGAACGGGCGTGTTGGGCAAAGGCGTGTTTTCTTTCTTGTTTTGATCCGAGATTAATTTTCTGGCTTGAGCAATGACAGAATAAAATTCAGATTCGGTTTCCAGCCGTGCATCCGATTCCTCAGCGATAAGGAACTCTAATCGCGTTTGAACTCTATCAAAGTCTGAAAAATCATCTTCTACGCTTTTCAATCGAATTTCCAACTGAAAAACGTCATCGTGATATTGCCCCAAAAAATCATTAAAACGTGATAAACGATTACAGATAACTAAACGTGCATGCTTCAACTCCAAAATTTCATCCTCAACGAGTTTCGACAAGTTCCCCGTTTCGGGAAACTCCGCGGTTTGTTTCGATTTATTTTTCTTTTTCGTGGCCATTACAAATGACGTCAATCGCGATCGTGCTTGTCCGATTAAAATCAATACAACAATAATTTCGAGCTCAACAACAAAGTACGACTACTTCGAATGACAAAACGTGGATTTTTTTTTGTTTCGTGGAAAGGACGGGATTAGACAAAGAAAGGAGCATAGAACGAACTCACCGTTTCCTTGCCGTGCAACGTGTAACTACTTCGTGTTCGTGCTGCTGATCGGGCTGCGAAGGACCATGTTGATTCGTGCGGGTGTCGTGGTTTAGGATATCGATTTCCAAAATTTAACAACTTTATTTTACTCTACAAATCGTGAAATACGTGTACAAAAGTAAATTCGTGCCGGCGTGCCGTCGACTGCTCTCTCGGGCTGCCACCTTGCTTTTTTTCGTGCCGTTCTCGTCGTCGCTTCGACGCTGCTTCATTTCATCGGGGTTGCCAACTCCTCTCTTTGGTCTCGCGTCCACGTACACGACGCAACAATTTCTGCTTAATGACTCCTATACTTACATCTAGCGGGTTTCGAAATATTAACTCTGGAATAGGCTCTGGAACGCCATTATGTAAAGGCTACAAAATTGTTCAAAGAATTTGGCAGGTACTGTCGCGTTTAAGTAAATGGCAGAAAACGGCTATTCAAGTGCAGTTTTGATGAAATTATGTATTGTTCATAGACAGTGCGATCAAATTATAGCAAGAACATGCAGAAAGTTACAACGTACCCTGATTTGTAACCAATAAACGAAAGGAATTTTATTAATTACGTGAAGTGAAACCAAGCCACTTTTCTGCCGAAGTTGTCGCTCGAACTTGTATTTCTAGAGAGGTTTGAGGTATGCCATACTAAGGTTCCTCTGGCCATCTCAATCTCGGCCATTTGTCTGTGGGAAGCGACAACTTTGGCAGAAAACTGGCTTGGTTTCACTTCACATATATCTCGCATGCCCTAGTGGAACACCTGCCGTTGTCCCATGGTGTCACTTGCATATATACACAGTGCCTTGAGCAATAGAGGAGACTAAGTTATACTCGAACTCGTATTTCTATCAGGTTTGAGGTATACCATACTGATGAGCTTCAATAAGAGCGAAACCGGTCAATGGTTCCTCTGCGTGATAGAGAAATGAGTTTGATACTCTGCTGAACGTCGTCCCGAGACAGTATAGGTACGAATCTCGGCCACCTGTCTGTGGGAAGCGACAACTTCGGCAGGAAACTGGCTTGGTTTCACTTCACATATATCTCGCATGTTATAGTGGACGCTCCTGCCGTCGGTCGATGGCGCCACTTCCATATATATGCACAGTGCCTTGAGCAATAGAGGAGATCAAGTTACTGATCGGTTTAAAGTGCTCGAATGTGCAGTGAGTTGGCTCCATGAGTCCACTTTTCCATTCAATGTCCTCTATGCTTGCTGATATTTTGCTAAGACTGTCTGCATAAAAATTGTTCATGATTTCTTCGACACTTCTATTAGGAGTAGGAAACACAATATTTCTAAAATCCAACTCTTGTTTTGCACCACCCACCAGATCCTTTAGAGTTCTCCAAATTTTTCCTTATGCTTCTTTTTCCTTGCGTAATGTAGAAAGCGCTATGTTTCGCTTTAGTTTATTCCGGTGGTTCTCCGTCTTTGTAAATTTAAATGTCCTGTACGCTATATCTCTATCACTCTACGCCAACCGAACTCTGGTTTATCGGTTTATGGTACATTGGTCCTTCATTGGTCGACTGGTACATTAGTCCTTGTCGTTTGTTACACTGGTACGACGTCATCGAAGTGCGCTCGTAAGGTGCTCATTAGATTGAAATGAAGAACATTGACATCCGTCGACGTGTAGTCCCAAGCCTGCCCAACCAATGCTTCTATAATAAGGCCTATTTTTTTTTACTGAATGATTTAGTAGCGGCATAATTCCTCCTTGTCGCTACATCGGCACCATGCGCTATTATCTCCGCTCCGACAATCTCGTGATCCGTGATTGCTGGAAACTGAGTCCCAACTTCTTTCGCTTTGTAGTCATTAGTTATAATATGGTCGATAATATAACTAATCGATTTCAGATGTCGATGTGATTCTAGTTACAGATGTGACCAAATGCTTAAATCCAAAGTCATGCACCGATCTCATCAGCTCAGGGGCATAACAGTCATTCTCAATAAGATCAATATTCAGGTCACCCATAAGTATGTTGCACAATATCAGTATCGAGTGTTTCTTGCAGATACTCCAAAAACTCTCTTGATGCTTCGCTAGGTGATCTATACATTGATCCTAAAACAAGTACCACGTCCCCATCGACTAGTAGCTGTAAGTCTTTGACTCGTTAAATACCCACTTCCACTCCTGCACGAGTGGAGTTTGAATAAGACATCGCACAAATTTATCCATCTACTTGATATTCCTGCTGTTCCATTTCTTCAACGATATGTATTTCTCTTACGCAAATAGCGAGTGGTTGCGCGTGCACAATGAGCTGACGCAACTCATCTAGGTATATGAAGTATAAGTCCCTGTATGTTTAAATGTAGCAGCAACTCCACCCTACTCTGTTGCTTTAGTCATTGCTATGTGTACTGAGTTCTGATTTAGCTCTATCTAGAGCGTTTTTATATGCCACACATTCTTTATCAAATACAGAGTGCTTAAAATCAACATTGGGAATTTTCAGTACGTCACTAGCAAACTTACAATTGATGCATTCCGGAATGTTTGCATTATACTCGTTCTATTGTGGCTCTGGCTACACAAGGGACATGTTTCTTTTTGTTGTCTACAGAGTACTGCCTTGTGCCCATATTTCCAACACTTATAGCAGCGTAAAACCCCAAAATATTCAATTCAAGACTGGGTAACTATTCCAATCAATAAAAATCCTTCTATTTTTTCATCATAATTTGAAATATATCGGGCTGCACTTCCAATATCACATTTGATAGCGTTTTGTTCTTTGGCGTATATTTTTTACCACTTTTATTGCCATAGCATCGCCCTCGGAGTGATTCGCATAATTGCACTTTCGTATTATTTTATCGACAAAGGCATCTTCGTTTTCAATTTGATTTTCCTTAACTCCAACAACAACAATTTATGAAGTTATTTAAGGCATTTAAGAAGTAATTGAAGTTATTTTTTCAAGTTATTTAAGGCGCTATGGACTTTTTCCATATTTGATAGCATTATTTTGTTTCCATATAAACTTTCCGTTTCGTCCATTTGTTGTAAATCAGGTTATATTTCGTTGAACTTTCTTCATGTTCTTGCATTAATTTGATCACCTTGTCCATGAAGAATAAATAATTTCATCAAAACTTCACTAGAAAAGCCGTTTTTTGCCATCTGCTTAAACACGACGCGGCCTGCCAAATTCTTTGAACAATTTTGTAGCATTCACATTATGGCGTTCCAGGTTCCAGAGCCAGCTTCTGCAAATATGCGAAAATAATTCAAAGTTTAAAGATAAGTGATACATAAAACAGCATTTATTTGTGAAAGGTGACCGTTTACGTATGGGAACATCATTTCAAAGAAAATTTAATGGTCTTTCATAGTGCTTGCTAATATAAGGGACTCTATTTAAAAAAAAAGTAATTTAGGCGGATTTAGTATCACACCGTAAAGGCATTAAATTTGAGCCACCCTGTACAGGATGGCCTAATTTGGGTGTTGGGGTGAAATAAGAATATTAAAAATCAAAAAGTCGATGCCGGGGTATTTTTTCGAGCTGAACCTGAAGCATAAAAAGGTTGGTGGTACTTGGTGGTAGATCTAGTCCACAAAATATTGCTCTCCTTACCACTTATTTCGGCATAAAGGTAATTATTTTTTGCCTCACTGTGAAGAATGATGATTCTAGAAGGCCTCCAGCAAAATTGAAGTTTCATTCGATTTAAAATAATTGAAAAAATTTTTATTAAATCCAAAGATGTCATTAATTTACATGTATTTTAAATGGGTGAGGTTATGTTGTCATGCCCCCAGGTTCAAATTGTGACGTCACGTGCACGAAACCTTTTATTTTAAATCCCAATTAATAATTGATTGCGTTAGTATCATAAAATATATTTTTACAAAAGAAAATCATGGATATACAAGAACCAGAGGAATGTTAACTGTCAATAGTGTCGGTTGCAAATCCTTAATTTTGTAAGAATTAGGAAATTGTGTAAACCACATTATGAAATTAGAATAAAAAATACGTATTAGAAATTAACAATTAAGAATAAAGAATTAGCAATTAAGAATAAAGAAGTTGGATAAACCCTGCATTACTCACACAAGACCTAACGCGTCATCGTGTCATGGTCAACTATTCCAAAAAGGAGTTTTTCTTAAATAAAGTATATAAGTTCAAAATAAAACCTAACATGTTATAAGTCATTTTAAAGAGAAAAAAATTCTCTTTCTAACAAGGTAAAAAGAAGTTATAAATTGTATTTTAAATAATAGAAGTTTATGTTATAACTCAAAAAACAATAAGTTTATAAAAAATCAAATATCACCATTTGAATTTATTAAAAAAAGTGCCTTAATAATGTAAAAACCATTTTTACCAAACTAGGCTAATAAAATAATTACAAAGTATTTTCGAAAATGGCGAAAATTGAACTTTCTTGTTCCCGGCATCGACTTTTTGATTTTTAATATTCCTATTAGTTTAGGAGTTTCCCATTTAAAACACCCAAATTAGGCCATCCTGTACAAGGTGAGACCGCTTTTCCTACATGGGGCAAATTAAGGTATCTTCCCGAAACAAACTCCAAAATTTCATTTTTTTATGAATTCAAATCGAGTTGTAACAGAAGTTCTATTAGGTCCTTATTTTGAACAAAACAAGAATAATTAATACTTCGAAAACCGCTAGAAATACGTATAGGACTTGCTACTACTTTTTTATATAACGGCCAACGTCGCATTGTTCAAAATATTTTAGGTCGATAGAGCACGACACATTACCTAGTTCTTCAAATTTTCAGGAAAATTACATGTCCTCCATAAACTTCTAACCTACCATCGACCGTGAATCACCTTGTATACTTAAAGTTTATAATCTAGATAACTGTAATGAGCGAAGAGCAGTGAAGTGGAGTTAAAAAGGGGTACAAATACATTTAACTCACAAACATAATGTACTTTTTATTAATTTACCAAAAACACGACGGTTACATTTTTACAAGCTTTTCTTGAACACGTTCTAACTTAACCTCTCTTTCTTTTTTCGCTCAAAAGCCTGACGCAACTGACACTTGTCAACCGTCAAACTTTAGTGGTTGCCAAGGAGACAATTGGCGATTAAAAAAATCTAGACGCCACCTGGGGGCAAAAATGTAAAACTAGTTAGGAAGTAATCATTTTCAATCTTCTGTTTATTTACACTTTTACACGTATTTTCGTCCTTGCTTTGTACTGTATTAACAAAGTTTTATTTATTTTTAAATTTTCCTACATTTTCCTAAATTGTTTAAATTTTGTTTTTGTGGTTCAAATTGTCATGGGAATTATAAAAATGTTCAGTACAAGAAAAAAGCAGAAGAAAACTATCCATAATACAAATTGCTGCATATTCAATTGCAATTCCCTCAAAAACTCCAACAGAAGTACTTCTCTTCACCGATTTCCGAAAGAAAATGCTTCTGTTGTGAAATTCCGAGGAGTTCGGCATGGATGATTTTGTTGACAGGAGAAAGCCTGGATCAAAGTCTTAACAATAACAAAAACAGTTAGCAACCATCTGAGAGTTTTTTCATTGCACTTTAAGCAACATGATTACAATAGAGGTATTTAGACAGTTTTTCAGTTAAGTGTTTTTGTTTAACATGTTTTCAGGGAAACTAGCATCAAACTTGTTGAGACCTCAGTTAAAAGCTTTTGTGGTACCAACAAGAAATCTTCCTTAAAAAAATCATCAGCTACTTATAAAAAAATTTTTTGGCAAGATAGATTGGAAAGAAGAAATGTGTTAAGGTGCCAAATTAAATCCAGTCAAAGTTTGTCAGACAATTTTTCTATCCCAGACTTTAGTAGTGTTTCTGACAGTTGTAATAAAGAAATTTAGGAAGCCTAAATAAGAATATTTAGGCCTATATTTTTGCGACAAAAAAAGCAGTTTACTAATGAGGAAGCAAGTTTTAATATATTACTGTCAAAAGCAAGAGTACATATTGTGAGAATTAATCAGAGAATAAAAATATTTGATATATTGAAAAGTCCTTTATATACCTAGGAATTTAATTAGCAATATTGATGAAATTATTAGTGTAATATGTGCAGTTAATTTAATGTCTCCAGTATTACAAGACGACAAGTTTTAATTTAAAAAATACCTATAAAAACTGTCACAAAGTACATTATTATTCCAAGAAAACCAGTTCAAACTTTAATGGACTTAATATTTCCAAAAATATTGCAGCTGTTAAGAAGGAGCAAACAGAAACAACTACTCCGAGGGATAATACCCCTACCGGCATTGAGTTACACTGTTTCTTTTAAAGCTCATTTTATAAAGGAAAAAATATATTAAAATGAATTAATAAAGTAATAAAAAATCACTGCTAAAAAACAAAAATTTGTTTCCTTCTTTATGTAACTACAAGGTTTTGGAAATGCCGAAAGCAAACAAGTTTTCAAATTTCCAAATTGTAATTATACACGTGCAATTTTCGCATATCTTAATTAAACCCAATTAATTAAGTTCTATATTCTTTGCAAAAAGCTTAATATTTTTTGGCTTTTTAGCAGTGATTTTTTATTACTTTATTAATTAATTTTAATATATTTTTGCTTTATAAAATGAGCTTTGAAATAAACAGTGTAATTCAATGCCGGTAGGGGTATTAGCCCCCGGATAAGTTGTTTCTATTTGTTTCCGTCTTAATAGCTGCAATATTTTTGGAAATATTGAAAGCAGATAAGTTTTCAATTTCCAATTAGTAAATATTGCCTTTTGCATATTTTAAACTAGAGTTTCCTGAAAAAAAGCTAAAAATTTCGATCACTAACTTTATACTTCGCAGAAAATAAATTTCTTTCAACTTTCATAAAGTATCTCATCTTTATAACGATTATTGGTTAATAAACTGGCAAGTAAAACAATATGCCTTGCACAAAGTTACTTACTTATACTTGATATTTACTCCCAAAGAAATTAGGAAGATTACTAGGCATTTTATTTTCAAAGGATTTATTATTATTTTGTATTGGTAATAAGAAATTGTTCATACTAGGTACTGATGTAATAGGTAAACAAGGATAGGTACTACCTAATTCTCTTGGAGCAAAACCTTTAGGCCGAACATGAAAGAGAGTACTTCAACTGAGGGGTAAACCACTGTGGCATTATGGTGTACAAAATTGAAAGCAATGGTTTACCTCTCAACTTCAACCTTGCTTGACAAAATAAGAACTCAAGTTGTTATTATCTCAGGTTTCAAAATAAAACAATTAATTAAAAATCTTTTTTATTATATATTATTGCATTTTAATTTGAAACATACTTTGATGACAACACATCCACTTTACTATAGTCTTCACTATAGTAGAGTAACTACTTACTTAAATAGTTTCCAGATGCACCTGCTTTACAGCTGCATTTAAAGCTTAAAATTTGGTAACCTGGCGGCGACTTGATCTGGCTGACTGACGATCATCACAGACGGCTTCAGACACCTCATGGGGTTTGCCATTCAGCAGAGCACTTGTCTGAAGGCACAATGCTATAATCTTTATCACTTCACCTTCCAGTGTTGGTAGATTTCCATAATGGCCACACAAAATTACGTGTTTGGAATTTAAGATCTTTTCTCCTTCCACAACACATCTGCTGGTTACAGCAAGGCTTCGAAGTACTGGAAGACTGTAGCTAGTTTTAGGTATGCTTCAGGTTCAGCCATACTTGATTTTAAAAAAATCACAATTATGGAATAGAATCGAAAAAAGGTTTGCACGGACACTTTGCATGGAAACTTACTTTTTCAAGCAATTTTTTCTTCACACGAAATTATACCCACAAAATGTTTCACAAAAAAACACTTCCAAATATTCACAGAAACCACTGTTGAACTATAAATATATCATTAGTACCTAATTTAAACAGCAATTTTCTACAAACGGTGTTCACACAATAAGTATACCTTGAAAGTAGAAGAAAAAAAGCCGTTTCAACCACAAAAACTTCTTAAAATTTAACAAACGTCACTTTTCGATTACCGCCTAAGTCGCCATATTTGGTTACATTCGCAGCGCCCCCATCGGTAATTTTAATCGCCAATAATTGGTAATGCTTTCTAGGGCTGGTTTCATTGCCTCTCCACACGCCCCCACAATAACTGCTCAACAAAATGTTAAAACATAACTCTAGCTAACGGTTTTTTTAGCTAACAGAATTTTAGTAAATATAACCTCACTTTAATAATTAATTATATAATGTTTGCAATAAAATTAGTCTTTTTGCATTAATTTTAAATCCTACTAAGACCTTTTTGGGGGATTCAAACTTTAAATTTAGTTATATTGATGCAGAAGCACACAAATACAATATATTTTTTGTTTTCAACCAATGTAGTCACGTGCCGCACGAAACCTATACATCCGCTAACTAAAGTTCAGAGCTTACACGATTTATTTTAATTACTCTCGTATCAATTTTTTCCTTAATGAAACATTTTATTTCTAAATGCTTTAGTCTTCGGTTATTCTCAGGATGTACGGCTATCCTAATTGCGGACTGGATATCCTCAAGCATATTTACAATAAGATCTCCAGAAAACAAAGTGTAATAAAATTTTTCGAATCCAACAAGCTTCAGTTACGGAACTTGTAAGAGCTACAAAGTCCGCTTCTGTGGACGATATAGATACAGATGGCTGTTTCCGGCTTGCCCAACTTATATTTATAGGCGGTTGCGCGTAAGTTGAGGTGCTAAGAACCTTAGAGCAGGTATGCCGAGGCCACCTTCTAACAGCTTTACATCGGCCATGATGTTCTCCAGAGCACTTGTCACTAAATGCTTTGTAGCACCTGAGTCGAGGATAAAAATATTTGGGTTGTCTATTAACTTTGCACAGTTAAGAGCAATAAAAACAACATTTTTGTCATTTGCTTCATTGGAACGATGTCCTGAGAATCCTCTGGTTTGCCCTTTGTTGTGAGATGATGCTCTTCTGGTATTGGTTCTCCCTCCATAGTTGGTCCTATAATGGCTATTATGTGTGCTATGTATGCAGTCAGTAATTTTATGACCTTGCTTACCATATTTGTAGCAAACATAATTTTGAAAGCCTGCTGCTTTGAATGAAGTATCTAAATTTGTGTTAGATCTACCAACCTGTTTTGTCTGTACCTTTATTTGCTCATCTAAAAGCCTTGCCTTCACAAATTCCATGGTCCCATCAGTGTTGATGCTGTAATCACTGAGGAATAATCTTCATTTAAGGATAGTAAAAGGTGCCAGACTTTACAGTCAGCTTCATCCATTTTCGATCTAATACTTTCAAGTTCTCTAATTACCGTATCAAATCTCATGAAATGGGACTCTAGTTTCTCATTTCGTTTGCATTTCATTGTTAGGCGTTTTCTCTTCAAAGCCAGTTTGGTAAACACACTCTATCGTTATACCTCACACCCATCTTTAATAATGTCCAGGTGTTTATCAGACACGCACTGGAGAATAATGCTCGTTGCGTTGGCATTCTTTTGTTCGAAATCCGCTTTTTCCTTTTCGGTGGAAAAATCTGCTAGTGTTTTCTCTAATGCTTCAAGAATTCGCCGTTCTTCCAAAAACGCACGGACACGGAACTTCCAGTTTCCAAAATTTTCCGAATTTAACTGGGGCAATACTATGGTTGAATTATTCATTTTTTTTACTTTAGTTGGCTTTGATGTCACATGATTATTTAAACTTTAATTAACAAAGTAGAAAACCTGACTAACTAAATTAAGAACACGTTGTTGCATTTAGTCTATCTTTCGGTTCTTGTTACTGACTAAAAACTTTTCATTTCCAAATTCCAGTACTTTTTGGAATATATGCATTGACATACGTCACATGTCAAAAGTCACGTTAGGCGTTTTTACTTGTCCTATCGTTCTAATGTTTACAACGTATGAATAATTGTAACAATATATTACTACCGTCTTTCAAAAACTGAAGCAGTTCGAGGAAATTTGTAAATCATTTTTCTGTTCTTCAAAATGAAACTCAGCTCAGACAGCACAGCTAATCTCTGTTTGAATGCCACAGTGCTGATGTCATGATCTATGATAGTAATTTCTGTGGCTTGTATTTTTGTGTCCACATTCTGTGGCTTGTATTCCATCGATGAAATCAACTAATAGAAATGTATCTATTTTTTATTCATTATATGAAGGTTTTTAATAGGTAACATCTTTCTGGTGATCCCCCAAGAGGATTTTTAAGGGTGATTCGTCATCATCAGAATCGTTTTGGCACACTGTTTTAGCATCAGTTGTATCCTTAATTTTGGACTGAATTATCACTGACTTTGGTTTACATTTTTGGATACTCTCTTGGTTGTTCTTCATAAGTACTTCCTTTTTGCCTTTTTGTATTTCTTCCATCCTTTTCAGAATATCCTCCTTTGTTAGAACCTCGCCATATTGCAAGTAGTAAGTAGTGTTTTAAAGTAGTTTTAAACGCACTATTTTTTGTGTTCTTTTAGCGGTAGTGCAATCCGAAACAGAAGAAATATGTTTGGAAGATATTTTAATTATCGAACTCGGAGAAGGAACTGCTGGTTGTTTTGCAGGAGATTTTTCCAAAAGTTGAATCTTGTTTTCAAGGCTGTTTTCAATTAGCTCTTGTAGTGCTCAAATATTGTCCGTTTCGCTGTGCGGCATTGCAAGTTTTGCGGTAGAAGGTGATGATAATGGCGGAGTGGTAGCAGTATGACGTTCATGGTCAGTGGTCGTGGTAGAAGATGGGACCAACGGACTGGATTTAGATGGTCATGTCGATGGTAGTGGGTTCAGTAAGGAGCCACTCTTATTGGCAGTGGTAGTGGGTTCAGTATTGGCACGTTTTTTTTTTATATCTTTCAAGAGCCAAAACGTCTTATTCGCTTTCGGAAATTTTTTCTTTCTTTACTGGGAAAGTTTCTGCAGATTCGAAGCCCTTGATGATATTTACAATTTGTACACCTTCCCTCCACAATTTTCCTATTAACGAATTAAAATCGGATTTGCTCATTCTCATACTTTCCCTATTGTTTATTCTTTCTTTATAATAGCTACAAAGCAGCTTGTCCCAATTTTTTTTTAATGGTCCGAATACACATTTGTCTAGAGGCTGTAGTTTATTAGTAAATGGCTCGGAAACTTCACTAAATGAATGTTATTTTGCATGGCTGCCTTTATAATTCTAACATTAATATGGCTGGTATGTGCATCAAATAATAAAATTGCATATTGGTTGGGCAAGTTGTCTCTCACTCGAATTCTCTTAATATGTTCAATGAACAGATGAACAAACCAGAAATAAAATTGTGGTTCTTCCATCCATCCTTGTGAAGAACATGCAAATATGGTTCCTGAATACAAATCATCTGTCATTCAGAGTGGTTGAACAGAGATTCCTTTTAATATCTCCATCTGCTGAAATACATGCCAATACCGAGTGGAATTTCTTCCGTACCCTCCAGAAATTCTGTTTAGGGGAACTCCTATCTCTCCAATTGCCTTCAGTTGTGCGGGGTCATTTCTAAATCCACGATTATTACAGTTTAGGATGTATGCTGGTTTATTTTGTACATTGTTCCCTTCCAATACATTTTGAAGTTCTTTAAAAGAGTTGTACAACCACAAATGGGTCACGGGCTCGCTTCCTACTCTTCTCTAATAATTTTGGTTTCTTGAAAGATAAAGAGGGTTGTCTTTTCATGAATAGGTGGTACCAATCATCCCCGGGGGTATCGTTTTTAAACGAAGTTTTAATATTCTTTTATATTGATATATTCAGAAACGATGCTCTTGACTTCTTATTTATCGCAAGGGTAGCCCTTCCGGCTTCTTGCTTTTAAGCAGTTTTCTATATCCTTTCCTGATTGTGCTCCAAGTACGGTAGATCGTCCACGTCTTAAGTTCTCTATCGAATTTTTTCTCCCTTTGATTCGATTAAATACCACCGACTTAGGAATTCCGTAATTTTCTTGCACTTCAGCTTATGTTTTTCTGTGTTGTATAACATCATTTACAACATTTTGAAGGTCTGCTTGATACAAGTAGGGCCCGGTCGCTTGTTGACATACTTGCGTAGCATTTCTAAAAAAAAAACGTATGAATCTATTTACGGCTTTGCGTCACATTTACCCCAAACCGTTTACTATTACCACAAACAGAATTTACATTTACCCCAGTGGCAATTTTTTATGGTGTAATTGAAAATATAAAAATAAATATTTAAAAAACATAATCTACGAGGTTACATTTTAGAATATTAACAAACATTACATATATGACAAGATATATATTAAATACTTACTTGAAGGTATGGAAAATGCCTAATATTCTCACATTAAATAACACGTGGCAAAATGGTTTTTAACAAAATTGGAATGATGGAATATCTTGCTGAATTAATAGTTACTACTGCAAGATAGAACCAGAAAATTCGGGCCCAATAACAGAAATAACCCCACTACATGGATGTTGCTCGAAGAAAAGGATACAGCGTACGGCAGTTTTACCTCAAAATAACAGAAGAAAAAGAGGTGTTTTTCGGACAATGTGTGAATAAGTCCATGGATTGATGGTTAAATATCCACAAAGAGCCAGTTATATGGCAACGTTAACATCGGAAGAGGGACAAGTACTTCTGTACCAAAGAATTGAAACCTCGGAAAATCCTCATACTTCCGAGTACTTGACTAATTACGTGTGTGATTTAGTTTCTTCCTGTCAATCAAAATATCAGTGCAAAATTAAGTCTTTCGTGACAGCCAATGGTGGAAACAAGAACCTCATGAAGAAAACTTTAGAAGAAAGGACGAACCCAGAAGTTATAGTGAATTTACTGTGCAAGGACTTTCAAGTACAAGATGTTAAAGAACATGTGGCCCAGATTGTCAAGTACTTTCGCCATAATCTATGCTACAGCAAAAGTCAGTCAAGCTGGAAGCAAGGCTTTAGTACTACCAAGTGATGTTCGATGGAACAGTGTTGCTGTTTGGAAATGTATGTCACTCAGTTGGCCTTAATACTAAAAACCTGCGAGGAGAATATAAAGGAGATTGATGCAACTATCTACAGAACAGTGAAAACGTTTCGCATTTGTCTTGGAAGATTATTTAGAATTATCTCTAAAGCACTTCATAGCCTATATGTTAAACCCACAGAAGTAGAAATACAAGCTAACACCTAAAAAAGAAAATCTGTCACTCTCCAGGGACTGATTTTAAAGTGATGTGTGTAAACATCTGTTCCTGTATCGATGGTGATCTGGATTCACTGTTCCTTAATGCGTCGGGTCACTGTAAGACTTTGCTTCCCAAATTATTGACTTTAATGACCCTGAAGGTCTTAACGGGCCCAGTCAACTCATCTTTTATATTGACCGGAATTAATTTTTCTTGGGCCGCTTCAGTTTTGGTCGCCACTCGCTCTTAAACAACGGCGACCGACTTAAAATTAAAACACTTTATGCCCCTTTAGTCTGTTGACCTAGGCATTCTTTCTGCAAAAGCTTGCACATCCTTGAGCACTTCATGTAAATTGGTCGTAGATGAATCCTCAGATATTTATCGACTTTGGAAATAACCTGCATTTCTACTAGTTTATCTAAGGCAACTTTTACTTCGTGTGTGTGTGTGTCACACACACACACCTTTATTATAAAAATTTTCATCTTAAATTAACAGAACCTAGGAGTTTAATGATCTTACCTCCAAAAGCAGTTAAAATCAAAGAAAAAAATTATCAAAAAAAAAACAACTTGCTCCGCAGTCAAATTTTACCTTCACAAGCTCACAGTTTATGTCACTCACATACTACCAGTTTTTTTGGAGTCTACATTCACTACATCAATGGAGTTGATTAGAAAAGTGTCCTTCTCAGATTCTTCAAGCTGCTGTTCAATGATCTCTTTAACATTTTGAGCCCGACCAGATGATTTAAAATGATTGAATTTTCCACATTTTTCACAACGTTTTCCCATAGCTGAACACTGCATAGGAGGATGATTCCTTCCACATCGAAAAATGTTATTTTTGATGCGCCCTTGAGTGCCATAACGGTTGGTAATATATGGCCTCTGATCCTGATTTTTTTGCATGAATTCTGTACACATCTGAGATTTCAAGAAGTGTACCTCAGCTGTCCGACAGTGTTCAACTGCTTGCTCCAAGTTAAGATTCTGACCACCCATTCGTAAAAATTTCTCTTGGAGGTCTCTATCAACAACGCCTATTGGGAAGTTGGTGTGAGACTCGGCGGCGGCTTGCGCAATACCCACTATAACCCCTTCCCTCTCTACCCCCCTACCGCCCAAGTGGGCATAACCTCAGGGAGATTCTCTGGAGACCTTCAAATGCTATTCCTGTTGTCTTTCTTGTCGTTCCTTGGTCTTTATTATTCCTGTAATAAAACCTTCGATTAGTGTCCAATTTTGTTTGCTTTTCATCATAAGGTCTACGATATTACTGCTACTACTAGGGCAGTAAAAGATCAGATGGTTCTCTGTTTCTGGAACCTGGCAAGTAGGGCATTCCGCCTCAGTCTCGTCAGAAACAGTGTTAGTTGGTATCTCAGCTTCCATGTCCACAATTTAGCCAGGTTTTAATGTTTGGGATTAATTTTTAGGTCCGTTGTCCTTTGATAGTGTTGCTGGTCCACCTATTTTGCCATTCCTGAACTGTTTTTTTCCGGTGCCTTCCTTCTTGCGGCAACGCTGTATCCGTCCCCATTCCTAAATACTTCTTTACCTCGATGATCGGTTCCCATGCCGATGCAGCGTAGAAAATATAGACTGGGCAACGTTGTTCAGTAGCTGTTGCTTGGCGCTAGACGGCCCTCCTATATTTGGAATAATCCGAGATAGCGTTGCAATTCTGTCACCAGCCTTTTTAAGATTGTACTCGACATGTGGGCCCAGCCTCATATTTTCCGCAGTTTTGACCTCTAGAGACTGGGTCTGTTTAATTGGTTGTATGGGTGTGTTGTTAAGTTGAAACATTTCGTCATTTAGATATTTAAATTCACAGTTTTTTGCAAGATTCTTAATGTGAGTTAGAAAATCCTCAAAAATTTCACCTTCTTGTGGCCTCTTGAAAAATTTATAGCGTTCATAGACAATATTTTTCTGCGGGCTGCAATGTTTTTCAAACGCATCCAGCACTAAAGGTGCTGGATGCAATGCTGCAATGTCTTTCTAATCCTCATTTGAAAGATGGAAGGTATTGTAAAGTTCCACCGTCTCCTCACCTATTAAGTTTAACAAAATTGCGACTTGAATTTCTTTATCTTTCTTCTCTTTCCAAGTTGTTTTGAGGAAAATTTCAATATTTTGTCTGAATCGCCTCCAATTTTCAGAAAGATTTCCTGTTAAACTGAGCGAGCTTGGAGTTTTAATTTCCTTAATTTTTCTCTTCTTTTTTTTAAGGTTACGGTGAACTCACTACTCACCGGCAATCAACTTGTTACCTTACTTTAGTGCGTAGCTTTCGTCACCGGCTGCGCCACATTATAGTCGATGTTAGGTATTAATAATTGTGAAGATACCTACACAATCACAACATGAATTTTTAACAATAAAGTAAAATGCAAAAGTTTCAACAAAAACATACTTTTATACTGTTTATTCCGTTAAGAACCCTGTCTGATATCTGTCAGTCTTGATATTACCATATCATTAATATAAGGACTTTCAAAACACTGCTCAGACACTGACTAAGCTTCAACAGTTATCCGTTCAACAGAGGTTTCGATAAATTCTCATAGATGCCGCGACCGTTTATCGGCGTGAAAATTACAATTTTACAATTAAACGAACTTTAGGAAGTTCGATCGAAATTATATGAAGCGCTTCATTCGAATAGATTATTCACTATGTAGTACCGCTTTCGGTGCTAGGTGGCGCCAGACAAATTGAAAAAATTGAAAACACCGGGACAATCGGGTTTTCTAGCTCATCTCATCTCTAGTACCATCGTAACCTCACTTAAGTTTAAATAAATGCAAAAATAACAAAAAACAAGTCGTCATTTACGGCCAATTTCATAATCAAATTTAAAGTCCCTTTAACTAAAATAACTCCCAGCATGTGTCATTTTCCCTGATACAAGATAAATCCATGTCACATCTTGATGTCACTTTAAATTAAAGGAACTTTAAATATGATTATGAAATTGGCCGTAAGGGATTTGGGAAAAAATTAAAAATGGGTGGGTCAATCTATTTGAATGAAGCGCTTCATATAATTTCGATCGAACACTAAAACTGTGCCATGCAATTTCAGCGTTCAAGTATTTTACTTCTTTTCTACATTTGAGACGTGATTTAAATGGTTTTTTACGCGTAAAGCCCAGTGCAGACGATGCAATTTATCATGGGGGCAAAGTTGCACCTGTAGCAGGTTACGATTGTCAGCAGAAGATACAACTTGAACTCACAAACTCTGCTTTTATTTTAGTAAAGTATTTTTAACACGTTTTTAATGTAATATTTTTTACATCCTTATTCGACTCTTTCACACACAACAACTACATCTATAAAATCCGGTTTACAATAGATAAAGGTAAGTATTGTGGGCTGCATAGGTAAGTAGGTAGGATGTATCCCTAATATTGGTACATTTCAACAGCAACAATTTTAATCCCCGCGTTTTCAGACAAGACTTTGTATGTCTTTTCATACCATAAACGAGATGATTGTTTAAGGCCATATATTGTCTTTTTGAGCAAGCAAACTTTATTCTCATAGCCTGTCTTTACAAAACCTTCAGGTTGAGCCATATAAATATTCTCATCTATATCCCCATTCAAGAATGCAGTTTCCACATCCAAATGGTCTGTCTCTAAATCTAATTCAATGGTCACAGCAAGTAATAGGCGTAAATTTGCAAATCTTATTACAGGAGAAAACGTTTCACAATAGTCTACACCATAACGCTGAGTAAATCCCTTGGCCACTAGTCGTGCCCTATATTGTGCAATCTCACCATTTTGATTTCGTTTAATTTTAAAAATCCATTTATTTTTTACTATATTTGTGTTTGGAGGTTTATCAACCAGCTCTCAAGCATATTTTATTTTGAAAGCGTTTAATTCTCGATTAATGACCTGTTGACATTCATTACTTCTAGGACTTGACAATGCCTGTGATACATTTGATGGCTCCAAATCAAGAGAAAGCATAGCAAAATTTGACTCACCCTCACCAAATTCTGTAACAAAGTCCTCAAAGCATTTCGGTTTGTTTCTAGCTCGAGAAGGGTACCTGCGCACATTCATTGATTTGTGGTACTTCTTCCATGTCTAAGTCACTTTCATCATCATTAGACACTGCCTCACTTTGGCGATGCTCTGACTCGTCTTCTTCTGACACTTCTTCTCCTTGTCCTTCACCATCTACTGGATTAAGCACCATCTCATTGTGATCCGATGTAGGGTCTTCCACGGGTCCAATTAGTTTTTCAGTGTTGTTGGCGGGCTTTGACTTTTGTCATTAGATTCAGTATCTATGCCAGTTGTGGAATCAACCAAATCGTCCTCATTGAACACTACATCTCTGGATATTATAAGATGATGAGTTTGGGGGTCCAACAATCTGTAATCCTGCACTTGACTCAGAATATCCCACAAATATGTATTTTTTGCTCTTTTTGTCTAATTTTCTTCTTTTAGCATCAGGGACATCATCATATGCTACACAGCCAAAAGTTGCTTAAATGGCTCGTCAACTTTGTTTTGAGTCCATTTTTCCTCTGAAGTAAAACCTTTTATTTTTTTGGCAGGTGATTTATTTATTAAGTAAATTGCAGTATTTGCTGCTTCAGCCCACATAGCTCTCTCACATTTTGCATCAGCAAGCATGGAGCGAGCTTTTTCAATTATTGTTCGTTTATATCGCTCAGCTGAACCATTTTGTTGTGGGCTGTAGGGTACAGTAAGCTCATGATGGATCCCGTGATTTCTTAGTATCCTTTTAAAATGCTCATTGCAATATTCACCACCATTATCTGATCTGAATGTATTAATGTGTCGGTCAGTTTGGTTTTGAATCATGGTACAAAATTCACCAAAAACCTCAGGCACTTCATCCTTGGATTTCAAGAAATAGCCGAAAACCTTTCTGGTACAGTCATCAATTAAAGTAAACAGGTATCTCTTACCACTGTAGGATTCCACCTCCATGGGTTCAACTAGGTCACTATGAACCAAATCCAGTTTATTTGAAGCAACTTCTTTGGTTTTGTTATAAAGAAATGGCTTTCTATCCTGTTTACCTTAAATACAACTGATGCATGGTTTAAAGTCCTTGCTTTCCTGGTAAGCTATTTCAGTTGCCAAACCATTTTTAAGCAGACTCATGCTGTGGTAATTAAGGTGTCCTAAACGTCGGTGCCACAAAACTTGAGAATTTGGTTCAAACTTTGAAATGTTTACCTGATCTTCCACAACGTCTAGTTTGTACAAACCATATTTATGCCGGCAGTTGCCACTGGTTCTCCCTTAATTTGACACTTCTCCAGGTCCATGATCTTATAACCAACCGAATCAACATATACACAGTAGCCTTTAGACACTAAGAATTTCACTGACAGTAAATTTACTGATAAGTTGGGAACATATTTAATGTCTGAAATTGTTTTACATTCGCCACTGGATTTTAATTTAACAAAACAGTTTCCAGTTCCATTAACTTGTAATTTTTCATTATTTGCCACAATGATTTCTGTTCCCAATCCTTCTTCTGACATTTCTGTTAGCAGTCTATTATCATCAGCCATGTGTGATGAGGCTCCAGTATCTATATGTATACCAGCCTTCATTTGGTTTGTTTACAAATAAAGCTGCAAACAAAGCTTTCGCATTATTTGGTCTTGGTGAATTATTATTCTGTGGTTTTCCCTTTTTATTTTTGCACTGGTTTGTGTAATGTCCCCTTTTTTTACACAATGACACCAAGGTGGTTTTTTTTTATGGTTATCTTGGTTATTATTAACGTGGCTATTAACAATAAGAGCAGACTCATTTGAGTGTTTGCCATTATTCCACTTTTTGTCTTGTAGGAACTTGGTTTTTACAAAATCAGTTGTAATATCAACACCTGAATTTTCAACCTCCATGACCATGGGTTTGAGAGACTCATTTGTTAGGCCTTGCAACATTATTACACCCAGGAATTCATCATCTAGGGGTTTGCCTATTGATATGAGTTGTTGTGATAAACCCATGATGTCATTTACATAGTTTTCCATGTTCTTATAATTGTTTAATTTCACAGAACATAAACTTCGAAGCAGCCTTAGCCTTCTATGAAGCCCTTTATCTTCAAAAGCTGTTTCGAGTGCTGCCCATGCTTCCTTGGCAGTTTTAGCTTGCATGACATGAGGAAATGTCCGTCTTGCCTTGGTTGTTGGGTCAGTGCAGTCATCTGGAATTTCCAATCACTGTAATTCTCTCGTTCTCTTAGTTTTTCTATATTGATGCTGACATGTGACACCTCGCTTGAAGCCATTATATATTTTTACGACTTTAATGCTCGTTCGCACCAAGGAAAATTTAAGTATACTTAAGGTTAAGTGGCACATAAACAAGCAATACCATTGCACCACATAATAAGCATCATTTTAAGGGTGGCTTGTCTAAGCCTAGAAATTCCGCGGCTTATTTCGCCCTTAACTTTAAGTGAGAATCGTTCGCAGGTAAAGCTGGAAAGAAAGTCAAACTGTCAAACAAAAATTACAACTCAATCTAAAAAAAGTAAAGAATTTTTATTATTTTGCAGTTTTGCGCCTCGGCTATTATTTTATTTTATGATCGCATATATCACATACTGGTGAAGACTGCTCTGGTCACCCGTTCAGGACTGGCAATGATCGCACTTATGAGGCTTTAAACCATCACAATCAAAAATCACTTTAAACATTCTTGGTTAGTAACGCAGCTCTAGCAGAGCTTTCCTGGAACTCTTGCGGCCACAAATGTTACAGTTAACTAATCTGTTTATGTATGGCTTTATAGCCTAATTATGGAATTTCTGGCTCTTATTGGTTTTGAAAATAATTCCAGACACTTGGCGCACTGTTTACCTTGGACCACGGACGTAACTAACATCATATTGTCTTAAAACAACAATAACAAGATCACTTCAGTAATACTCTTCAGGGGGATTTGTGCAGGATCTCGTGGCTTCGGAGCTGGGCAAATTTATTTTATCGCACGCAATACCATAAGAGCTCAGATTTAGCCGGATATTTTTTAACTTGTCTTAGAATACTTTCTTTCCGGAATAATTTAACGAGATCTGTTTATGTCAAAATCACGAGAGCGTAGCTCGAGTGATTTTGTTAAATAGATCGAGTGAAATTATACCAGAAAGAAAGTATGAGAAGACAAGCAAAAAATATCAGGCTCAAAATCTGAGCTCGAATGGTATTTGATAAGACAATTTTATGATTAAAATAGTCATAGCAATACCAAATATGAAACTACGAAGCTTTGTTTAATAGCTCAACATAAAAACTTAAATTAACGATAATAACGCCAGAATAATAGATTTTAAAATAAACAATTATTAAAAACACAGTTCTTATGTTCAATTTGTTCTTTAGAATCTGCGTCTAGAACGGAGATTGATATGAAGATTGTTTTGTAAATGACGTTGTATTCGGTTGTATATGTTGCAGATTGGTTAACGATTTTAATTAAGTTTTGTTCACTAACTCCTGCCTTAGCTAAATTTGACACTGTAACTGGATCGATGATAATGATTAGTTATTTTTTTCTTCTTAATATCCCGGCCAATTTTTTTGGCGGATACGTCGTTCTTTGCAGAATGCGTTAAACTGACTCCATATTGATGATTCACTTTTCTTAGTATTAATCGGAGTCATATTATCTATCTCGTTTTGAATTTCTGCTTCGCAGCTTACTCCAAAACAGGCCATATCGCAAAAAATAAATTTGAATGTATCAAATTTAACTTAGCTTTCAAACTGACAGATGATGAATCGAAAATTCAACTTTAACAATGGGTCTCCAAGTTATATGTATCTATGGCGACGTGATTTATCCGATTTTTTTATCCGCTTGCATTTTCTCTTCCTTCCTATTTATCCGATAGCAAACTAGCATTTTATTACCTTCAAATGGCATTAATTGTACATGAATAAAATTGTCTATGCAATTTTAATGTTCCGGTTGACAAATGCCAAAATTGATAATTATTATAGGTTCTGTTGTTAGTGAAAATGAAAATCCCTAGAATCCGTCCTAGAGATTCAACATTGCCAAATTTATCCGACACTTGCTTAAGATTTTATTTAAAAGGAATGGTGCAATACAGATTGACACAAGTGTCACTTAACTTTTATGCGGCCCTTACGTATTCCGAGCTTAAGGTAATATTGGTGAGAACGGGCATAAGGGTACTTGGCGGCAAACGAGATAAAATAATATTTGATTCACTGGAGAGACTGAAATGGATGGCCGGGTAACCAAAAAAAACTCCACGTTTTCACAGAGCCGAAACTCTGTTTTCATTTATTTTCTGTGTTCGGTCCTAGGCCCATAACCTGTAGCAGGTTACGATTGTCAGCAAAAGGTACAACTTGAACTCACAAACTCCGCTTTTATTTTAGTAAAGTATTTTTAACACGTTTGTAGTGTAACATTTTTTACATCCTTATTCGACTTTTTCACACACAACAACTACATCTATAAAACCCGGCTTACAATAGATAAAGGTAAATATTGTGGGCTGCATAGGTAGTAGGTAGATGTATCCCTAATATTGGTACATTTCAACAGCAACAATTTTAATCCCCGCGTTTTCTTGCATTTGCGTTCAGCACCGCACCTTATTTTATGCAATTTTTTAGGAACTTTACTAGACTGCTACCAACTCACCCCAAAAAAAATCCATTCTGTCTTTTTTTTGTTTGTATAGGTAAAACGTTATTAATATTCTCGGTTTCGTATTGTTTGTGGTGCCATTATTTATTATTTATATTAACGGAGAACTCATGGAAGAAGAAAAATTGCTATAGTATGTTCAATAATTGTTTCTGACATTTTACTGAGGAACATAAAGCCTAGAAGACCTAAAAGTTGGTGAGTGAGCCCTGGGTGTTAAAAAGAGATTTTTTGGGGGCCTTTCTATTAATGAGGAGTTTGACAGAGCTGATGATTCAGAGTGCTGACGAGCAAAAAAACTCCATTAACGAGTTGGACAATATTTACTGGATTCTAATTAACTTCATTCTGCTCTGTCATTAATTCTGCGCGATCTAATTCATCATCGGAGAGAATTTCATAAGAAACTTTTTCATCTTTACTGGAACTACTACCATCTCTATGATGTCTTAGTCCAGACACACTCTTTCCTGGGAACACCTCAAGTCTTTTCTTTGATGTCTTTTCTTATGACTCCATTAATGTCAATGCGACTTTTAACAGATTTGGAAACCTTTCTTTCTTCAATGTGTGTTTCTTAAAACGAAGTGGCCTGAAAAAACACACGTCGAAAGTCTGTGTCATATGCGTGGTATTGGGGGGTAGGCAAACAAACTAAATATTATTTAGTTGACACGATTCCAATACTTCATCAGTGAAGTGTGATGCCAGATTGTCCCCAATTAAAACTTTTCTTCCAGGAAGTAGAGCGGTGTGTAGTAAGAAGCAGGTTAAAAACTAATCAGAAAATACGTTACTCTCAATCCAACCACTTATTTGGATGCGGTTAAACCGTGATCCTGAGGTGCAACACCTTTCAGTGCAACATGGATGCCCCTTTGGCCCATTTTCAGTCCACCTATCCCAAATGTGCTTAGCTTTATAAATTATGTAGGGTGGGAGCACTCTAGATGCTGACCCTGCAAACATAACTCAAGTGGCTGACTTGCTAAAATTGGTAATGCTTGTTTGGTATTTGACCCCCCCTTTTTTACAAGATACGTCGTTATATGATATATTCGTTTCATCGTAATTGACTATATTCGTACCTGGAACATCGCGCAAATCTCCTCTAAATTTTGAAAATATTATCGATAATAGTTTTTTGAGACATTTGCTCTAGAGCCTTTAAGTTCGCTGCTAATCGTTGCGTTACCAGGTCTTTGTGACGTTTTAAAAGTAATTTTTGGACAGTTCTATTTTGACGGTCTAAATAACTTTTGGCAATTACTTGCATATCAAAAGGATTTAAACCGTTAACGCCCGTTTTTTAAATTTTTGTATGAGGGTCGTAAAATGAACTTTTCTTGTTTGGTATATACCGGGCTATGGCATTTTGACAGAAAAGGATGACATAATCAAAGTAAATGGACTTTTGCTTCTCCATCCTTTTCTTTTGACATTTCACAGCCAACTAGATGAAGTTTTATAATGACCACTCCGTACATGTATAGGGTACTAAAGACGATAGTTATGATTTTTGATATTTTGTAGTGAAAAAACGTGCGTTACCATATGGTAACGTTAGGCGTTTATATTAAAAAACCTATTTGATTAACAAAAGCAAAATGGTTTGATAGAAGAACAAAACACTATGCGCATAAACAATTATTTCGAATGCAAATCCACAGCATTCAATGCATAAACCAACATCGCATTTTTGGCACATAATTCTTATATGCGAATCGCAACCTTCACCTGCACAGCTTCTGCGCTTTTTATTCGGCACTTGAATGACCAAATGATTCTTGGAGTCGTAAAGACGAAGAAGTGGCGATCCTCCCCGGTCCCTTCGGATGAATTCCATGACTCATCAAATAACTTTGAACAAATGAACGCCTAAAGTCAAGTTGTGGAAGGGTCCCTTTGGACTTCCTATATGCAGTTGCCAGGTATTGTGAACACATATGTCCAAAGTCCAAGTAAACAAACTCCACCACCATATCTTGCCTCTTACTCCAACACGATAATTCGAAACGTTCTCGTCCATTCGATCTGTCCCTCCCATGTATTTATTATATTGTCAAAATCTGCATGGGCGAAAACCCTTGGCTTGGATGAGTTCATCGATCATAGTAACAAGGGGAGCTGTTGCTTTTCCAAAGTACTTTTCATAGACTTCTGATCGACGGGGATTGTTCCCCTGATATATTTCAAAATTAACAATATACCGTGACGGAGTATTCAGCACCAAATCGTATACCGAAAGCGTATGGGCTTCCCGCGGATGAACTGTTTGCATCCATGTCGCCCAAAATATTTTACCATACTTTCGTCGTAACATAGATTTACCTCTGTTTCAAACAAACGTAAACAATTACGTTTAACTTTATGCAATATTGTTTATCAGCAAAGTGCAGGAAATGAGATATCTCTAGAAAACGATTTCTCCTCATGGAGTTGTATACGAGGTCGTTTCTCATATCTCCTTCCGAGTCCCAATAAAATCTCTGGAAGCTCGTTATATCCAGTTAGCATTAGAATTGCTAAAAAGCATTCCATTTCTTCATTTGTCACCTCGGATCCGCACAATTTTTAAATAAAGCATATCGGGTAGTTTCTTCCACTAAGAGCGTAATAATCTCGCTGTCGAGAAACATTTCAAAAAGCTCAACAGGAGAAGTATAGTTGCCTACAACAAACTCCATTGTATTAGGTTGTAAATCTCCTTGAATCTATTGAATATTATTTAAATCTGGACGTTGAAACTCCTCAGTGGCTTGAGTATTTATGGATCTTATTGCTTGTGTGCCATCCCTACCTTGAATGTCCTTGTTGGAACCCCCAATTCTTTCATTGTATCCAGTAATTTTATTTCCGCTTGAGCACGTAAGGGAAGCTGATAAATTATCAACAAGACCTCCTCCGTCTTCATCGCCGGAATCTTTATCAGTGAGAACACTCGGGTCAGGAGGTTCAATGAAAATTTGATCAATATCCTCACTATACACAAGATTTAATGCCTCTTGCAAAGTAAATCCACGTCTAGAACAAAAAGAACATTTGAAAAAGCGGTAGTAGTGCACCCGTCCAAGCCGAACACTAATCTTCTATAAATAAAGATATAATACTCACTCGAAGTTCGGTTCCATCGTGTTTTCGAAATAAAACAAAATCTCTCCAATCACTAACGTGGAGCACTATGTCACCGGGACAGAGATGCATGCCATTTTATTTCACTGGTCTAGGACGGGAAGTAACTACCTGGAGATAAAATCCTTAAAACGAAAATCGGTTCCCTACCCTTCAATATTAACTTAAGATATAAATTATTGTTTACTGCACGTTATATTGAGGGTTTCAATATTCCAGCTTTACCTGTTATAGTTAGCACATATTAAACTGTCTCTCTCTCCCTCTTAGAACTCTAACCGTATTTCCCTCCGACTTCCTCTATGTCCCACTCCAAAGTTTGTAACGTGTTCGTGCACACAGGTAACACGGCTTTCTTTTCGCCGTCTAGGAACTATTCTCGGTACTAACCAATCATTGAACGACTATATCTGTTACAAAGACAATGGGGCAGTGTTAAAAATTCGACAGGCGGCGTCGAAATCGTTCCGTCGACAACCGTTACACCTGTCACGGCCCGCAGACGAGCGTGATTTATTGCCTTGTTGACTCGTCTTTAGTGGTATTTAAAGCGTTAAGCAGAATTCTTTGAAATGTTTGATGAATATTAGGGAGTTTTCTAGATTACAAGCTTAGGTATATAAAGGCAGGGACCGCAGCCGGTTGAGTTAGTCTAAATCTTTATCGAGGATAAGAAAGCTAATAGAATAAAGCGATAATTGGCAATAGTGGACTAGAAGTAAATACTGTTTTAATTAAAGACAGTACACTGAAATTTATCGAACCCCGAGTTTGCAACAATATGAAAGCTGGTAGTGGAATTAAGCTTTCACAGGCCGAAAGTCGCGTCGGTACGAGAGAGGCAATATGTACTACAAAATTCCCTAATTGGACCGCGGGCAGCATTGTCAGATATTATCCGATACAAACAATTTTAATATTTTTTTTTTGCCATATTGCGCTATAATTGAGCTAGGCCAATAATGTAGGTAAATAAAACGGGAATTAGTTTCTAGTGAAAATTTATTTCTTAAGTTAGTCATTGGTAGGGTTGCCACCTACACCCGGAGACTGCGCTTTTTGATATAAGGTCTCCGAGCTCCGGATTACTTGGTATTTTCTCCGGAAATGATTATTTTCATGCCAGGAAATAGATAAATAAACTGATCAACTTAAAGTTCGGCACAAACAATTTTTCGTGTCATTTTCAATCAGCTGTAACTTTTTAAGCAATGAATTGTTTCTGTCAAAATTTCATAGCTTGCTAGATGAAGTTTTATAATGAACACTCCGTACTTAAAGCTTGTAAACTGTGATATGATCTAAATAGTGTAGTACAATTATTATTATATTATCTTACTATGTCTTACTGTTTTTTTTTCTAAGATATCTAATAAAATATCATTATCACATAAGCCAAGTTGTGCTGTCAAATTAAAGTTGCATTAATTACGCACGTTAGATTTATTTTTCTATTCAAAAGAGGTCATGAAATCTGAGTCGATGCTCAAGCCTGTTCTGTTTCGTTAACGATAGAATTTGTATTTCTTGTTGTATCTCACTCCGAAATGTAAATATTTATAAACATTTGATATCAAATCTAAACTGCAATTAGTCTTTTAACTAAAATCTCTGCGTCCATATTTTTTGTATCTGCAGATTTGTATTGATTGTATCTGCATAATATCAGAACAAAAAAACGTAGGTAAGTACCTATGTTTTAACCATTCACTTATTATTGACATCAAGTAGGCGTTGGACATCTGACTTCGACATTTTTTTCGTATCTTAAAGAGATAGGTATAAAAAAAATTGAAGATTTCAAAGGTAACGAGATGTCAAAAATAAGTGAATGTGGAATTTGTATGGTAATAAATATGAAGTTCTTTAAAACAACGATCTTTTTATTACGAGTGATCTTTTTCCATGTTCCTGTTATATCCTTGGGCGTACCGATAATAATGTGTATATGCGTACCCCTTCGATAAATCTACGACACCGCCAAATAGTAAAACCCACGTGACGTTTTCTGGAGGGCACCATCAACATCATATTGTTACGAGATACGGGTTCCAATAATTTATCTTCAATTAACTACACACTTTTAGTTACTTTTAACTATTACAACACGAGTAAAACACAATTACTCTCTACTAACACTTCGCACTGTTCGCTTGGCCCCTTTATTTCGCGTATTTACTACACTGCACTATCTATTCCATCCCATCTCGCGCGGCTCGCTGGTTTATATACCCTGCCTGAACACACTCTCGTACTTTCGAGAACGGAAGCGCTCGGCGTTGCCGCTTCGGCCCAAATCTCTGTGGATCGACGGTCGGGAGTAACAATATTAAATAAAATAAATATGAATTTTTTTCCATATTGGAGATTTTTGGTGATGTTTCTCTTCCGAGTTCAACAATATATACAGGATGTTCCTGGATTCAAATATAACAGGGGGTGGTAGAATGAGCAGGAGATTTCGGCTGACAGGTACCAATCTAATCCGTATGGTCATTTTGAATATATCTAACCATTAGTATAAAATGTGCAACAAATTTGTTTTTCTATATTGAAATCTTTCAAAGTTTAACAGTTAGAGCAGAGGTTAAAAGGGAAATGTTGTAGAGAAAATTGTTCTGATGGCAATTGCAGCTTCAAATTTTTTTAAGATCGGACATTTAGCTTGTGAAATATCGTAAAAGCAAAATTTACTGTTTTTGTTAATTGCTTATAAATTCCAGATTGCTATTATCTGACAGCTGTCAAATTTGGTTCCTTTAGAATGTAATACATTTTGTTTTTTTTACGGCGGCCATATTTGATTGTTCAACCTTCGGATATGGCGGACAGAATCTATTCTAAGGACCTCTCACACTTTTTTAATTAATTAACTTGTCTATCAACAAAATAAAGAAGAACTGAAAGAGTGTGAAGGAATCCGCAGCATTAATAGAAATTAAACCTCTTATCTCTTTCAAACAAAACCATGCTAGGACTGTCCGAGTGGTAATTTATTTTAAACTTTCGAGTGCTGGACTGAATCCATCTGACTTGCCCTTATTGATATGCCCCGCTATTTGCTCCGTGATTCGGAAGAATGACCGCCTTTTCTCCTCGGTAAGAAATCTAGAGCAAACGTACCTATGTCTGAATTTCGGGTTCGGCAGATGGCAATGCTTCACTGAAGTTTTGGCCAAATAACTGTTGGTTTCTTCCGAAATTGATACAACAGGGACTAAATTCTAGGATTTCATGACGAGAGGCTCTAATAGCACAACTACAGGCAGCCAATATATTTCCGAGTTTGATGGTTGTCCTGTTCAACTTGTTAAAACAGCAACATGGTTTTCATAACTCGGTCAGTATGGTCAACCCTATGGTAATAGGGGGCGGTAGAGAAAATACAAACTATACCTATTGGTCACAAAGCCAGTCACCGAACCTTTTCTACACCAAGTCCCAAGCCAACTTTTGTTTCCAAATTGCCTGTAATAGCAATTTAGCAAGTATCTACCTAATGTGACAGGTAAAACCACAAAGGTCAACATTTTTCTGTGACGTTGATAAATGAGTTTTTCATACTGACAACTGGAAGTTTTGTGTTATAGCCACTCTTCAGAGATTTAGAAAGAAATAATGTGGTTCTTCTTGTGTGCCCTGTGCAACGAAGCAACGGTACATCTTTCCCATATCCATTTAGATTGGACAAATTTCTATCCTACAAGATCAAATTTTCCTAACATTTACTAACACCTCCATGGTGTAAGCAGCTTCATTTTTCAATTTAACTATCTTTTCAGGGCTTGACTTCTCGAAATTTGAATAGTGAATTTTCGTATTCGAAAGACGTCAAAACAGAGAACTATATCTGACAGCATGCCCTTAAAGATCCGTCAGTTATGCGTGATGCTGATATTCGAATATATTTACCTACAGTCCAATGAAGCTGAAAGAGCAAATTACAGAAATATTATATCGTATATCTATCTAGGCGTTTCGATTATTCAGGGTGATAAATTTGCTGAATCTCGAAAATCATTTTAAGTCGCTCACTCGATTAGCAATTTTCCTGTTAGGACTCTTAAAAATTTGATACATAGGGGTCGTTTGGCATTTCTCGATTAAAAATGATGTACAGATTGCCCTAGTAGGGGAGGGTTCGGCTTTTCGTCAGCTCTCCGATGATGCTTTACAATACGTTTGTGGTCGTAGGGCGGAAATTATCGAACAGCGCCGAAAACTTTTCTTTCCAAGGAAAGTTCAGATGCTCTAATGGACTTCACTAAACAATACGGGGATTCCTTTCATGTCTCTTTTAGAAAGGACTCGAGCTACAGTCAATTTTCGCAAAAGTTTTCTCAAACGCAAACGAGAGCTGTTCAGCAAAGCCCTCAAGGAAGCATTCTGTAAATCTTAGAAGGATACTCGTTCCATTTCCCTTATTGTTATGCCCGACCGTAAGTTCACAGAGATTCGGGCCGAAGCGGCAACGTCGACCGTGACCCCGGGAACCCATCTAAAATAAACGAGAACCGGGAACAGTCGCCTCCGTTCTCGAAAGTACGAGAGTGTGTTTAGGCCGGGTATATAAGCCGCGAGATACAGTGTAGTAAATAAGCGGACAAGCGAACAGTGCGAATGGTTAGTAGAGGGTAATTGTGTTTTAATCGTGTTGTAATAGTTAAAAGTAGAGATGGGTTTTCACCCGGTTTTTTTATTTTTGAGGGTTTATTCCCTGCACACATCCGGGAAAATTCCGGGTTTATTCCATTATAACCTCTAAATTTAACTTTTTCAATACGCTTAACTCTTACCAATTAAGCAATAATTAGTTGGCTTGTACAGCTTGAAGCTTTTAATCAATTGACCAGTGTTTAGTTTATCAAAAAAAACAAACCAGAATCTGGATTTATTGAATTCTAATCTAAAATCTAACCTTAAATCTTGAAACTGCCGGGTGCTTTCAAGAAAAGATGGGAAAAAAACCCGGGTAAAAACCCTAAATTGGGTTTAAAGGTTTTTTTGGGAATTTTCCCTTCGCCCATCTATAGTTAAAAGTAAATAAAAGTGTGTAGTTAAATGACGATAAATTATTGGAACCCGTATCCTGTAACAATATGACCTATACGACACATCTGGGATGAAGGAAGAATTGAAAATCATATCAAACAAGGAGTATTAGAGAAGTCCCATTTTTCGAGAGGTCTCTCATCTGTCTCGAATGTTTCTCGGCCAGGAGTCAGATGGATCAAAAAGACAACTTGAAAACCTTAAACCAGTTTTTAAACCCCCAGAAATACCATCTGATGAATCATTTGAAGGTGCCCCTCTTACTGCAAAACAAAGATGTTACGACGAAGATAGACTTAAGTCAAGCCTACTTTCATATTCCAATAAAGGAAAGATACCGACGATTTCTTTTACTACTGTACAAAGGAGAGATTACCACATGACTTGTTTGCCTTTCGGTCTTTCCATCGCACCTCTCGTTTTTTCTCGAGTCACCAATTGTCTCGCAGATTTTCTTCGCAAAAAAGAGGATAAAACAGAGGCAAATCAGTAATGGAGACTCAATCAGAAATAGAATATTAGGAATTCGCTGGAATCCATCCAACAACTCAATGTCGCTACCAATGAAGAAAAAGGAATTGATAAAGAACGATCTAAAGTATCTTTTCGCCAATCGACAGTGGAATTGGGAACTATAGCCAAGAGGCTTCTGGGCAAGATGAATTTCGATTTTTTGTCATTCCAATGGAAAGGTTGCTTTCAAGACATTACGTGAGAGTTTAGTCCTTCCCAAAGACGCTCCACAATTGAGCTTCAAAGTGCCGGGAAGAGTCTTGATAGATTGTCAATGGTGGATGCAAAATATTGAGGAGAGTTCTCCTCTTCCTCGGGAGCCAAAAGTATTAATTTCGACAGATGCAAGCGATATAGGTGCGGAGCACAGATAAAAGACGAGATTTTCTAGAAGTTTGGTCCGAAAATCAGGAGTCTTGACATAAAAATAGCAAAGAAATATTCGCCGTATATATAGAGAAAACCCGCAAAGCCCTTTTCGGATTAACCTTCTCTAGAAGTGGCGAGATCAGCGCAAGGATGTATTTGCTTTTTTTATAGACTATGAAAAGGCCTTTGACAGGGTGCGTCACTCTCATTCTCGTCACTCCCAATTTATATTGGGGTCAAACGGCTGAGGCACGAGTCGGTGTGCTCACCACACCTGGTGTGGAGATTCGAAGGGGTGTGCGCCAGGGCTGTATTCTCTCACAACTCTTGTTTAATTTTACTCTGATAAAATATTTAAAGAAGCCTTGAAAGAGGCAGAGTGCGGAATCAAAATAAACGGCGTTCTGCTGAATACCATTAGATATGCGGATGACACTGTTGTCTTGAATGATACCATGCAGCAACTGTTGGACAGAATCAGTGTAGCTGGCCAAGAGTTCGGACTCAACCTAAATGTTAAAAAAACCAAGCTTATGATTTTTAGTCGAAATAGCTACGAGAACGAACAGTTAAATCTCGCGGGAAAGGTAATAGAACGTGTCAGCCAGTTTAAATATCTGGGAAGTATAGTAACGGACACCTTAGACCCCGAGGTTGAAATAATATGTCTCATCGAAATGGCAAGGACAACCTTTCAACGAATGAAAACACTTTTTGCGACGGTGACCTGAACCTTAAGTTACGCCAGCGTATGGTGAGATGTTTTATTTGGTCAGTTGTTATGTATGAAGTGGAAAGACTAGCTCAATAAATCGGCTGGAAACATTTGAAATGTGGATCCACCGTAGAATGCTGCGTGTCCCGTGGACTGATCTGCTGACCAATGAGGAAGTATTGAGACGAGCAAGGGTGGGGGGACAAATATTGGTCACAGTACAATGTCGCAAGATTGTTTATCTTGCGCGGAAAAAAGTATCATCTTCTGCAGTTGATCATGAAAGGAAAAATAGAAGGCAGGCGGGGTGTCGGACGGAGGCCAATCTCTTGGCTCAGAAACATCAGGGAGAGGGCAGGCATCCGGAGCGCCGTTGCCCTGTTCAGGGTTGCAGAAGATAGAGACGCACTCTCTACAGTAATAACTAACGTTCGGGAGACCGGACATGGCACATAAAGAAGAAGATATATAGCTTTAAAGAGACGCGATTCGAGAGCGAAAGAGACCGAACCGCACGGTAGTGTCCTAGAAATCAGGGAGGCATGCAATCTGTGAAGTTGCTGTGCTTGACTCGCAACCTTCTCAAATTGGCTCACCATTTACGTACCACGGCATTGTGGACAGCTTATCGCGACACAGCCCTCTACCAGATTGGTACCTAATTCCGATTATAACAAATCAGATATTTGCAACTTGCGGTACCCCTCAGATCGACCTTTTTGCAACCAGGCAATCAAGAGTTGTGCGACGTTACGTGTCCAGAGATATAGATGATCGTCAGGCAGAGTTTACGAACGTCTTCAGCTAAGCATGGACGCATCACCTAGCTTATGTACGAGATATTCATTATAAAACTTCATCTAGTTGGCTGTGAAATGTCAAAAGAAAAGGATGGAGAAACAAAAGTTCATTTACTTTGATTATGTCATCCTTTTCTGTCAAAATTTCATAGCCTGCTAGATGAAGTTTTCTAATGAACACCCCGTATTTGCCCCTCCAAGTTTAATTCCGAGGGTTCATCATCTGAACTCAGCAAAAGGAAGTTTATTCTCATTGCGCCGAACTGGGACCGGGTGTTTTGGAGCATGGACATACAGAGGCGAGCACGGATGCCCCTGATGCAATTAAAGAACCCTCACTTAGACCCAAGTTGACGCCCAAACCAGAAAGCCTCTACCTAAAGCTCAAAAATTATGCTTGGAGGCTTGGAAGGTACAGGATGAGCCGATTTGATTTGCGGCTGGTCTGAAGAAGATAAACAATTACTGGAGAGCTCTTGGAGAAGTTCATCTCTCAGAACTTACACTTCGCCATGGAAAGATTGGGTTTGTTGGTCTAGAAGTAGAAGTATTTCAGAAAAAAATCCCGAACCGCAAGTGATAGCTCGATATCTAGCACATTTAAACCACGTAAAAAAAGTATGTTCCCAGTACTATTAGGCTGCATAAATGAGTGATAGCAAACTTCGCTAGTCCTCTTAGATAGCCCAAGTAGCATTGTATAACCAAATAGCACTAATGGCCAAAAGTTAGTCATAAAGTAGTAAAAAAAGCAAGGATTTGGTTATTATTTGGCCATTTATGTGAGATAAATTTTGGTAAAAAAAATTAGCCTAAAAATCTCATCTATTGCCAAGATTTGGTCATAAAGTAGCATTTTTCTTGATGGCAATAATTTGGCAAACATTTTAGTAAACATAGAAGTACCTGTAAATACTTATTCCACTAGAATTTCACAAATCGATTAACCCTAATGTTTTTTTGAACAATGTTGTCACGTCAATTTATTAGTGAGAGATTTCTTTTATATCCTTATTATGCTAGGTATTTCATATAAGTCTATGATCTACTACGGAATTGGTAATAAATAAATCTGGAAGTTTAAAACTCAAAAAGCAAAAATTAAAATAATTATTTTACTTTTATATTTATTATTTACTTTATAATGCAAAGTTTTTGTAACAACAAAAACATTCAAAGAAGTGACTTTACATTTTACTTCGTTGAGAGCCGTCAGGGGGCGTAAAATAAATATTTTTTTGGCCACTGATTGGTTTTTATGACGGAACGGTCGCTCCTAGCCTCTTGACGATCGTCGTAGCCTCGAGAAATATGTGCAATAACTGGGAGACGATTACTTATACACTGTTAAATTTTCTAATTTAGCAGCCATTTGTAAAATAATAAATTATATCCATGCAACTATTGAATTTTATCATATTTTTAGCGTTAACATAAAAGCATTTTGATACATTGAGTCGTCAAAACGCGTGTAGTAGAGAAAGTAAAAAGTCAGAAAAGTTAATTTAAAATCAATTATTTTTTATTTTTAGTGTAAATGATAGGAAGCAAAGTAATTAAAAATACCTTGGCGCATTGATTTTTATCAATTATCTCCTTTACATTTACAGTAAATTTGCTTTGGCACTAAGATTTTAGTCCATTATTTGCGACAATTTGCTGTAAAGTCTGCAATCAAACTACTGAGAATATATCCACACAAAACAATCAGTCATGTCATGTGGGCATTTTGGATCTCCATGCACAGTTTGTTTGCTAGATATCAAAATGTAGGAACATTTTTAGTCATAAAACCTATTTTTTATCACTCAAATTTTAGCTATGAACTCTATAAAATCTAGCATTTTTTGCTGAAATATGGCCAAAATACTGGCCTAAATATTGGTCAGAAAAGCCGAATAATGACGAAATAACAGTTCCCATTTTCGCCAACGTGCCGTAATAATTTCGTAATAGATTGGCTTCCTTGGCAGCTTTTTTAACCAAATGGTCGTCGAATTAAGCAAGGATTACAGAACAATCGCCAAATTGTGGATTAGAAGGCTACTTGGGAGTGGTCAAACTAGCGGACATCAGCTAATTAAACGAATTCTCAAAGCAATTGAGATCGCTAGACTATACGCTCAAACAAGAAAACTATATGGAATATCGACTGGTTTATTACATGGATGAGATCTGAGGATGTTGACACAAGTGTTTCGTCGGCTGGCATTAATTTTGCTTTTATCGTCGGGACGTAGAATTCATGATTTAAATCTTCTAAACATAGATCCTCATTCAATGGTTCTTGATCATGATTCAATAACATTTTGGCCCGATTTTCGCCCGAAGACGGATACGGCAATTTACAAGCAATCTGGCTGGAAGTTCCTTTTCGAATTCAGAACTTGGACCCGTTGTTTTGGGTTAACATATTAATTCAAGTATCTGCAAACACATGTAAATTGAGGAATAACCTATCTCATCTTTTAATAACACCGAGTGGAAAAGTAGGTTCGGCATCTCGTGCGACCATTGCGGGATGGATAAAAACTGTTTTTGTCCACGACCACTTCATAATATACTGATATTCAGCTTGTTGACAAAAGTTAAATAGGGCTCATATAGCGTCAGAGGGATATATGAGTTGAAACAGCGGGAATAATATCATTATTCCCGCTGTTTCAACTCGGCGGCAACTCAGCGGCAACCAGTAGGAGTAGGCAACAACGCAATATCAAACGCCGCAGCATAAAAAATGCACTGGTGCCAAGATCAGTCAACTTTACAGGTTGCCTCATTTCTTAGAGAGAGAACCACCTGTATACGTCAGTCAACGTCACAAGAATTCATTTCCGCCATTCCCCCTATGCTTTTGTAAAGCGTGGGTACATTTTTTTTATTAATATTGAGTTTTGTTAAGGTTTTTGGTATTTTTGTGTGCTGAAATCAAAAAGTTATTTTCTACATTATTACTATATTACAGAGTAAAGTCCATTTTTATAAATTTTCTGCTCTGTAGTAGGTGATTTTGGTAATTACATCCCGAGCTCTCCGGATATCAGCCTATCTCACTCTAGCTTGTTAAGATTTTGGGAAATGGTCTGTGTCCGGAGCGCTCGGATGGAATTACCGAACTGCCGAACTATGTCATATATGTTTCAACCCTATTTTTTTAGCCGTTTTGTGAAGTTTATTTCCGATATTTAAGAAGTATTCTGAATGAAACTATTACTTTGCATGGTGTAAAATAAGTCTAAATAAACCCCAAATTTATAATAATTAAGAATTCTTGCCGAATATTAACATTTAAAAGCTTAAATTTTCAAAAAATAAGGCATCTCTGACAAATCACTCATTTAAATCATTATAAAATTGTCAGCCGTGAATTCTCATGACGTCACAATAGCTCTTTCTTTATTGTTCAGCGAAATGAGGTAACCTATAAAGTTGACAGATCTTGCACTGGTGGCACCGGTTTTGCCGTCAAACGCGAGTGTCACTTTGACATTTCAATAATTCTATTTACACTACTTATAGATTTTATAATTTGTAATTATTATTAGACAATGGCCGTGGACAAAGTATAGTATTATACTCGCTTTTTATGGCCATTATTCCCACGGGAGACTTGCGCCCCTCGCCTACGGCTCGTGACGCAAACGTCCCCCTAAGGGAATAATGGCTATCATAAAAAGCTCGTTTAATAATATACTATTATCGGACCAAGAATTGGTTATTCTCCAGGCAGTATTAGATCTGCAGTCTCATAGGGTGAAGAAAATTTTTAAAATATTATTACAAGGAAATATTTAGTTTGCCTCGAGTTTCCAAAAGAGACATTTGTGGCTATCCAGTTGGTTGTTTAAACTATAGCACTTTACATTTTGCTACTAATTACGATGTTCGGTTAATATGTTGTTGAAATATAATATGAAGCTAAATATGCTCCAGCTTCTGTTTATAATTAGTTCACAGTACGTGTTCTACATCGTCAGACTCTAAACACTTCTTATTAGGGTCAAGCGGACCGCACCGGCCTAAAATAGTAGTTAAACAAAGCCGATTCCAGCACAATTCAAGGACTCTCTTCCACCTTAGCCAGGACAAGCGCTTGGTTGTGACCTCGAAAATCGCAACGACGGGTCCACGCTAGTCACTAATCTTGAACGCCGGCGATGCGCGTAACCCTAAGCGCCCGCCCTAACCTTGAGAGCTATCCCCCATCCCAAGTGTGGGGTCGCCTCGAGAATCGCAACAAGCGTCCTTGACAGGTCAGCGCTGGAGGTGACCTTGAGCGTCACCGTCGGCTGACGAAAGATACGCGTAACCTTGAGCGCCTATGCGCTGGCGTCTTAACCTTGAGAGCTACATATGTAATTTTTGTTGATAAGTTAATGAAGTCTTCATCGAAGTCCTCATAGATGTCTTCATTCTACCAAGAATTCAATGTTTGTGGTGCGGCCTACGGCTCCCCGACTTTGCAGGAAATATTTAACAGCCCTCTCACTGATCTTTTGATTAATGTCTGCAATGCGTTCTAGAGAAAACGACAAGGTCACCTCCGTCGGCTCAAGGGTCGCCCGTGAGGTGCGTGGGCTTGTCAAGGTCGCTTGTTGGGAGTCTCGAGGTCACCCCCAAGCGCTCAATCATCAGCGCCATAGCCTCTCAAGGTCAAGCCGCCAGTCAGGCGCTCAAGGTTACACATATCGCTGGAGTTCAAGCGTGGACCCGTCGTTGAGATTTTTCGACGTCACAACCAAGCGCTCGTCATGGCTCAGGTGGAAGAAAGTCCCTGGATTGTGCTGGAATCGGCTTTTTAACTACTTAAAATATACCGTGTTTTCCCCCCGAAGGGAAGAAAAGGACTTATTTTGGGCCGTGCCTAGGCTTGACCCCGATAAATCCTTGACGACTTACCTTTGAAAGGTAGTGAAAAACTTTCCCAATGCCGCGAAGCCCCGGCCTTGACCACTAAATCCCTAACTTCCCTGTTAATTTTCAATAGTTCACCCTTAAGTGTCGATAAGTCGCCCATAGTGAGGGTGATTTTACCCTTACAATTCTACCTATTTTACCTTCAATGATATGCACACTGCCATCGATCCTAGCCTCACTGTCGGCTCCGTAAATTGATGCATCCATCGCTATTCTCTTTATCCACTCGTCCTCCAGTCTCTTTCCCATTGTTTGTGCCTCCTTCTCCGCTGCTGCACCTGCATGTATTGTCTTGTCGTGTCCCGGCGTAAAAAAGGTGTGTCCGTCGTCTTCCACCTCGTCGCTGCTGGTTCCCAAGCTTCTCTCGTCTGTGTCCTCTCTCCGCACCCCTTTTTCCGTTTGGCTTTGTTTTCTCTCCAACTGTCGCACCTGTTACTCTCCAACTATCGCTAACCAGTTTCTTCCTCATCAGTTCGAGCTCTGCATCCCTGGTTGGGCTTTTTCTCGCCTTTTTTCAGTTTTAGCGCCACAATTTATTCCGTTTTAGATAGCTCCGTCGCATTCTCATCTAAATCAGAATTTTGAGAGCTGAAGTAACTTTTGCTCTTCTGTACACGTGTTTGACGACCTCGGTGTATCTATGATGGATACGACAATCAGCAAGAGCCTGCCGCATTTTATGCTGGTCTACTGTGTCGAACGCCTTTTCGTAGTCGACGAAAATTATGCAGAGGGGTTATTATACTCGATGCATTTTTCGATGAGGGACTTGACTACTTGCAGGTGGCCTTGACGACGCGTGGGGGCAATGCATTAGGGTCAAGCCCAAGCAACGGCCCGAAATAAGTCGTTTTCTTCCCTTCGGGGGGAAAACGGTGTATATTTAGATAACATTGTTACAAAAAAAGAGTTGAAAATCTAAAGTTAATCTCGCTATGAGCTTGAAAAACATTGTTAAAGTCGAAAAACTAAAAAGTCCTTTTATTTGCCCCCCGACACTGGGCTCGTTTCTATTAGACACAATTTTTTATAGAATGCAATGTTTTCAAATTATATAGCTTTCTCAAGTTAAATGGACCCCCGGTATATTTCAGCCGATGATGAAGAATTAGAATTACTCATATTAGAAACAGAAATAAAGTCAGGTAAATAATTAAATGTTTACTAGATCGAGTTGCTCTACACAAATACATATAAGGGAAGAGGGATGTTGTCGTATAAAAAGACAATTTTGTTGACAACTTACAAAAAAATCATATTACAACAGAAAATTATACAACGGAAATTAATAATTTAATCCCCCCCTAATACATGCCCTTGACCCCAATTGTACCCTCGAAATATCCCGGGACCGCGAGGGACGCCGGGTGCTCTCTCAGGAGCTTGTCCGAATCCATGAACGTTCCCTTCATCTGGAAACCAGTTTTTTAAAAAGCCCGGCGTGGCCAGTAAAGACGGTCCGCCCAATTCTTGAGGATACTTAAATGCTAAGAAAAAGTATAGGTGACCAATAAGAATTCCGATGAGTTCCATCAATCCACCGCCAGACATAACCAGGTTGAAGACTAAAAGCACCCAGGGCAGAAATACGGCTTTGAAACGTGTACCAAACCAAAATGTGACGATTACGTCCTTGTTCAGCTGACACCATACGTATAGCACTGAAAGGACCATTGGATCCATGAGAAGCTGAAAAAAAATGTATATGAAACATATTCATTTGTTACAGCGTCCTAAAGTAAAGTATCAATGCAATATTCAACTATAAAAACAAACGCGAATCTAAACTAGAGCAAAAGGGGAAATACGAGAGTAAGTAGTTATTTTTATACCAATAATATTTTTCCAATATTTGATATACCCAACGAAATTTAACATATTGCAAAAAAAATCTTTAAAACAAAACAAAATAACTACCACTACCACCGTTGAAGAACCGTTATGTCTTGAAAAAAAAAAACAGATTGGAAAGTATTGCCATAACTTCAACAGTTTTATAGCTTTTGAAGACAGCATTTTATCGAAAACAGTTGACGTTGGAAACACGGTTTATTTTATAAAAATGACTAACGGCGACTTTAACAACTATCAGTAAAACTTCAGTATGAAGTTAAAACACCAGACATGACGTACATTGCATTGTTTACCTGACAGATAAATAATGGAATGTACGTCATATCTGTTATTTTAACTTCAAACTGAAGTTTTACTGATAGTTGTAAAAGTCACTCTTAGAACTGACAGTAGGATCAAACTTCGCAATCACATTAGGTGGTCTCATTTATAATAATATTAATATTTGTTTTCAAGGTTATAACTTTAGCTTTTCAAATGGAAAGCTATACTTTTTTTTCTTCTAAACTTACTAAGGAACAAAAACCTTGTAATTTTATATACAAAAAAATATTTTGTATCTTTATTTACAAGGCTATAAAAAGTTAAAAGATCAACTAATAAATCACTTGATGTGATTCAGCAAACAGGCAAATAGCACAAATAGGTTATTTTACGGACTAGTTTCTTTGCCTGAGTATCAATAGTGCGCTATGCTAAAGGTAAAATTTTCCGTTACTGGAGTACTGGAAACCGGCGGTTGCTCTCCACAAAAGAAATAGATGTAGAAAGACTCAACAAGTCCATTGGCCACTCCTTTGAAAAGTCCTGCCCGCTTACGAAACAGCGTGCTCGTAGACTTCTGTGGTCGAATGGCACGCTGGAGCGCCGTAAGTTACACGGCATAAGGGCCTTCTATCGAGCTGGCAAAGAGAGTGCGCAAGAGTGGGATGGATACAATGAAGCCCGCAGAGAGTTCAAAAAAGGGTTAAGGCAAAGCAAAAGACATCAAAGCAGAAATTCTGCAGTGAAATAGACTCCCTTCTGGAATCGTCCAAGTTTGCCAAATTGCTGAGCTCAGAAAGAGGAAGCCAACTAGGTACAATGAAAAAACATGACGGAACATGGACGGGAGATCAGGGAGATCCCTATAGATTCTCCTGGAGACCCACTTCTCAGGAGAAAATGGCGTGGCCGCCCTTTCGGGGCGGGTTCCGGTCCGAGAGGACTGGAAACTTGCAAGGGAAGTAGTGATCGATGAAGTCATTAGATGGGCGGTGAGCGAATTCAGTCCATTTAAGGCGGCAGGACCAGTGGGAATATTTCCAGCAATGTCAGTCAATCCTGGCAAAACAGAGCTTTTGCTCTACACCAAAAGGAGAAAAAAACCCACGATGTACCTACAGCCTCTGCTGCTAAAGCCTGAGGCTAATTACCTGGGGTGATCATCGGCAGCGGGCTGACCTGGAAGAATCACGTAGAAAAGGCATGCAATAAGGGAACATCACTGACATAGCAACTGCGCAGGGCAGTGGACAGTAGGTGCAGTCTGAAGCTACACGTCCTGCACTGGCTCTACACGCGGTAATCAGACCGAGGATATCCTATGGGCCCGTGGTCTGGTGGCCAGCAGGTCGTTTAGGACTGCAGCGATGCTCTAGAGTCACTGACAGAAACAGAAAGGGTAACTCTGGAATGGGTTCCTGGACATAGAGGCATTGAGGGAAACGAGCGAGCCGATGGATCGGCCAAGCGTGGTTCCCAGGCATTCTTTACTGGACCAGAGCCAAGTCTAGGAGTAAGCAATTACTATTTTTATTAGTACGTTTTTATTTAGTATTTATTAGTACGTCTCTCACACTCTGAATGAGTGTGAGAGACGTACTAGAGTAGAATCCTCACTGGCCACTGCAGACTAAACACAAGCAGTTCTTATGAATGGTTGGCAGTCCACTCTGCACCCACTGTGGAGCAGGGGAAGAGTCGTCATACCATTTTCTGGGGTCCGCTTTCCTCCATCAAGAGGAGATTTTGACTCTGAGGTGGAACGAGATACTCTTCTTGATTATAGGAACGGGTCAACTCGTGTAGGAAATTAGGGCTCATGTGGAGTACGGATGTGTGGAACGGGGGACTGTAAAAAGGGCCTTTAAGGCCTAGTTGCAAGGCTTCGGCCCTCAATGTTTACTACTACTTGTCTGTGTGTCATAAATCGATTCCGAGGCGAGAAGCGAGTTGACAATACATCGAATTTATTGGACGTAATTTTGAACATTTATTGAAAAACTATTTTTATGTGAAAAGCATGATGTTTATTTTCATTAATTAGAGTTAAATAAAATAATTTCTTTTTATTAAGTTTAGGAAAGAAAGTATAGTTTTCTAATCGAAAATCTAAAGTTAACCTCGTTATGACCTTGAAAACAAAGACATTGCCCCCCCCCCCTCGACATTGACAAAAATTTCTATTTGTTTTCAAAATAGATAGCTTTCTCAAGTTAAATCGACATATAGATGGCGTTCAAGTGGGACACTCTGGATTATACATACCGCTTAAATGGACCACCATAAGAATTCATACCTTCATTAATGATTGTTATCAGTGAAAAATGTTTTCCAATATTTTGCTTGTAAACCATTTCTGCTTTAAATGTTCGCGATATTTTATATACAATGCTTTTTATTTTGGGGTCACTGATGAACGTCATTTTGACGTCACCAAACGTCATTTTGTCGTCACAAAGTAACGTTATTTTGACGTGGCAAAATGACGTTATCGGTCTGTGACTTACGCCCGTCATTATGACGTTGTTTCGACGTCATCCCATGACGTCTTTGGTGACCAATGAATACCAAAAACTACGTCAAAATGACGTCTCCTTCCCGCCTGGGATGCCGCCGTGGTCACTGTTTATTGATGCCACTTTTTGTTCATACTCCATCAATCGTTGGTTAGTAAAAATCCTCATTGGTAGATTGCAAACATCTTGAAGAGTGCACAATTTGCGGATGGAGATTTATAAGTAAAATTTGCAAACAAGCGATTTTTTATGATCCTGCTAACGTTAGGCAACACCTTTCTGAATCATCCTGTATTTGTCTTTTTTCCTCATTGCCATTTTTAAATACTTTGTTTCAACACCGATTGTAGTATCGTCTATGAGTCTCTATAGAAAGCTCATTGAACAACTATCCTTACATATAATCCATTCAGCTATTTCTGTCGTCAAGTAGGCGTTAGAAATCTGACATATTTCACCCGGTATAACATGACTGACAGAGACAGTGATTAATAATTAGTTTGAGGTTAAGGTTATTGTTTACTGTTTTGCTCACAAAGTTGCCAGATGACTTCATTAGGTCAAACTTTTAATAATAATGATTACTAACCTAGAATCTAGTAAAAAATGGGACGGGGCTCAACGCTAGCAAGAATATTATATTTTATTAATGTATTTTAAAAATGAATCTTTCACAACCATAATAGTTGAGGCTAATAAGTTTATAGTGTGAATGTGATATCAGCAATATATGCACCCTACAAAAATGCAAGGGATGATATGTATAAGAAGTTTGCTTTTTGGACGAAAATAAAGGTTGAATACAGTTACGGAAGGACAGGACCAATGATGTGTCTGTCAGCGGCAATTGAGAGCACGAAAATGGGACAATGGGCTGTAAGCTTAGGTACCTATCTACTTACGTATTAATAGTTCTAGAATTGCATTGTTTTCGAGTGTCGTGTCTGATATCAAACATTATTAGCATGGAATCATTGGAATCATAAGTATTATTTCCAGTCCTCAAACATCCAATAACTGAAGAATGTAGGTATAGAGCAGAGCAGAGTTAATGCTTACCCCAAAAATATTGGAAACTTAGGCAAGGTCAAATAGAGGGCAATTCTGGGGGGAGGTTTCTTCTAAATTGGAGTCACTTTTATGGTTACTGTTTAGTGTTAATTACTATTGGCATCTTTTTGTTAGGATAATACAGTTTTTTTAATAACAAAATACCAAATGCACGTGTTATGTGTAAAAAAAAATCGGCAACCGCGAAATTTTAATGACACATCTTGACAAGTTTGTTTTGACGACAAGTAAACAAACAATCGCAATCGATGTTATACCGGAGAAATTCCATGGCATGGGTTGATGCCAAAAATAACTGAATGGATTATAAAACCAATGATGCTACCAACCAGTTATTTATAAATAACCAAATGTGAAAAATAATCGAACTTACCGGCATATCAGCTACTAGACCAATAATGATACAACATATCCAGTTGAAGATTAAAAGATATGCATAATCTGCTGGCTTTCCTTGATATGTCCCTAAAAATGAGATATAATATAATACTTACTAGTGCAATGAAGACATACATGTGGTGAAAAAAGGGTGGGGCTTATATAATGCTTACACCGGGTGTCAACGATATTTGTAATCACCCTTTTATAACTCGAGAGTCAAACAAAATTTGGAGAGAAAGTATAAATTATTGAGGTGATGCCTATAATTTATACATTTATAATTACTTTCTACTCAATTGAAAATCAATAAAAGGATCTTCACCAGCCCTTTGTTCAATGAGTAGAGCGGTCAAAACGAAATAAACGGTGTTGGATTCTCGGGGTCCTTTTGCTTGGGATGGACCGTTCTATCCTCGCTGGTTATTCAATAAAACCAAATTATGATGGATAAGTGGACTGTATAGTATTTAATATTAAATGTATTACAAAAGAATAAATATTTTACAGAGAAGGATAAACTCATGATCTGGTTTATTAAACCGCCAAGAGAGGTCTGAGTGTCATTCAATCGCGATGGCGTTGAGTACAAAAAAACGCTGTTGCCACGCTTACATCCTCTCATAAACCACTTAAACAAATTGCATAATTAAACAAATCGCACAAACAGTGTTCATAAATAAGACCAACCAGACTACTATAAACACGGTTTATTGTGGTGTATTGTACACTTGACCACTCATTGAACAAAGACCTGATGAAGATACCAATGTATATCGAAACGTTGGCGATATTCACATAGTGTCAGTGTTGTTTTTTGTCCTACGCCCGCTCACTACCGATACCACTAAAGAACGTACGCCACTGAAAGACACGATCTACATATGTTAAAAATTAAAAAAAAAATTAAAAATTTAAAAAAATTGTGAGATTAGGGTTGCCAACTGTCCCGCATTATGCGGGACGTCCCGGATTTGGACCACATGCGGGACGCTATTCGTCCCGTATTTTGCATTTTAAGATGTAGATAACGATACAAGGAATGTCAAACAAAGAAAAACATACGCCCGCAAACGCTTCGTCATCGAGAGGGTGTTAGGTATAAAATATATAGTGTTTCAAATAAATTTAGTTTAACTGGAATTATTTGAACACCAAGTTTGCAACAAGATCTAGAAATGCTAAAACTTATTTGTTCATTGTTTGTATGTGCATTCTTTGATAGTTTTGCGTTTTTCTACGAAACAATCAGTGGGGCACTACAAAAAAAAATAGGCAGTAAAAGGGAGCCCGACATCAAAAACTTGTACATAGACCCTGTAGATTATCACTATCAGTAGGTATAATTAAAAATGTTTATCGTAAATAGTTAATAACTTTCCAAATTTAAGTTAATAAAATCAAAAACTATAAGTTACAAAAAAATTAAAAAATGTCAATTTTTTAACTCTCTGTGTACCTCGTAGATAAAACATTTGCGGCTTATTTTTAAATGAATTTTTTTCCTTATTTTTGAAACTGAACACTTTTATTTACTTTTAACTATTACAATACGATTAAAACACAATTACTCTCTACTAACAATTCGCATTGTTCGCCTGTCCGCTATTTACTACACTGCACTATCTATTCGATCCCATCTCACACACTCTCGTACTTTCGAGAACGGAAGCGACTATTCCCGGTTCTGGTTTATTCTAGATGGGTTGAACGGGTCGCGGTGGGCGGTCGGCGGTGCCGCTTCGGCCAGAATCTTTGTGGACCGAAGGTCGGGCGTAACATTACCCCCCTCGTAGCTCTGATCGTACTACATCTGACCGAAATCTCCAGGACTGTAAGTCTTTAACCGTTCAAGATGAACCACTTTCATCTTTGCTCTAGGGGTACGTTGGATCCTGTATACCACGTCGTTCATCCGTTTGATGATTATATATGGACTCTCCCAACTTGGAGACAACTTGGGAGACTTTCCCTTCTTACTCTATGGATTGTACAGCCAAACCAAGTCACCTGCCTTGAATCCTGCAGAAGTCGCCCTTAGATCATAACAGGCTTTCATCCGATCGCTGGCAACCTTTATCTTTGCCCTCACGTTTCGATGGATTTCCTTTAATCTTTCTCGAAGTTCATCAGCATAGTTCTGGACCTCTTGCACCGGTTCTTCTGGTGATCCGTACACCAAATCTACCGGAAGCCCAAATCTACCAGAAGCTCTTTACCAAATATAACCTTGGCAGAGGTATGTCCTGTCGTGTTATGCACTGCACCTCTGTAAGCCATCATTAGAAGAGGCAGAAATTTGTCCCAATCTTTCTGGTGGTCCGCTACCATTTTGCAGAGGTATTGGTCTATGGCTCGATTGAAACGCTCGATCATGCCATCTGATTGTGGATAGTGCGGAGTTGTCCTTGTTTTGCGGATTCCCAGAAGTGGGAATGATCTTCTAAAAAAGTTGCGATTCAAAAGTCCGTCTCTGGTCCGAATGAAGCTCTAATGGTACGCCGAATCTACTGAAGAAGTCGCCAACCAAAACACTTGCCACGTTAGTTTCCTTATTTGGTAGTGCATAAGCTTCAGGCCATTTACGGAAATAATCCATGGCAACTAAGACGTATCTGTTGCCATCGTCCGTTTCTGGAAAAGGAACTGCCACGTCCATCGCAAATCTTTCAAATGGAGCGAGAACATTGTATTGCTTCATTTGCCCCTTAATCTTTCTTTGGGATCCTTTCACGGAGCAGCAGGTATCACAATTTCTGCACCACTCTTCGATGTCATCTCGGCAATCCACCCTTTCCCGAATTCTAACCAGGGTTTTATTCCTCCAGACACTCCATTGTGCATTTCTCGCAAGACATCTTTCCGTCTACTTTCTGGTCCGACAAGCTGGAGCGTGGCACTTTTCCCGTAAGGGCTTTCTTAAGTCCTCTTCAGTAAACCGTTCTGAATTCGTCAAGGAATCCCATTGGGCCCACATAGCTTTTACTTCCGGACTCTTATCTGCTATGTCCTTCCAATCAGGTCTTTGATTTTCCCACCTCCATTGACGTATTAACTCCACAGCATTATCGGTTGTTTGTTCGACCTTCATTTGTTTCGTTGTCCAATATTCGTCGACGTCAATCCTGGTTCTCCTAAGAATACTTGGTCCTTCTCGTTGTTCTACTCGTTGGGAGTGTCGATATTCCCCTTTACAAGGCCTGCGTGATAATGCATCTGCGTTACCATGAGGTCTGCCTGGATGATGTTCAATTTTAAAATCGTATTGCTGAAGGCGTTCTATCCATCTTGCAATTTGGCCTTCAGAATTCTTCATTTCAAGAAGCCATTTCAGCGCTCCCTGATCTGTGCGAATTAAAAACTTTCTTCCGTACAGATACCGATGGAAATGGTCCACGGACTTTACGACAGCCAGCAGTTCCTTTTTGGTAATGCAATAATTTCTTTCTGGCTTGCTTAACACCTTACTTAATTACTTTTTCCTGGCCGTAGTTGCGACAATACTGCTCCAATTCCATGATTACTTGCATCGGTGTCCAGAATAAACTGTCCCTCGGTTCGCGGATAGGTCAATATAGGGCTGGCACATAATGCTGCCTTGAGTCTGGGAAAAGCGTCTTGGCATTCATGGTTCCAATAGATTGACATCCTTTTCTCCGTTAACCCATGTAGCGGCATGGCGTTGTTCGAAAATCCCTCGACAAAACGTCGATAATAGGTGCATAGTCCCAAAAAGCTTCCAAGTTCATGCTTATCCATGGGTTCTGGCCATTTCTTCTTTGATAGCTGCTACTTTATTTTCACTGGTCTGTATTCCATTTAATTTTGTATTCTATTGATCTCCCCAATGTTTTGGTTTGAATTTTCCAAGTCCGGTTCTAGTAATCCAACCAGGGCAGCACCCAGGGTCATTTTCAGGTGACGTAGATAAGCCTTTCAGTGCCAGGAGGAATTCTCGTAGTTTCTTCCGCCGTCAAAGGGACACAATCCTGGCACTTGGTTCAGTTACAGCAAACTCTTCATTTACAAATTTTAACACCTGCTGCCGATTGTCATAGGAAAATCCGTATTTCCCAATGATGTCCATACCTAGAATGAACTCGTCCAAGATGTCCGCCACCAATACATCGTGATGAATAATTAACCTTTCCCCAACTTCCAAATTTATCGTTGTTTCTCCTTTAACATGGGCAAGGATCCCGGGTAACAGTGCATAGAGCCACTTTTCCAAACAATGTCCTAATTTGCGTACTCACATTATCCGGTCGAATAATTGACACTTCGTCACCAGTGTCGATGATTAAAAGAATTTCCGTTTGTTCAATCTTGCCAGGGATAGTGAGGTTTCTTCCAAACTGTCCAATCCTAATGATCCTGGGGGCTTCCGTGGGGTCAGTCAGCGTTCGCCCCTTCACACTGACTGCTCTTAGTTTTCCGGCTGATGTCAGCTCAGTCCGCTGGATTGCCGTCGTGGCGGAGTCTGACTGCTTTCCCGTCAAACGCCACAGTCCCTTTTAAAATGGGTCATTCTGCCGCAGTTGAAACAAGAACCGGGTTTCTGTAGGTCGGCATTTCGGTCCATATGTCTTCTGTAACCTGTCTTGTGTCCTGCTCCTTGACTGGTCGAAATATGAAGTCATTTGCTTCCTGAATTTACGCTGCTCGTCCAACAATTGCTTTAAGATTCAGTTTGGCTGCGGCTCTTGCTGTACCTCAACTATTCTAACTCTGTGGCCCGTGTTTATTCTCGACGCCTCATACTCCAATGCCCGAATTAATGCCTCATTTGCACTGGAAGGACGAGTCAACCTCAAATGCAATTTCATTTCACTGTCGCGAACTCTTTCGATAAACTGCTGGACTGATAGCTGGTCAAGGAAATTAGAGGGAGCCGCAGGATATGCTAATCTTGTCAAACGCTCAATATCCGCTCCAAATTCCTTTTAGGTTTTCGCCTGACTTCTGCTGCCTCATCCGTAGTTCTGTCTGGTAGATTATTTCGCGATGAGCATTACCAAACCTCCGCTCTAACGCCGCGGCCATTGCGTTGTAATTACACTTTTCAGTGGTCGACAATGGAGGCATGATGTCTGCAGCCTTCCCTCTCAAAGCTACTAAAAGTTCGGTAGCCTTGTCGAAATTTTTCCATAAGTGCTGCAAGTTGTTCAATCATGATTTTTGTCGTAGATCGAGTATATGGCATGTAGAAAAACACCAAAGTTCTTGAACTGTCCTTACCACGCAAAATTCCACGAGCGCTACGACTCCTTTGTCCGTACAGTCACGTCAAGTTTGACGAAAATGATCCCACTTCTGACACTAGTTACTACGGGATGTGGGTTTCAGTAATTTATCGTCAATTAACTGCACACTTTTATTTACTTTTAACGATTACAACACGATTAAAACACAATTACTCTCTACTAACAATTCGCACTGTTCGCTTGTCCGCTTATTTACTACACTGTACTATCTATTCGATCCCATCTCGCACGGCTCGCTGATTTATATAACTGGCCTGAACACACTCTCGTACTTTCGAGAACGGAAGCGACTGTTCCGGGTTCTCGTTTATTCTAGATGGGTTCTGGGAGTCGCGGTCGGCGCTCGGCGGTGACGCTTCGGCCCGAATCTCTGTGGACCGACGGTCGGGCGTAACACTATACTCTGATCAGCGAGGGTTCAATATTACGTCATAAATTGTGATGTCATACAAAAAAACACGTCTGTCTCTGATAAAATGTCAGTTGAACAAAATGTCAAGTTATGTTTGTAAACACGGGCAGAGTATCAGTTCAGCCTTTTGTGCAAATATTCCAAGGTTTTCCCATTTCGGGTATTAATTCAGAAGGAATATCCGCAACAGCTTTACCATAGACACCTGCTATGATTCACCAGGCCATGGATGTAGATCATAAAGTATGGACATAATCGGCCTAAGATATTCTGAGTATTTTTGTGTGCTTACTATACCTAGTAGAGCTCACAACCTGCGTTGTAAAACCAATAAGCAGAAACCCTTGTCGGCGGGTCGCCCAAACATATTTTTCCTTTTTTTCGTTCGAATACACCTTTTTTCTGCAGAATAGCTCAATATGTGTCCGCATGAATTCATTCATTTGATAAAAAAAACTTCTTCAATTCTTGAAGTTTTTCTTAGAATTTAATTAATGCAATATGTGATAATAAGACATGCAACATAAATAACTTAAATTGAGTACATAATCTAACTAAGCGTGGGCAATTTTTTGAATACACCTAACCGCGGTTTTGCTGTTATCTGTGTCGCATGCATGCATCGTTCTTCCACATTTTTTCTTTAGTTGATTCAGTCAAACACCTCACTAATTTCAATTAAAGTTTTATTCATTTCCACAGAAGCGGATCTAGCCTTTAGGTGACACCAGGGGAAGATATTTTTGTGGACCAGTACGTGGTTGTTCAAGAACAGGGACTTCTTTTCAACAATTGATAGTTCCTTCGGGATGTATGTTGAAGGAATTTCTTCCGCCGCTTCGTCGATTGTAACTCCTTGCTTCTTCACTATCTTGGAAATTTTCCCCGGTTTTTCTTCACACAGTAGTTTCTTCTACATGATCCCTTAAAAGTGGTTCTTTCGTTTCTATCTTTAGTTCTATAAAAGCTGATGGACTCGGACTTCTAAATTTTCACGACATTTTGACATTAAGCGTCAAACTGACTTTAGCTGGTGGTTCTATTATTAATAAAAACTAATAATATGCCTGCTGTTTTGCGATCTTTTCCTAATGAAATGAGATGAGTAATGTGACGTCATATTGAACCCTCGCTGAACAGAGTATATATTCTATTTCCATTTCTATTATATCTGTGATTGTTATGTTCACTTTCGTAAAGGGTCGTCGGAAACTTAAGTGATGTAAGATTTAAAGTGATACAATCTTAGATAAATATGGTAAGAAGGGCACCTTATAGCCACATAAGATATGCGAAGTTACCGACTGGAGGTTACTTTGCCTTGCTCAATAATACAGACAAGAAATTATGTTAGGAATATTTTAACTTAGGCACAGAAATCCATTCGTTTCCATCATTCAATTGTTTTTCCTAACTGACAGTAGTCAGCATTAGTTTTTGAAGCTACTATATCACGTCACACAGGAGGTATAAGACAGCCTCTATTTTTTTTTTACTGTTTAAGATAAAATTTTGAAAATTTGTGCCTGTAAATAGCTTATTATTCCACTTTTTCTTAGCCTTACTGGCATTTTGATCCAATTTCCGGTTTAACAAAGAGAAACCATTAATCGATTACTTCTAATGATGGAAGTAATAATGTATATTTTTCTGATATCTTTTCCGCCTAAAAATTCTCGTTTTCAACCAAGTGTAACAAGTTAGTTTTTGTTCTTTTATTAACAGAGAAAATGCATTTATTTAAAATAAGTATACTAGACCTAATTTTAAGAAGAACTTAAACCCTTTCACAAGATGCTGCTCACGCAATCAGTTAAACAAGTTAAACTTTTTTTTGTTGTAGTTTCAAATGGTGTGCGAATTTGCTAGCTAATAAAATCATAAATTAACTTTATAGTTCAAATTTATTTCAATTTAAAGAATCAGTTTCATATTCATATAACTACATATATGTAATAGAATGAAGGAAGCACTTAATTTGTTATCAACGCCTTTTGTCTCATGTAGAGACTTTAATTGACAAAAGGAATCAACATACTCCTTAGCTATCTTGACATAACACTTTTATACATACCTTCTTCTAGTCTCCTCGAGTAGTTGTATAAAAAATATAAATTAATTAAGTAGTGAAAACCAGAAGGCCCACTAATTGGATAATATAATACAGATGTGAGGAGTCTCCATATCTGAAACCTCTTTACTGCTTCATAAAATAGAACTAAATTGATTGGATTAAGTAGACCAAATCGTCCTAAGAGCGTAAATGCAACTGTTCCTGTGAACCATAGCCTGGTGAATCGTGGTATAGTACGGTACCAGTCCCCCAAATCTGACATTCTCGCTGAAACACAAGACACATATTTATAGAAATAAGCAGCCTATAATAGTTATTAACGATACAAGGCTCATACAGGTTTGGGCTGATTTAAATCGGTTGATTTAAATCGTGATTTCAATCATGGTTTAAATCAACTGATTTTTTTTTTAATAAAAATCAATCTTTTAAATCAAATCAATTTAAATCAAAAATAATTATTTTTTATTTAGACCCATAAAATCAGATAAACTGCACCTAAAATTCTAAAAACATAACCAGAATTAAATGCATTACGAACTTGTCTACTGAAAAATACATAAAAAAAAATAAAAAAACTTCACTTCTCTTCATTTTCGTTGTAAAGTTTAAACAAAAAACTAATTACCCTCCTTTCTCTATTCCCAACCTGTTTCTTACATCAGAGTGTACAAATCCAGAAGTGCTGGATTCTTTCTACTGACGCCAAAGAAGCAGTTGCGCACAGGAACTGTTTAATTACTGGCAGTTGTTTTGCGATTTCTGGAGGTTCACGTTGTGACATCCACCACTGGATTCCATTCACGTTTTTCAGTACCTATTTGGTCCCAAAACATAAACCGTTTAAATGAGCTCTACGGGCGTTGAACTTTATTACGAAGAGCAAAAGTCCAGTATTTCCATGTAGCTCGTTGATTGTTTCTAAGGCCAGATTCTCTTTTTCAGGTGTTAATTTGTATTTCTGCTTCTGTGGGTTTAACATACTCGTATAGGCTAAAAAGCGATATTATGTGAGTTCTTGCTTGTATCGACATTGGATTTTTTCAGCTGCTCTAGAGATAATTCTAAATCATCTTCAAAGGCTAAATATTTCCAATGCTCTACAGCATCTGAAATAGTGGCACTTCTCTGCAGGTTGTCAAGGAGCCACTGCGATGGGTCTCAAAATGCTCAAATATTATTTGGCTGCATGTTTGAGCCCAATATTTGAAATCTTTTGGTAGATAGTTGCATCAATCTCCTTCTTATTTTCCTCGCAGATATTTAGTATTAAGTCCCACTGAGTGACATACATTACCAAACAGTCAGCAACACTATTCCATCAAACATCACTTGGTAGTACTAAAGCCATGCCTGCAGCTTAGCTGAATTTTGCTTTAGCCAGATGATTATTGCGAAAGTACTTGACAATCTGGACCACATGGTTTTTAACATCTTGTACTTGAAGGTCCTTGCACAGTAAATTGAATAGATGTGAAGGAAAGCCATAAACTATAACTTCTGGGTTCGTTCTTTCTTCTAAAGTTTTCCCCATGAGGTTCATGTTTGCAGCATAGTCTGTCACGAAAGACTTAACTTTGCACTGACATATCGATTGATAACAAGAAGAAACTAAATTACACACTAATAGCCAATTCCACCTAGCAAATTTCAAGGAAACTTAAAGTTAAGGACCCTTAAGCCATATGTATTAGCATGAGTAACCATGGTAATAATGGAAGTCTTAACTAAGTATACTTAAAAATTGCTTGGTGCGATCGGCCATTAATTAGTTAAGTGTGGATTTCCCAAGGTATCAATACTTTCGTATAGAAGTACTTGATCCTCTTCGGTTGTTAACATTGCACATATAACTGGCTCATTGTGGACATTTGACCATCCATCAAAGGACACATTCACACATTGTCTGGACAGAGATAAAAAACATATATCTCTTTTTCTTCCTTGTAGATCTCATCCAGAAGGGTTGTTGCTACCCAAGGACGGTAAACAGAACAGGACGGTCCACTGCCATTTAAACAACATGGGCCCAAAATCGTGACGTCAGCTAGTGCGGACTTGGGAGCGATAATGATGTCATTATTTCCCGAGCCCTGTGGCCATCATCGGCGTTGCAACTACGGCTGTCAATATGTCATTGCTGACGCTGCGACTCTAAACTTGCTTTTTTAAACGCTTTGAGTCATTTTTAATCGACTTTGGCCTTAATTTTTATATAAATTTCTCTAAAAAAACCACGTTTACATTTTTTGATGATTTGAATTATTTTTAACCGATTTTAGCTTATTTCAACCTGAATTTCTCTTCCAAATTTAAATCTTAAGTTTCGCCAAATTTGCATTTTTAGAAGCTTCAAGTGATTTTTAAACGGTATTGACTCTAATCCTAATCTGAGTTTTTTTCTAAAAACTCAAATTTGTATATTTACACGTTTAGAGTTGTTTTTCAAGATTTTTTGTCCTAATTCTAACCTAAATTTCTCAAAAAACAACACACTACTATTTATAATTTTTAGGCGTTTTTGATCAAATTTAACTTTTTCTTGGTAAAAGATAAATTTACCAAAAATAACAAATTATAATATATGTCAGTTTTGCCTGATTTTGTCTTAAATTTGAATTTCTACAAAAACATTAAGATTTTGATTTTTAGAGAATGTAAGTAATTTGTAACGAATTTTAGTCTTGATTCATTCACAAACTCCAATTTGCATATTTAAATGCTTGGAGTAATTTTTAATCGATTTTTTCAATTTTCTGTTGATTTTTTCCAAAAACTCCAAATTTACATTTTTCGAAGGTTTGAGTCAATTTTAGCCGATTTTGGCTCTTATCTTTATCTGAATTTTTCAAAATTTGTATTTTTAGAAGCTTTAAGTTATGTTTAATCGGTATTGGCCCTAATCCTAAGTTTATTCAAACACTTCAAATTTGTATTTTTACACTTTTTGAATCGTTTTTCAAGAGATTTTGGTCCTGACCTGAATTTCTCAAAAAATGGTACACTTTCGTCGTTTTTAGACAAATTTGCAAATCTTACTTATTTGGTAAATAATAACATTTGAATTGGTTTTGCCTGTTTTTGTCTTTTTTTTCCAAAAATATCAAAGTTTGAGTTTTTAGAGATTGTAAGTAACTTTTTACCGATTCTAGCCTTAATTGTAACCCGATTTTTTCAAAAACTCCAAATTCTTATTTTTTAAACGCTTTTAGCTTTTATCTTAATCTAAATTTTCACAAATATATATTTTTTAAAGTTTTAAGTTATTTTTAACTGATTTTTGACCCTAATCGGAACCTAAGTGTTTCCAAAAACTCAAAATGTGTATTTTTTCAAGCTTTGAGTAATTTTTCAAGATTTTTTGGTCCTAATCCTAACTTCATTTTCTAGAAAAACACTTTACTTTCATTTTGAAACATTTGTCACACTTTATTTATTTTAGCCTTAAAATTGTATTTTTCCAAAACAATGAGAAATTGCATTTTTAGACCGTATGAAAGTCATTTTTAACCGATGTTAGTCCCAATTCCCGAACTTTTGCATTTTAGTTCTGATAATCTTAGCCCGAGATTTCCCAAAAATTCCAAATTTGTGTTTTTACGCTCTTTGAGTAACTTTTCAAGATTTTTTATCCTAATCCTAACCTGATTTTCTAGGAAACACTACATTTTTATTTTGCAAGGTGTCAGACTTTACTTATTTTGGTCCTAAAATTGATTTTCTCTAAAACCATCAAAAATTGTATTTTTAGACAACATGTAAATCATTTTTAGCCGATTTTAGCCCATATTCCTGAATTTTTGCAAGGTTATTTCGACCCTAATTTTTACATAATTTTTTCGTTTTTGACCGTCAGACACCGTTTTAGTCATTTTTTACCGATTTTAACTCTTATCTTAATCTGAATTTCTCAAATTTCTTATTTTCAGAAGGCTTAAGTTATATTTAACCGATTTTGGCCCTAATTCTAACCTGAGTTTTTCCAGTAATTCCAATTTTGTATTTTTGCACGCTTTAAGTAATCTTAAGTCCTAATCCTAACCTGATTTTTTTCAAAAACCCTGAATTATTATTTTTAGAGGTTTTAAGTAAAAATTCACTTATTTTAGCACTAAAATTGAATTTTTACAAAAATTATTAAAAATTGCATTTTTGGACAATATGTAAGTAATTTTTAACCGATTTTTGCCTTAATTCCTGATTTTTTCAAAAGGCATTTTTGTAAAGTAATTTCGGCCCCAATTTTTATATGAATTTCTCCGTTGAGTTTCTCTAAACCTCCAAATTTACATTTTTGAATGGTTTGAATGGTCTAAATTTCTCCAAATTTGTCTTTGAGAAGCTTTAGTTAATTTTAACCGGTTTTGGCCCTAACCCTAACCGAAGTTTTTCCGAAAACTCCAAATTTGTATTTTTAGAATATTTGAAATATTTTCACACAAACTGAAGTTTTTTTACACACTGAATTTTGAGATCTTTTTAAGTCAAATTACAATTCTTTTAGTTCTAAAATTGAATTTCCTCAAAACCATCGAAAAATGTATTTTTAGACAATACTTATGTAAGTAATTTTTAACCGATTTCAGCCCTGATTTCTAAATTTTTGCAAACGCGTTTCGGCCCTAATTATTACATGAATTTCTCCAAAACTTCCAAATTTACATTTTTGAACAGTTTGAGTAATATTTTACCAATTTTAGCTCCTATCTTAATCTAAATTTCTCCAAATTTCCCCTTTGATTAATTTTTTGATAGATTTGGTCTTAATTCTAATCCAATTTTGTCGAAAAAACACTAAGTTTACATAAAATTGAATTTCTCCAAAACCAAAAAAAATAAATTCTTTTTTAAACAATATGTAAGTCATTTTTAAGATTTTAGCCTTAACCGCTAAATTTTTAAAACGGATTTCAGCCCTAATACATGAATTTCTAAAAAACTTACAATTTTAATTGATTTTAACTTTTATCTTAATCGGAATTTCGCCAAATTTGTATTTTTAGAAGCTTTAAGTTATTTTTAACCGGTTTTTGGCCCTAATTCTAACTTGAATTTTACCAAAAACTTCAAATTTGTATTTTAACACGCTTATTTGAAGAATTTTTCAGGGTTGTTAGTCCTAAGCCTATAATATTGCTCAAAAAAACATACAAAATTTTCATTTTAAGAAATTTTATGTAAAAATTCACTTATTCTATCATAAAATTGAATTTCTCCAAAACCATAAAAAAATGCATTGTCAGACAATACGTTCTTCTAACATTTTTAACCGATTTTAGCCCTACCTCGTAAATTTTTACACGGCCATCTTTGCAAGTCATTTTGGCCCTAATTTTTACATAAATTTTTCAAAAACCTCTAAATATACATTTTTTCATGGCTGAAAACGCTTTTTACCGATTTTGGTACTTATCTTAATCTGAATTTCTCCAAATTTTCTTTTTAGATTTATTGTTAGCCGGTTATGGCCCTAATCCTAACCTGAGTGTCCCAAAACTCCAAATATGGATTTTTACACGCTTTGAGTAATTTTCAAGCTTTTTGGTCCTAATCCTAACTTGGTTTTTCTCGCAAAACACCAGAACTTTTAACTTTTAACTTAAAACGTATCAAAATGAGACGTTTTAAGTTAAATTTTACCTATTTAGCCCTAAAATTAAACTCCAAAAACATAAAAAATTGTATTTTTTGACAAGACGTAATAGTAGATTATGTCACTAGGAGTAAAAGTGGGTCTTTTCGTGCTGAGCCCAGAGATTGACGGCCGAAGCGAAGCTGAGGCCTACAACTGGGCGAAGCACAAAAAGACCTTTTACTCCGAGTAACATATACTATTTTTTTTTCGAGCATGCATGATATAATAAATCTACTTCAGAGTGATTCAGTTTTGCAATTTTCCCTCATCTTCTTTAAGCGGGTCTAGGTACTTACCCAATTAGTGGTGTATATTATTTGTAAAATACATAGAATGTGTTAGAATGGTGGTTTTCAATGTTCAATGGTTTTAATGATGGTCCATGGTTTCAATGATATTAAATCATAACCAATGGTTATGGTAAACTAAGAATTTGTACCAATATTTTCAATGCTAAATTAATATAAGTCACATTGACAGATAAATATGATGACGCGCATGACATTTAACAGACGATTTCAAAATTCGGGAACCTATGCGATTTCGACTAATAACGGTTTTGGGTGATGCTCTGAGAGTATTCCTATCCTTCGTTTTTTCAATAAGAATGTAAAGATGGCAATACACTCAGATCGGTTTATCTGGTGTCATCTAGTATTCAAATAATTTTGGTGAATGAAAATCGTTTATATATGCGCCACCATGACAGTAGCGGTGACTTTTGACTTTACTTTTACTGCCTAGGACTTTTTTGCTACTTTTTTGGTCTCTGGATTTGAAAGCCCACTTTAGGTGTACATATGGAGAAAACAAATGACGTACTTTTAGTCCGCTTGAAAAAAAAGACCTTTTACTCCGAGTAACATATACTATTTTTTTTTCGAGCATGCAGGATATAATAAATCTATTTCAGAGTAATTCAGTTTTGCAATTTTCTCTCATCTTCTTTAAGCGGGTCTAGGTACTTACCCAATTAGTGGTGTATATTATTTGTAAAATACATAGAATGTGTTAGAATGGTGGTTTTCAATGTTCAATGGTTTTAATGATGGTCCATGGTTTTAATGATATTAAATCATAACCAATGGTTATGGTAAACTAAGAATTTGTGGCAATATTTTCAATGCTAAATTAATATAAGTCACATTGACAGATAAATATGATGACGCGCATGACATTTAACAGACGATTTCAAAATTCGGGAACCTATGCAATTTCGATTAATAACGGTTTTGGGTGATGCTCTGAGAGTATTCCTATCCTTTCTTTTTTCAATAAGATTGTAAAGATGGCAATACACTCAGATCGGTTTATCTGGTGTCATCTAGTGTTCAAATAATTTTGGTGAATGAAAATCGTTTATATATGCGCCACCATGATAGTAGTGGTGACTTTTGACTTTACTTTTACTGCCTAGGACTTTTTTGCTACTTTTTTGGTCTCTGGATTTGAAAGCCCACTTTAGGTGTACGTATGGAGAAAACAAATGACGTACTTTTAGTCCGCTTGAAAAAAAAAGTCATTTTAGTCTTAATTCCTTAATTTTTGCAAAGGCTCCAAATTTGCAGTTTTGGACAATTGGTTTTATTTTTACGATTTTTGGCTCCAATTTCTAGACGTCTTGACGTCCGCGGATAAACGCTTAATGATATATCTCACCAGAGCACTAGTGTGACGTCACGCCGGGGGTACAGAAAAGGAGGAAACTGGGCCGTCCTGTCAGTCTAGCGTCCTTGGTTGCTACTGCCTTCCGAAAAAGAAGCGTATATCAAAGTGTTAATAAGTGAATGGCTTTTTTCACATGTGAGTTTTCGACGCATCTGAAGCTTGAATTAGCTGCTGTTGTCCGCAACACAAAACTACTCATACTCATAACAGACTGGTTTTCACGTTTTGTTTTCTTTTAAGCCGACTCGGCAGTTGTTGTTGAACAGTCTGAAATGGAACTTGTAGAGCTAGAGGGTAATGTGTGTATCAAAGCAGAATTTCCAGCAGATACATGGTCGAGTGACCCGTGGACGTCCGCACTTGTTTCTTGTTGTTTTTTTTTACAAATTTCACGGTGCGCCTTCGGTCTATGAACAATCCTTTGAATTTCTTTCCCGCAATTCTTACAAGTCGCTCTACAACCTGATTTCTTTGAATCTGTCGTTTTCAGGTAAAACTGCCATATGCTGTCTTGTTTTCTTCCAGCCTTTGCAACTCTTTACCGGACTTTACCCGCACTCACTAACATTTGTATTAACGTAATGGGCCAAGCGCCTGGATCGTGTTAGAGCAAGTTGGAAGCATGAGACGACAGGGATTTTCTTTCCAGGAGTGGTTTTTGACTCTTATAAGAACTACATCTTGTACAGTATTTTCCAGTGTTGCAACAGATCTACCAAAATACCGAAATCGAATGCCTTTTTACTTTACCGATTTTGGATTTGACAAAAAACATAGATGGTCAGTAAATGTATGGGGGGGGGGGGTGCATAATGGGACACTATGTGATTGGACCTTATTTTTTTGTCAAACATTTAAACAGAATGTCGTGAAATCTGCTTCCAATTTTACTGGAAGAAGTTCCTCTAGATATAAGAACAACCATGTGGCTGCAAATGGATGGGGCACCTGCTCATTATCATCGTGAAGTCGGGGAGTTCTTAAATGTTCGTTTCCAAAATCGATGGATTGGAAGGAGTGGAGCACAACATTGGCCACCAAGGTCCCCTGACATAACGCCTCCCGATTTCTTTTTATGGGGATATGTGAAAGGAATCGTGTATAATACGCCACCAACCACAAAAGAAGATGTGAAGGAACGTATCAGAGAGGCCTTCAGAAGCATAACTCCCTATATGTTACGCAATGTGAGTGAAGGATTTAAAAACAGAATACGTTTGTGTTTAGAATCAGACGGTCGTCATTTTGAACAAATTTTATAACTGTTTGTTTTTGTTTGTTTTACTCTTATGTTGACTTGTTATTTATTGTATTTCAAATTGCCACTATTATTGCACTTAATTTTTTTTAATTTTATAAGAACTCTTGTAATATAATGTTTTATTGTTTTATTTGATATTTTATGCTAAATAAAGACACTTTAACATTCAGATGACCGCTAAATAATCTTCATGATCATAATTTTGTAAAATTTTGTAACTTATAAATTAATATCTGACAAATACGGGGTGTTCATTAGAAAACTTCGTCTAGTTGGTTGTGAAAGGTGAAAGGAAAAGAATGGAGAAACAAAAGTCCATTTACTTTCATTATGCCATCCTTTTCTGTCAAAATTTTATAGCCTCCTAAATGAAGTTTTCTAGTGAACACCCCGTACTAATGATAATAAATTTTGCTTTCTCAAAATCAGGTATTGTAACAGGTAAAGTAGATTACTTAATTCGTTTATGTCAGCTCAAATTCAGAAAAAAATCAATTTTCCAAGAAAACGCAGAGACCAAGCTATAGGAATGTTTAATAGTTTTGATAGGAAACTAAATTCTGCATATAATGATACTATAAAATACAGGGTGTCTAATTTAAATTAAACGACTTATTACTGTTTGAAGTTTGCAATAATTTGGTGTTCATTTATTGACATTCGGTGCACAGTAGTTAATATTTAATACACACCGCAAAAAATCCAATGTACTATTAGCCCACCAGCCAATTTTGGTGGTTGACAAGAAACCAAGTGCTGAGATTTTAAACATTTAATTTGATGCTGCATTTTCACAAAATCACGAATATCTGAAGAACGGTACGGTTTAGATGCCATAAACCTTAATAAAACTACCTTTACTTTTGTCCGTAGGTACCGAAAATACATTTTTTTGTACAATTTCTTTTTGTCTTTTTTGGACGAGTCTTTTTTAAATGTAATTTTATTTCTTTGATTATGGATAATTTTACCTTTGTAATGTGTCTACATAGATAATGTAATAAATAATGGTTTTATTAGACCATTTTTATACTACATATTTATTGTGATACAGGGTGGTTGATGTTTGCAGACTGAAAAATAATTCCTATTGTATATAGTCTTTTCCTGATCCAAAAATCTTAATTATTCAAAAATATTTTTCTCATATAATCTCAACTAACATGAAGTAGGAAATTTAAGGGTATTTCTAGGATATTCTACATAATTTTTAGTACAGGGTGTGCAAAAAAATAAGTATAAAAATAGGAGTAAAAACTTCCAAACGTCAAAAAGGGCCACTCTTTCTATTACTTTTATCTTATTTTGTATTAAAAATTAAGGTGAATTGGGATAATGACAATTCGAACAATATTTTTTGGTAATATTTTCACAGTAATTTCTGGTTTTAGAAGAAAGTGTTCTCAGGTAAACATGTGAAAAATATCCTAAACGCCATTATGGCTAACTAATGGCAAGTACCTAAACATAAGCAATTGTGTAAGAAAAAATATTGAGTTTGCCACTGTTTCCAAATGTATTCTTTTTTAGAATAGATGATCTAAAGTTACCCTAGGATTTAATGCAGAGTAAGATAAAGTAATGGAAGGTGTGGCTGTTTAATAAAAAAAGAATGAGATTTGAATATAACTAAGTTTAGAAAATTTGCTTTTTAAGGTCATAAATGCAATATTGTTAAATTGCAATATTATTAAAGCTATTTACAAAAATATTTTCTAAACCTAAGACGTAATCTACAATATCTCTAGATGGAATTTTAAGACCACCAAGTGAACGCTTTGCATCATTGTATGCTTTTAATTAAAAAAAAATTATTTCTTTATTAACAAATGAGTCGCTATTTCTTGAATAATTAATTCATATTTTACACGAATGTTTTAACAAACATTTCTTGAGGAGATAGCCAGTTACATATACTAAGGCGTTTCCTTCAGGATACTTAATATTAATGTCGTCATTGGTAAAAACCCTTAGGCCTCTTTCACACGGACGTTTTAAAATCGATATCGCTCCGTAAAAAAAAAACGACCATTTTCTCTTTCACACACAATGGCAAATCAGTTGACAGTGAGAAGTCGCAAGGAATAGATCAAATGGTCGTAATGGGTAAAATGAAGAAAATTGTTAGTGCATATTTATTATATAGAGGAGGAAAAATAAACAGTTAAGGATGTCATTTTATTATACGTTATTAAAAAAAGTTCTGTAGAAACTCAAAACAGTGTAAATAAATCCATTTTTAACAGAGGAAGAAGTAGGCCATTACTAGAGTCGGTCCTGGAATTTGGGCGTTGAAGAATCAAAATCGATGTTCGTGTGAAAGCCTACATTACTTTCCTTGGATCGAAGTAAACCGACCATCAAAAACACCGAGAGGTGACCACTGTGTCGCAGCTCAAATTTGGAACTTCGGCAACCAATGGTTTTTTTGCCGTCGCTACTCTTGTCTACAAGGTCCCATATAGAGTAATGCAATAGGATATTTTGGTAATTTCTTTTTTTTTACCGAGCGATATTTTGCCCATCTATTTTAAAACGTCCGTGTGAGAGAGGCCTTAGAGATATATATACAGGGGTAGGCATACAAACATTATTAGTACAAGTAAACAATGAGACTTCAGAAGACCCTGTGGACATCTAAAAAATGTCATACCTTCTCTTAAACGACTTTTGCCATCCACTAAACACAAATTTTTCCCTGACCACTGCTAAAACATTGCCAAAACTGGTTTGGTGGTGCACGGCGTGCACCACCAGCGGGCAGGGTGGATGAGGCAAGGGGAGGGGAGTTTCAATTTTTTGACCAACTGACGTTACTGATATAATGTATTATTCCTTATACTCTGCTTATTCTACTACTGAGCACTCCAGTGACACCATTTCCTCATTAAGGACAAAATACTAAAATGCTAAAAACCACAAACCATAAAATTGAGAAAAAAGAGAGATGCAAGCAAGTTTCCAACTGTTACCATACTTGAAGAGAAAATCAGAAGGACATAAACCTAATATATCAGAAATCCTTACATGCTACTTGTTGTTTTGTAAGGCTGTTTCATCTGAAAACAGATGGGGGACGTAATAATGGACTATATCATGCATGTGGGTTCCTCTGCATCCAGAGAGTGGGGTTTTGCGCTCAGAATCTGCAAATACTTCCACAATAAATCTACTGTCAACACATGTGTTATACTATTCGTTGTCAGATCCAGGTTAAAGTGAGGCTTATAATCATCCAAGAATGTTATGACATATTGGCCATGTCTCATTCAACGTTTTCCTTACACCAAATATCAAAAACAAACTCTTACAAATAAAATGACCATGTCATTTTGTCAACATTTTGCACAAAAAGACCACAGGAGAAATGAAAACATATACAGATTACAGAGTGGTTGGTAGGGTAATTGTAAGTTGTGGCATCTTCACGGGACGCAGTTCGTTAAGAACCGTTTATCATATCTATTTTCCGTTCTGTTAAATGCATATAGGTAATACACTGGAACAAAAATTATTTAAATGGGCTTACCTTATATAGGAATGTCTTGTTATTAATCTTTAATATCTAATAATAGAGAACACCAAAACTGAATTAATGAATGTTAATTTAATATGTAGTTACAAAGGTAGTTCCTATAAAAATAAAAAACTTTTATGTCCTGTCTTCATTCAAATTTTGATCATAAATATGATATGAGTGATATGACTAGAAGAACACGTAAACCTAAACATTACCATGCCATTTGCGTTGAATGATTGTTGATCACTTGATTCGACTTGACATCACTATCATCATCAGCTGATTGTCATTGTCAATGTCAATGTCAACCAATGACCAAGAGGATATGGACATAGTCAACAGATACCAATATTTCCCTAAAAATGATCCCGTTTTTTGGCCGAAAGTCCGCCACATTTAAGCTTCCCATGACGTAATGTTGTCGTCAGCGCACCTCATAGCAACTTAAAGCCGGACCGGATATTAATTCTGTCGATTGTTTTTTGGTTTTTGTTAGGTTGGAAGTTTTAGAAAACTTGGATGGAGCTAAGTCAGCTAAGGGCTAGGAGCCCTAGCGCTCTAGCTAGGAGATCGTTAAGTTTCATCAGTCATAAGAGAATCACCCATCCGCTGATTTGAAGCCGCTGGGGCACGTTCATAAATAAATAGTATAAATACCCTCGGACATTCGCCGGGCGCACCCGATAATTTTTATCGTGGTTCATAACTGGAAGGTCGTTTTCTAGTTTCACGCCGCAAAGGGGACACGTCTCTCATTGTCCCTTAGGTCGCTATGAAACCGGGGTTAATTTGGAGGGCATAAGGCCGTGGCGTTTCATCTTCTATGCGAAAAAACACATCCATAGTTTAGCCAGACGGATATAATTAATAAATGATATTTCAATTAAAGATACTATTTTTGAGATGCCAGCAAACTTATTCTTGTTTAGACTAAAGCGAATTTAAACAAAAATAATAATTGAATATTTGGTTAATATAAAAATTCTAACATAACTTTCAGTTCTCTTAGGCCAGATTGTACAAGACACCCTCAAAGTCGGGTTCAGCTAAACTCGACTAGTACTTAAACCCGCCCCTAAGAATTGCATTGCTGTCAAATTAATTTCATTTCTAACACTTGCTGACAGCAATGCTCAAAGTCGAGTTTAGCTGAACCCAACTTTGAGGGTGACTTGTACAATCAAGCCTTAGGAACTTGAAATAAAAAACCGATGGACCTTGACTTAATCCAATAAGCCAAGTGGCCCACAAGAAAAGTGCCTGACGCGTATACGATTTTAGAAGGTAGGGACCTGCTTAGGTTCTCAGTGTCATGATAAATTAAACACTATAGTATAATATACAATATTCCAACTTTTACAACTACTCTACAAAATACCAAATTGCCTGGAATCTCATAATCTCATGCGGTGGCAATATCCTCTATATGCGAAAAAGGCCTAACTAGAAATATCGAGATTCGAAAAAAAAGAAAGAAAGATACGACTTTGCGGAAATTAGAACGGCGGTGCCCAGAACCTTTTTCCGCGTCAAAATTCGAACTTTTTTCCCTCTTCCGGTTAGATAGTCACTCTCTCGAGTTCAAAACGCGTCTCCCTCTTTTTCAAGATTCTAGGAACCTCGGTACTTCACCATCCCCGAAAAAATACTGCAGAAAAATCGATACCACCCTGGTCACTAGCGACTACATGGCGCTTCGGACGGCGAGAACATACATTTAGAAAATGAATTTTTCTGGAAAATCGGTTGGAGAAAAGGGGTTAAAATGTGATCAGTGGACAGAATAAAATGATGCTCTTTAAAATGACGCCTCACATGACATAGTTTAATAATTGATATTTAAAGCTTTTTATTTAAATTTATCGTTAATTTCTTGACCCAGTTAAAAAAGACGGACTTCCGGCCAAAAAGCGGGATCATTTTTAGTGAATTATCGGTATTTGTCTGCTCTGTCCATATCGCCTAACTCGTTGCTACACTGACAGCTGACAGTTTGACACTAGTGACTAGTGAATGACAATTTTTTTGTGTTTGTGTTTACTTTCGGAACTTTCGGTTTGTTTTGTTTTTTGTTTGTAGTGTACTTGTGCTGTTTCGTCTCACACATTTGTACTTATATTATTGTGATTCGTGTTTAAGTATGTTTTTTTATTAGTTAACATTATCATAAAATGAGTAAAGATAATGAGAGTGAACACAATAACTCTATTCCCATTCCCTCTCTTAGTAAATATTTTGGAACAGGTGATGAAAAGAATGACCTATTACAAGGGTCTAATGATCTCACAGAAGTAATTGATAAAATAAGCAGTGTAACATTAGAACAAGATAAAGAGAAACCTGAAAATTTGCCAGAAGTATGCAGAATATTTGCCGAAACTCCCATTGAACCAAAAGACCCTACAGCTGCTTTCTTTGATTCTATTGGAAGTGAGTCAACTGTGATAGGGACCCCTGGAGCTCTCATGACAGATTTAGGATTAGACAATAAGCATGAGGTTTGTTTTGCTTTTTGTTTACCTAAAGGCCTATTTTGGCTTAGATACTAATCATTTTTGTTGAGCTCTACCCCCTTGGATGTATTTATTATAGCTCCATTGTAGTTTTACTAATTCGCCATGTACAGAATATAAATTATTCAATAAGTCTATTTTCTGATAGAATTGATTTTGTCTTGAATTTTGAATATCAATTATTTAAGTGTCAGTCGAGGGGTGTGACACAAGTAAGGTAACAGGGACAGCTCTTAACATTACTATAGTTATTTACATTATAAGTCCGGTAAATATAGTTTTTTATTACACTCCTCAGAAAATGACCATTTTCCAGGCTAGTTAACTGTACAGAAAATATACCTTTGCCGTTAGGGAACGGAAAAACTGTTTTCTGTGCGCCGTTCCCAGTTGTACGTGGTGTTCATTATAAAACTTCATCTAGCAGGCTATGAATTTTTAACAGAAAAGGATGACATAATCAAAATAAATGGACTTTTGTTTCTCCATCCTTTTCTTTTGACATTTATCAGCCAACTAGATGAAGTTTTATAATGAACTTTTCATTCTTCACCCTGTATATCACTACTTATATTAAAATAAGACAGCCACCAGTTGCGAACTTCAGCTTTAGCAAGTATCCTTGACAACTTCTATTATTTGATTTGTTGATTTTGATTTCTCTGTCAGACTTATGTCACCCTATTGGCACATACAACTTTCTATGTTTGAAAAATAAGTAATTTTAGTAATATATATTATACAATTTAATTAGTGTAATGAAAAGTATCATTCATACACATCCAAAATGCCTTTTTCTGTGCTTACATGATATTCCGTGCCCGGCTTCGCCTCACAAGCAAATTTGTCACACGCGCATGGAAAAAGGCTATTTTCGGTACTCCTAAAGAAATATACTATTACAGTAGGAGTACAGTAGGAATTTCGAAACGACTACTGTAACACGTTACTGGACATATGATGTACAACATTTTACTTCATAATTATTGTAAACAGGAAAAAATTATTTTATTTTCATTACGGTGTCCTGTACCAGTACTGGTACAGGATACTGTGGATACAATGGATTTATTGAATACTGGCACAGGATGTGCCAGTACTCAATACTGTAAAATTTCTTTAAGATATCCAGTTCTGTAAAAAGCTATTTACCAGATTAAAATCAAGTACATAAAAGTGTCCTAAATGATACAGGATAAAGTAAAAATTATTTAAAAAAATTTTTGGTAATAATTTTTGATAATAATAATTTATCAATACACTTTAAAATTTTATGATAATTTAATTTTTGGTTATTTATTGTAATATGAAAGTATTTTTAGTAATTTCTAGTTAATACTGTGATTTTCATAGTAGGTAATTTTTTTATTGTCCAACATATGACATATTGAATGTAACCATAAACTTAGTGTTTAATGGCTGATGGCACTAATTAGATAAAATATTGGCAAAAGACAACATACTATGATACCTATGTTAGCTTTGAACCACCTGTTATGCATGAACAAGAGTGTGATATCTGATTTAAATAGTTATTGGCATTGACAGCTCATTAGCTTTTTACATTAGAAAGCTCTGTTTTTATTTATATTATAATCTATCTACTCAAAATCTTCTTTAAGAGCTTTAAGGCACCTTTTTTTTTGTTTTTTTCCTTTTCTTCTTTGATTAGTTGGTTAGTTCTTTCTATTGAAATTTTGTTAATGGTTTTGCAGGGGCCATGGAAGAACGCCAATGCGAATGGTCGCCTTTTGTGTATTATGTAATGTATTGCACAATAAAGATTATTATTATTATTATTATTAGCTTATAACCTTAAGCTTTTTAAATAAAAATATTCTTTTTGAATTTTGTCTCAAATTTTGCTACATTGTTGCTGCATATTTACTGACAATGCTATATAAAAATGTTACTGCTATGGCCAAAACAATTTAGTTTTTCATTATTCATGGTTGTCAGCCCAATAGGGGCAAGCAGAAGGATGGAGAGTATCTTGTGTTATAATCCAATTTTGAGGCCAATATCCAAATAATCCTTGATATAAACTCATGCCTACTAAAGAAATATGTACATTTTGTTTTCACATCAAACCTGTCCACATTTTTGCAATAGGTACAATAAAACATTGGTTTACGAAGAAAACTCATATTATTTATTATCATTGTGGTGTTTTGCAGTACACAAAGTTACAGAAAATGAAAATAGTAAAAAATGTTTTTAATTGTTTATGAAAATTTATGTTTGAAATGTTTTCAAATCTTCACTTTCACTTAAACGGGTCACTTCTTTAATCTCTTTATATAGTTTTTATATTTGGACCTATGTTTGGTTTTCTACTGTAAAGGGATGGTTTCCTAATCCATATAAAACAGTTTGACATCATTCTAATCTTTAGTTTAGGCGATATAAATGTGGCTAAATATTTTTTCAAGAAATCTCCTAATCTTTACTAAATTGTCGTCTGATCGATACAAGTTCCTCAGCTCTGTGTACTTATTTATATCCTTTTTTTGATTCATGAAATCACTGAAATCAGCCACTATGCTGACTACTCCCTTGACTACCCTACAATCTCTGCAACTACAAGGGCTGATTGGGAAAGTATGCCCACCAACGTATGTTATTCACAGAGTTAAGAGGATGCCTATGCATTTTTCTAAAGTGTTTTATAAATTTTATTTATTCAGTAATTATGAGCTTTTTTGGATGGAATAATACATAATTTTTCTATTTTTTGAAGCAATTTTTGTAATTTTGCTAGTAGTTTTGGTAATTTCTGTACTGTTTAAATAATTTTAGAAAATAGTGGCAGTTGGAGTGGTAATTATATAATTTGAATGATAATTTTTATAATTATAATTGTGAATAATTTTTTTATTAAAAGTACACTGCAAATTACTTGTGTCACATTCCTCAGTTTTCATCTTTGAAAATTTTGTCTTTCAATATGTTTTCCTTAAATCTATAAAAATTTATTAAGGGGAGCCAAGGGGGGTAAGCTGAGGAGGAGGTTCCCACTACAAGCTGGTACATACTATAAACTATATTTACTGGACTTATAACATAAACATATTTACGGAGCTATTTCTTCTTTGTAAAACTGTCTTGTGAGATTGTTTTTAGAATAAATAATAATGGCATCATTTGGTCTTCGTCATATCAATGCCATCAACTCGAGTAGAGAGTATTCAGAATAAATTTGCGAAGTGCTTACTTTATAACAGAGAATAGAGCTCACAGGACTAAAGTCTTTAAAGGATTGGTTGGCAATTACAATAAGCTCTATACGCATATAGACGAGCATATAGATCTGTTTTCTAGAGATAATAACTAATAACAGTATGAACACTTTCCAGAAACAGGCTAAGAATAATCTTAGGTATATTTTAGATGTGGATAGATTTTGATGAATTTAATTTTAGTTCCAGTGGTTATTTCTGTGGTTTTAACTGGATTTTTGTACCATATTGGAGTTCTTAATTCTATAGAGTATTATCGGGGGTAATATCTCGAGACCTTTAAAATTCCCGATAATTTTTCACGATTGCATGTTTTCTATAATTTCAAGTTTCTTAGGACGGGTGAAATTTGCAATGAAAACATGCTAGAGTGAAAATTATCTGTTTAATTTGGAGCTCGAACGGTATTTAGTGAGATTATTTCCAGAATTAAATACAACATTTCCAGAAAATTGGTCGGTCGAGTCGGTCGGTCTCTGAATTTCGCTGCGTGAGTGTGCAAGTAATTAGTGGTATTTGATTTGTTATTTAGTGAAACTATCTACTGCAGTGCCCAGATGGGTAAAAAAAGGATGAAGAAAAAGAAGTCCACGGTAGTCGAAATGAAAAGATAGTTACAAAACCTCGAAGTAAATCTGTGGGCACCTCAAATTACAAAAGTTTACTCGAAAATTTCATCTCGGTCGCCGATAAGCGGTGGACGGATGGAATACACCGAGATAAAAGCCTAAGCAGCAAAAACTAAGAGACCATACAAACACAAACCTTTTAATACAGATAAGCCAAGCAGCGAAAGAGAGTTCTCGCACACCGGAAAAAAATCATGATACATTTTATGAAAATCGTTTAGGTAGAGAAAGTGATGCAATTTTTACCCCCAGAGCTTCTATTGTCAGAACCCCACCCCAGAAAGATACATCAAGTATTGCTAAAAAACACACACAAGACCAAAATAGCCAAAAGAGACCTCGAAGCAATTCAAGCCCAAATCCAGAGGGTAGTATACAAAAAAAGAAAAATGTTGGAGATTCAAATAACCTTAAAAACCCTGAAAATAATGAACATTCAAGAGAAAATATTAGTTTTATCAACGAGACGATAAACTACTGTCTTTCGTCCACCTCCACAGAACATACCCTCCAGGAAGTTTTGCGAGCACTTGGAATAATCGAAAAAAGTATATTGACCATTAAATGCAACGAGCAGTGCGCCTTTGAAATTGTACACGCCATTGAGAGTGCACATCAGAGAAGTGACATCTCTCACGTATAAAATCGGACAAGTAGAAAAGGAAAATATCATTCTAGGGAGCAGTTTAGCAGATAAACAACTTGGTCGGAGTGATATACATGAATATCCGGAACAAATTGACAATGAGAAAAAATAATGCAGATAGCCACAAAACTTACAGTGATGCATTAAAAAGCAAAGAGGACTCTAATTTAAGACAAGAAGGGCGTAACGAATGGAGTACACCTCCACAAATAAAGAAAATAGAAACTGTTATAAAAATGAAAGGTGAAATAAGTCCCAAAGCTGTAATGACAGAAATTAAGAAAAATATCCTGCTAGATCAGACATCAAGAGAAACTTTCAAAAATGTAAAATGCCTTCCTAGTGGAGCAGTAATAGTTGAATGTCAAAGCAAAGAACAGCAAGAAAAATTGGAGAAAAACCTTGTAGGCACAGATTTGGAAGTGAATGAAACTCAAGATATGAGTCCTATGATTCAAATTACGGAAATTTTAAAGGGACCAACACCTGCGAATTTTGTGCAAGAATTCATAAACGAAAATTCCGAAATATTAGAAACATTTGGGGAATAAGTAAAATCGCAAATTCGATATGTAGCAAAAAGAATAATCTAGAAACAAGTTAAGAGAAAATTGGATCTTACAAACTAATCCCTACGTTTTTAAATATTTGATGCGCTCAAATTCCCTAACTTTCGATTTAAGTCCAGTGTACATACAGTAGTATACCAATGTTATAATATGCTTTAAATGCTGCAGTTTTGGGCACTCTGCGAAATATTGTAAGAGAAAGGAATGTGGCCACAAATGCAGCGGAAACCACGATGAGAATGCTCATCAGAAACCCTTGACTGCCCAAATTGCAAGAAGCTTCGCCTAGAACCACGAAACCACACGGCTAGACATCAAAAATGCCCAGCGTATTTACAGAGGGTTGGGAGATTAAAGCAGAGCATTAATCTAAAGCAAGCTTAGAACTCCCAATAAGAAAAAGATTAAGACATGGTAGCCCAGCGCTTACCCACAATAAAACAACTAGAAACCAGTTAAGAAATGACATGAGTATAATTCATCAAAATGTTCAATCTATAGGAAACTCGATTGACAAATTAAACCACTTGTTAGAGTTAAACAATTCTCTTAGGGAAGGCATTTTTCCCAAAAGCCTTAAATTGGCAATAATTAAACCGATCCCGAATGCATATGTTTATGTATAACAGAACATTGGAAAAAGGAAGAAGAGGTGAACATATATACCATAAAAAAACTTTAACTTGGCGTCTGCCTTCTGCAGGAATGGAGGATATGGGGGAGCAGCTGTATATTTGCGAGAAAACATTGAGTACACAAAAATTGAAACAACAATTTTGCAGACGAGGGTGTCTTAGAGTGTGCGGGTGTTCAGTGGGTGCTTAATACAAGAAAATACATTGTAATTTCCCTATACAGACCACCAAGGGGAAACATTAAGTGCTTTTGTGACGAAACTGGAATCTTTGCTACAACAGACAGTGAAGTACAAAAACTGCAATTTTTTATAACTGGCGATTTCAACATTGAACTTATTAAGAGTAATAATTCTAGAACTCAATTATTATCACTTATGAAATCCTTTAACTTGTATGCTACAATTCTTGAGAATACTAGGGTATCAGCCACCTCAACAAGTTGTATAGATACCATTTTTACTAATGTACCGCTGAATGACGAATCTAGTTGTGTTTTGAACACGGTTATATCTGACCACAGGGGCCAAAAGCTTCTAAATAAATATTTAAAGCAAGTAAACGTTGCAAAGAATTGTGTTTATAGAAGATGTATTAATGAATCTAGCCGAAGTTATTTTTTCCGAAAGTTATCAGAGGAACAATGGCTAGATGTTTTTGAGCTGAATCATTCAGATGTGTATGGACAATGGACAGCTTTTATGGACACCTTTTTGTTATTCTTTAATGAGTCATTTCAAAAAAAAAAAATTATAATCCTAACTTAAAACCAAAACACTTTTATCTATATAAGGATAACATAGAGGTGGAACGGGTAAAACATGAACTGGATATATTACTAATATTGAAGCGACAAAGTGTTGCTTATAGTGAAAGTTACAAAAGTGTAAAAAAAGAATATGATAATTTGTTGAAAAAAGTGCGATCCCAACACTATCAGAGCAGAATTGAAAATGCAAAAAACAAAAACAAGTGCATGTGGTCTATCTATAAAGAAATTGTAAAAAGTCTAAACAATGGAGGTGAGTCCACCATGGTTGGAGATCCTGAAGAAGTAGCAAATCAGTATAACGATTATCTTAATACATTGGTACCTAACTTGATAAATCAATTGAGTGCGGCTGATTGGAGACCACATCTTCATAACAATGGTAAAACAATGTGAAAAATTCAATTGGTAACAAAAAAAAATTAGATTTAACTAAACAATTGAAAAATAAACATAGTTCTGGTTTATTTTTCAATTGGTGATAAAGTTCCAACAAGCCTTCTTAAAGAAATCTTAAAGAAAGTGGATGTCTTGTGCTATATAATAAACAATTCTCTTAGGGAAGGCATTTTTCCCAAAAGTCTTAAATTGGCAATTATTAAACCGACATACAAAAATAAAGGAGACAAAAACAATTTCGACAACTATAGACCGATAAGTCTGTTGCCTGAGTTTTCAAAACTGTTTGAGATGACGATGTGTAAAAGATTAACTAGTTATCTGCTAGATTTTAATGTTTTATCGGGAAATCAGCATAGTTTCATTGGAAAACAATCGACACAGACAGCTATATCTCAATTTATGCAATCCATATTAAATCATCTAGAGGGAGGAAATCTCGAGTTAGGCATCTTTCTGGACCTATCAGGGGCATTTGATTGTTTGGATCGTACTATACTTTTGGAAAAAATGAGGGCTTATGGTATCAGGGACAAAGCATTAGAATGGTTTGATTCTTATCTTAGTGATCGAAGTCAAAGGGTAGTAATCAATAAAAACGGGCAAAGTTATAAATCAGATCTATTGCAAAACCATATGGGCGTTCCGCAGGGAAGTATGCTGGACCCGGTTCTTTTTATCATTTATGTTAACGACGTTAGCAATGGTGGATTTTCTGACCTCAGTATAACTTAGTATGCTGATGATACAACCTTATTGGTTGGTGATGAAAGTAATGTGCCGGAGTTAGTATCAAGAACAGTACCCGAATTCCGTTATAAAGAAGACTGGTTTTCTCAAAAAAAATTATATTTAAATAAAACTAAAACAAATGCCATTATTTTTAAAACAAAAACTAAAACAATTGCTATCTAAAGTGTTTTCCGGGCTTTGAAAAGCCGTGGGCCAATATAATTGCTTCCTGACGTTTCGTCTACTACTGCGGCAGACATTATCAAAGGCGATGAGGCAGTGGGCCAAGTGATCTCCCTTACTTCCCGACGATGACTGATTCGACTGCATCCCGACTTTGTGGATGTATGGTAGAGTACCCTACCGCGCTTTTCTACATCATCTCCCGTTGTTGCTTCCTGTCGCTCTACATTCCTTGGGCGCACGCCTCTATCGAACTCCTGCTTGCTGTATCCATTCCAACCAAAGGCTCTCTCCAGATGCTTCATTTCCCGTTCCAATTCAGCTGGCTCACAAATTCTCTTGGCTCTCACAGACAGAGTTTTTATGACTCCCTTTTTTTGTCTTGGATGATGGTTTGATCCGTTGTTGAGGTCCGTCTACGAACAAACCGATGGTGTAGCTATGGGCAGCCCTCTTAGTCCAGTGATAGCCAACTATTTTATGGAAATTTTCGAGGCCAGGGCGTTGGCTACAGCAAGGAAGAAGCCAAGGTGCTGGTTTCGATATGTGGACGACACCTTTGTTATTTGGAGCCATGGAAAGGGCGAGCTTCAAAACTTCCTCTTACACCTAAACTCTATTAACCCGACGATCCAATTCAGTATGGAGATAGAAAAGGAAGGACGCCTACCGTTTTTGGATGTTTTGGTGGCAAGGAGACCGAATGGAAAGCTTGCACATACCGTGTATAGAAAACCAACACACACTGATCGATACCTCAACAACGGATCAAACCATCATTCAAGACAAAAAAGGAGAGTCATAAAAACTCTGTCTGTGAGAGCCAAGAGAATTTGTGAGCCAGCTGATTTGGAACGGGAAATGAAGCATCTGGAGAGAGCCTTTGGTTGGAATGGATACAGCAAGCAGGAGTTCGATAGAGCCTCCGCCCAAGGAATGTAGAGCGACAGGAAGCAACAACGGGAGATGTTGTAGAAAAGCGCGGTTGGGCTACTCTACCATACATCCACAAAGTCACGGACAGGATCGGCAGGCTACTGGAAAAGCACAAGGTTAAGACTGTCTTTAAACCCACTCGTACAATTCAACAGAGCTTGAGATCGGCTAAAGACCGCAGAGATTCCCTATCAGCACCCGGACTGTATAGAGTTCCATGCAGCTGTGGCTCTGTATACATTGGCACTACAAAACGCAGTGTCAACACGAGGATCACAGAACAGAAAAGGAGTTGCAGGCTGGGACAAACGCCAAAGTTAGCAGTAGCAGAGCACGCTCTCTCTGAAGGTCACAACATCCTTTTTAATGAGGTGGATATCCTCATCAATCACAGCGCTACTATCCGAGACTAACGAGGGAAGCCATTGAGATCTTTAAACACGAAAACAATTTCAACAGGAAGGAGGAAATTACATTTCTAAATGCAGACTAGAAGCGAGTTCTGCGACACACGTAGATCGCGTCGAAACCCCGCGTCACCACCCCCACCACTGCGACGCGACGGCGGCGGTACGAATACCACGGAGCGTGCTACAGTCGAATCAGTCATCGTCGGGAAGCAAGGGAGATCACTTCGCCCACTGCCTCATCGCCTTTGATAATGTCTGCCGCAGTAGTAGACGAAACGTCAGGAAGCAATTCCATTGGATCACGGCTTCAAAGCCCGGAAAACACTTTAGATAGTACTATGACCGGTTGTGAAAGCCTTCACAGTCTGATAAAACAATTGCTATTCCAGAATGTATAAATTTGGAAGAAAATAATATTGTCCTCACTGAATGTGCAAAATTTCTTGGCATTTATGTTGATACATTTCTGAACTGGTCGTTTCATATAGATCATCTTAGTAATACGCTAAGTAGGAGCAATAAGAAATTACCTCTCTTATAACTCACAAAGAACACTTTATTTTGCAAACTTTCAGGGCACGGCTAGATACGGCATTATATTTTGGGAAGCAAGCTATAAGCCCCGAAACATATTTGTGTTACAAAAAAGGGTCATTAGTATCATATGTGGAATGTCAGCTTTTGAGTCTTGCAGAGGAGTTTTTAGGTCAAAAAACATTTTGACTATTTATGGTCTATACATCTATGAAGTAATACTTTTTATATATGGGAATAAAAGTGAAACGACAAATGAGAGACTTCATACTTATAACACTCGTACTCCTAATTTAATGTATCCAAAGCGCAGACTAACTTTGTATGAGAAAAATCCTAGTTATATGGGAATAAGCGAAAACATCTTTAATAGAAAACGGAGAAATATTTTGATAGAACTTGAGCCCTATAGTCTAGATGAATTTTTAAATATGTAAGAGTGTTAACGACATTGTGTTATTAGAGTTAGCCTCATTGTTTCAACAGGTATAGGTTAAGTACCTACAATTGTAACGCGATTTCATTTTATAATCTGTAATTTGAAATTAAGAAATAAACAAACAAACAAACATTAAGAAATAAATAGATATTATAGAATATTAACCGCTAATTAATACCCTGTTTGCTCCATAGCAATAATATGGATGAGTGAAATAATCGAAAGAAATGAATAAAATAAACAGATAGTATTCTTCTGTCCGCTGAAGCCACAAACATCACTTAATAAAATAAACATTTTTTGAAAGCTAAAACATTTTTTCACTGAATGGAAATCTCGGTGGTAATGCCTCCAGTAGTAGTAGTAGTAAACATTGGGGTGCCGAGGCCTTGCGACTTGGCTTTAAATGCCCTTTTTGCAGTCCTCCGATCCACCCATCCCTACTCTATCTAGGCGGTCATTCCCTCCACGAGTCGACCCGTCCCTCTAATGAAGGAGACTATCCGTCCCATCTTAGAGTCGGAAGCTCTTCTCGACGGAGGAAAGCGGCTCCCAGTGTCCTGTGGCTCAATACACGCCTACCTATAGCACACTCCCAGAAAGTGGTATGACGACTCTTCCCCTGCTCAATAGTGGGTGCAGAGTGGACTGTCAACCATTCCTAGTAGGTGCATGTGTCTGTTTAGCCTGCAGTGGCCAGTGAGGATTCCTATAGGTCTCCCAGGCACTTCTCTATCCGGGTTAAGGTAGATTCCTTCTTCTGTCTACATATTCCTTACTGTGTCCAGATACTCAGCCCCAGTGAGCGGGCCCACTCATTCAGAGTGTGAGAGACGTACCTATTGCTTACTGCTAGACATGGCTCTGGTCCAATAAAGCATGTCTGGAAACCTTACTTGGATGTGACAGTGAAAATATCTATTGTAACTTGCTTTGACGGGGTGTTTACTTGTTCTCTTTAATATTTGTGAATCCCTGAATTTAATTTTAATCATTTTCTAATGAATCGATATTATTTACCTAGTTTTTTCTATTTTTTACTGCGAGTATTTGACTGAAAACTGAACTTTGAATAACAATAATAAACCTCTTTGCCTAGGTCATTTCTTCTTAACGAATTTGCTGATGTTGACCTGAAGATGAAACCGAGTTTTTTATTTTCTTTTCATATGAAGTTTGAACCTACTGGACTCTTGTGGTCTTTAAGGTTTATGTTCTATATATTTTTTTCAGGATAAATACATCCAGCGTGTAGGAATTATTACCGCGGAGGCCGACAGGCGTAGGGATGCTTGGATACCCATGGAGAGAACTAGACAAGCCTTTATAGCAAACGCCACAAGTGTTCCAGGCACTTATGTTTTGGACTCAGATTTATTAACCATGCCTGGGGTAAGTTTTGCGAATTTAAGCATGAAGCCTAGTCACTGGAATCTTTAGAGATACTTTGCATCGTTTGTTTTTTTTTCGAAATATGAACAAATTATAATATTACATTACATACAGTACATATTACATACATATTACAAATAAATCGTATCAATCATAATTATTTTACGCATTAGAAATTGAATTGAAACTGACTACTTTTTGCTTTTTTCTTGCTTGATACTTTCTAGATTTAATATAATTTCATTAATTACATTTTTAAAAAGTAAGTTATTTATTAATTATTATTAAAGTTATAGTAAAATAGTTTTTTTAATGGTTTTGTAGTTGAATTTATTTGTAGTTGAATTTTATTGAAAAACAACTTACTTACCTATAAATAGATTCGAGGTGACACATCATCAACTTTGCTATTTTAAATACTGTTACGCTGTATTGCGGGTTTGCAGTGTGACGGTATTTCTTCGGTATTAATTTTCTCGGCCCTGCCTTGGTTTTAACGAGTCAAGGGGACCTCAAGTACTTAGGTTTTTACAGTGGAGAAGGGTATGTTTTTTCTCAGTTCGGCTCCTAAATGAAATTCAAAACAGAACTTAATGATGACTCTATTCAATGATTCTAAAACGGTCTTAATCTAACAGTAATGGACGGGAGGAAAATACAAATAAATACGTCGGATTATCAGCAGTCGGTATTATCGGTGATAGGCCTCTTAAGCGGTCTTAAAAGGGGTTGTTACTAACAGGCAGTAATCGTAACCGAAATCGATAGTAGGACGACTGTTTGAAGGATGGTGAGGGTTCTCGATAAACCTCGACTTACACCGAGGAATATCGGTACGTGTTACTGTCCATCAATTAAGTCGACATGACAGCTGAGTTTAAGTGATGGATCGTGCACGGGGGAGCGGTGCAATGACAGGAACTATTAGAGTAGTCCTGATAAACCTTGGACGAAACCTGAGGCCTAACATGACACCTGAGCGCAACGGTGAGATCGTACTCGGTATACAGTGTGTCACAAATTGGTCTTCCATGCATTGGGATCTCGGAAACTGTAGGAGCTACGAAGTCACTTAAATAGGGAAAGTTCTAGACAATTATGTTAGTAATGTAACGACAAAAACGGGGGACAAGAAATGTGTTTCAATAATGTATAACAATCCTACTAAGATTTTATAGTATTTTAAAAAGTGAAGAAAAATGTAGTTACTACTAGTAGGCCATGGATTGAACTTGACAGTAATATGTGGTTATTATCGCGAATGCTTAAAAACAATATCACAATGGCTGTAGAGGTCATAGAGCAATATTTGTTGAATGCAGAGTTCTTAAAAATAAAACTGAAACAGCTAGAAATCACTTAAAGTAAGGGAAATTTTGACATGCGGGCATTTCATTTCCGAGCCAACAGAAATACTCAAATTTCAAAAACTGACTTCGAAGGAAAATATCCGGAACGAGGAACGGCTCCGGCATAGCTTAAAACTATTCAAGTCTTGAAGGTTATAAATTTATTAAATAAAAAAAAAATCTTTCTTCAAGGCCAAGTACCTAAATGCGGAATACGCGATAACGGAATATTAGATACTCTCAATTGAAAAAGAAAAATTTTTTGAGTTAGCCATGTATACCAATACACAATATGAGGTAACTTCTGTGGATACGTCAACGTTAGTTCCGCTTCCATCTAACCAATTTACTTTGACGGTATCTAAAGACTTCAAATTGTGGTCGCGATAAGATTTAAACCACTCTGAGAAGATCGATTTTAGTAGCCTTCTTCGGATGTCTTTTGAATGATTTTAAAATACTTTGCAAGCATAATTTTCGAATCGCAGTTTATAGTTCGATGGCTCTAACGGAAATTCTGTGTCCGATTGCAACATTCTAAACCATGCTGAAGTCGTTCCTTGTTCCGCATATTTTCCTTCGTAGTGAGTTTTAAAAATTTGAGCATTTCTGTTTTCTTGAAAATGAAATTCCCGCATGTCAAAATTTCCCTCACTTTAAGTAATTTCCAGCTGTTTCAATTTAACTTTCAAGAACTCTGCATTCAACAAATATTGCTCTGTGACCTCTACAGCCATTGTGATATTGTTTTTAAACATTCGCGATAATAACCACATATTACTGTCAAGTTCAATCCATGGCATAATAGTAAAAACTACATTTTTCTTGACTTTTTAAAATACTATAAAATCTTACTAGGGTAGTTATACATTATTGAAACGCATTTCTTGTCCTCTGTAAACAAGTGTAAAAATCCAATATGGCCATCGTAAGAAAAACAGAAGTTGATGGTGGTTCCAGAAAACCGAAACGTTGTATCGAAATTTTACCTTTACACGTGTATTCCACTCAAAAAGTTGCTTCAAAAGTGTTTTCACAAATTTCGATTATCTTTTAAAATAAAGACCTTATAACAGTTTTTTAAAAATGCACCATTTTGGTTTTCCCAAAATTTCTCAAAAACCCGATTGGTTACAGCCACCCCGTTTTTGTCATTACATTACTAACATAATTGTCTAGAACTTTCCTCTTTTAACCGACTTCGTAGCTCCTATAGTTTCCTAGATCCCAATATATGGAAGACCAATTTGGGACACACTGTATAGGGAGAGTTGTGGTAAGCCCAGACTTACACCTGGGACTTAACAGAATTATTGGTTACCTAAGGAATACGGAATTCGGAGGTACGGAAGCGTTGGTGGGTGAGGATACACAGAAACGGGCTATCTAACGGTTAACGGACAGACAATTCTTACCCACCTTACAAGTCTTTTGGTGGGCTCGGTGTAAACTGCCTTACCATGGGCCCAGAACGCCCTTTTAAACCGTTTGGGCGGCGTGGCAGGAGTGGGAGTGGAAGGCATTAAAGGCTCTGGACGTACAGGTGTACTGATGATAACGCAGCACTTTGTGCAGTGAACTTATAATATACGAAAGATGACCTTACGAATATGATTAGTTACTCCATTGAAGCAGATAAATGCGACTTTCGATATGTCGCATATAATACCTGGTGGATATATGCAATAAGACCTGGATGTGCGACAAGACTGATTTTGTCAATACTCCCCCCGAGACGCTGGATGAACGTGGATGGTTCTGCCGGTTAAAGCTTTGGGGACAAATTCGGGCCCTATACTGAGGAAGTACAGTTCGGTGAACCTCCTCAAGCCGTTAGACTGCGAAACCCATATGAAGAGAGCGTCAAATTTGTCGTAATCCGTAACGGTCAGCCTACGGGCGCGGGGAGTGAGTCCTCTGATTGCAGAGGAGAACCTTAGTCGACACCACTGCCCCCTACTGGAACCGAGGGCTTCCTGAGTGGTGCTCTTTTAGGCAACCCTTACGGGAAGAATGGCCAAGGGTGCTTGTTATAAACATTTAGTCAATTAGATTTAATGTTGACCTTTCTCTGCTGCCTATGGCTTACACACATGTGGTGATGAGTAAACATTGGCTGAAAGCGGACGAGCCGGTGTTGACTTCGGGCTATTTGATCATGACGAAGTATGATCATTCGCAATATCGGTGGCACTTTGACCCTTGTGAGTGAGCAGAGTCAGGAGCTGTGCTCTTTCATACCTGTAGCCTAGTTTGTTCATCTCCTCGAAGAGGAGTTTTGAATTTTGTATAACTTCCTCAAAAAAATCTGATCTGCATATGTGTTGGTGTAGAAGTTACCCGCAAGTGATGTTGCGTCTGATTCTTCTCAAAATCGGAAACAATGCTATCCGGATTGTTACTAATTTCTAAGATTGTCCTACACTTCCTGTTTGGCCACTGAAGGTTTAACATCGCCTTTATAACCGGAGCCTATGGCGGCTAACCATTAAGTTACCACGTGTTCCGCGTGGCTATAGGGCAAATTTGGTGGTGAAGTGAGAGGTCTAGCCTTCCAGTAACGTTTTTGGGGACTTTTCGTCGGTTGGAGGTGATTCCTAAGGACTTGGCAGTCAGGCCTCGTCCGGGGTGACTGTCGAAAGTCGACAAAGGGTACATATCTGCGGATTTGGACCCCCAATAGTGACAGCGACGGTTATACTCCGGCTGGGGAGAAGCTCCAACAACAGACAAATGGATGTGGACGAGAATAAGTCAGAGTTTTATCTCTACCAAAACCTTTCAAATATCTAAGATTTTGAAAAAAAATCGGGAGGCCGGACATTAATCCCACTGAGATTGAGCTGGCAAATTGCACATCAGGAGCAGAGCCATCAAGAAAACAAACAACAATAAGAATGTCCTATGCGGTGACCTGATTAGTGACTGCCTTAAATCCGATGTTCTTGCTACTCAATATATCGTTAATCTCTTGATTTCGTTTGATCTCAGTATGCATATCAGACGTCCGACCCGCGTAACATCTCCTTTTTCCACGTTGCTGGACTGCATACGCTCCAACTTCGGACGGGTTGTGAAGTAAGTTAAATGTTGGAATTTGGCTTGTAAGACAATTATAATTGACAAGCTTTTTGCAAGGCGGAATATGAACGTCTGTTCAGGACTGTTAGAGAACGGGATGGGTCAGTGCTATGGAGCCAAATTTCTTACATTTCTTCTATCAAAGAATGTCCTGTTCATTAAGGCATTTCCGACCAAAAGCATGAGGTTATAAAGGGAGCCGTGGATAAACAAAAAGTTTGAGAGTCTCATTTAGGAATATGAACAGATTGAAATACTTAGATCTTATTATGGTTTTCGTCCTTCGTTGGGACAAACGATTCAATTTTCTTGGATCGTTGGGACAAACTATGCATTTCTTGGGTCGTTGCGAATCGTGCCCTCAAACATTGAGAATCAACTAGTGCGGTGTTTTGGAATTTCTAAAGTAGTTGACACGGTGGATCAGAGCGCACGCGTCTTTATGTGGGAACATGCATTAGGGAATCGCACATATATGATTTAGGACATACCGCTTGGTAAGAACGCAGACAGTTGAACACGGCGCTTCTGTGTCGAGGGAAGTTGCGGTGGGCAGGGGATTCCTCACCACGCGGTTTTTGAGGCTCTCTTGTTTTTAATATAACGCAACGACTTTGCCAGTATGAGTATTGACGCCGCTTTTACCCTTTATGTGGACAATGCAACTGTTTTTTGTTTTTTTGGCGCGGTGTGGACAATTGTAGCGACATGGGTCTGATGTGGAATTGGTGTCCTGCCAATAAAGTTTTTATCTACGAGCGTTCTTAATATATCACTTTCCTGCACGCATTTTGTTTTCGAAAGCTTTACTTTCCCGCACGGCGTGCGTGAAAGTAAATTTGGCGTGCGGGAATAGTTATTTTCCTAACAAGTGTGCAAAGTAACACTTTCGCGCACGCGGTATAAAAGTCCAGCTGCCACTAATATGGAACATCTATAATGATTTTATAAATGATTAAGCTTTACAGTTCTTTTCTGCTACCCCTGTATTGACGGCGTGCGCGAAATACTTTTGTCGCACGTGTCCTATGGCAATCACTAACTTCTTTTTACGCTGCTATGGGCGACGTGCGAGAAAGATAACGATGAAAATATGTGTCAGTTTGCATACTGTCATATTTTGACGGTTGTAGAAAAAGTAAATATTTAAAGAATGATTGATTTATAATATTGTTGCGAACTCAGGGTTCGATAATTCCAGTGTAACGATTTAACATGAAAACACTATTTATTTATTCCACAAATATACACAGGTACAATTCGTATACTAAATAACTCACTACTTAACACTTTATAGCCTTCTATTATCGCTTCGTAACTTTAGCTTACTTATAGCTCGCTTAAAATAAGACTATTCTCCTCGGGCGCTCTATGCGCCTTTTATATACAATCCTAAAATTACAGAAAAACCTAGAAAGTTCTTTATAAGAATTCTTGAATAATCTCATATAAAAAAAAACGGTTGTAAACAACTGCCTTCTAGATTAAGCCAGACGAGCAATAAATCACTCGTGTCAGCCATGACGCAGCGCGGATAGGTCGCGAAGCCCCACCAACCAACACGCTCCCATGCGTTGCCCCGCCTCCCATGCGGCGTTGCTGCGATCGTAACATTGCCCTCCTCCTAAGTCTGTTCGTCCCGAACAGATAGAGTTCCATGGTATCGTGCTAATCGATCCAAATGAACGACCTTCATCTTTGACCTAGGGTTCCGCTGGATCCTATACACCACATCATTAATCTTCTTTATAATTGTATAAAGTCCTTCCCAATTTTGGCTAAGTTTGGGCGACTTCCCCACCTTTCGCCTCGGATTGTATAGCCACACCAAATCACCATCCTGGAAGCCGCGGGAGTTAGCTAGTAAGTCATATCTTGCTTTCGCTCGATCACTGGATATCCGCAGTTTATTCCTGACTTGCTCATGAACATTGTTCAGCCTCTCCTTAAGCTCCTCCACAAAATTCTCAGAGCTGAGCGACTCTTTTTCTGGTGTTCCATACATCAAATCCGCAGGAAGCCTCATTTCCCTCCCGAACATCACTTTCGCCGGAGTATAACCAGTGGCTTCATGCGTAGAGCCTCGATATGCCATCAACATGAGAGGTAGATGTTGGTCCCAATCACGCTGATGATCTGCCACCATTTTAGACAGGTAATGTTCCATGGTCCGATTAAATCTCTCTACCATCCCATCCGACTGTGGATGCAAAGGAGTTGTCCTGGTCTTGCGAATTCCGAGAAGTTCCATGACCTTCTGGAAAACAGCCGATTCAAAATTTCGGCCCTGATCAGAATGGAGTTCGAGAGGGACTCCAAATCTGCAGAACATTTCATTTACTAGCACCGTTGCCACAGTCGTTGCTTCTTGATTAGGCAGGGCGTATGCTTCAGGCCATTTAGTGAAGTAATCCATGGCGACCAAGATGTATTTATTGCCCGACTCAGTCTGAGGAAACGGTCCCGCGACATCAATTGCTACCCTCTCGAATGGAGCACCTACAGTGTACTGCACCATTCGGCCGCGTGATCTTGTTCGAGGTCCTTTTGTGGCACAACAAACTTCGCACTTGCGGCACCAAGATTCGACGTCTTCATGATAATTCACCCAGTAGAACCGCTCTTTAATTTTGGCCAAGGTTTTATTGACCCCAAAATGGCCTCCGCTTGTTCCGTTGTGCATTTCCTGTAGTACATCGGATTTTCTGCTACCAGGAACAACCAACTGACTGACTATAGACTTGCCATCCGGACTCTCCCACGCTCTCTTCAGTAGTCCATTTTCTATTTTAAGAGAGTGCCACTGGGCCCATAGCGCCTTCAGGTTTGGACTTTTACCAGCGATTTCTTGCCATTCTGGTCTCTTGTCGTCAGTCTTTGCCAAGAGTATGGGTCCAATATCTGAATCATTCAACTGTTCTTCTCGAAGCGTCTGTGTGGTCCAGCCATCGTTTACTTCCACCGACGTTCTCCTTACAGAAGGAAGTCCCTCACGCTGCTCAGTTCTTTGACAATGCCGACAATCTTCTTTACATGGCCGTCTAGACAATGCATCGGCATTTCCGTGAGACCTTCCTGGTCGATGTTCAATTTGAAAATCGTACTGCTGCAGGCGCTCTATCCATCTGGCTATTTGACCTTCAGAGTTTTTCATCTGTAATAACCATTTCAAGGCTCCATGGTCAGTTCTAATCAGGAACCTTTTTCCATATAAGTAGCGATGGTAATGTTCGACTGCTTTAACGATGGCCAACAGCTCCTTTCTAGTGACGCAATAGTTTCTTTCTGGCTTACTTAAAGTCTTACTGTAGTACTCAATGACCTTCTCTTGCCCGTTTTGTCTTTGAGAGAGTACTGCACCTAGACCACAGTTACTTGCATCCGTGTCCAGAATAAACAGTCCGTCCTTTATAGGGTAAGCCAAGATTGGACTAGAACAGAGGGCAGCTTTAAGCCTTGCAAACGCCTGACTGCAATCATGGTTCCACAAGAAGGGTGTTTTCTTTTCTGTTAATTTGTGCAGCGGCTTTGCGATGTCGGCGAATCCCTCTACAAATCTCCTGTAGTAAGTACATAGTCCCAAAAAGCTCCTTACTTCGTGTTTGTCTCGGGGAACTGGCCAATCTTTAATGGCAGATATTTTACTTTGGCTAGTTTGAATGCCTTGTTCTGAGATAGTATGCCCCAAGTATTCGACTTGCTTTTGGAATAGGCTGCATTTCTTGTAGTTTAACTTCAGGTGAGCATTCCGTAACTTGCTGAAGATTTCTCTTAAATTCTTCAAATGCTCGTCAAAATTACGTCCCATGACAATTATGTCATCCAAGTATACCAGGCAAGTTTTCCAAGTCAGCCCCCTCAAAACAAGTTCCATTAGTCGCTCGAAAGTTGATGGAGCATTGCACAATCCAAAAGGCATAACAGTGAACTGGTATAGCCCAGAACCAGTAGAAAATGCAGTCTTCTCTTTGTCTTCGGGAGCAATCTTTACTTGCCAATACCCACTTTTTAAATCTAGAGTGGAAAACCACTTTGATCCCGATAAAGTTGCTAAGGTGTCGTCTATACGTGGCAATGGGTAGCTGTCCTTCTTGGTCACGTCATTAAGTTTCCTATAGTCAACACAGAACCGCGTTGAACCATCTTTCTTCTTAACAAGAACCACAGGCGACGACCATGGACTAGATGATTCTTCTATGACGCCCTCCTTTAACATTTCATTCAGCAAACTGTTAACTTCTTGTTGTTTAGCCAGAGGGACCCTTCGTGGGTGTTGTCGTATTGGCTGGGCATCTCCTGTGTTGATCTTATGGACAACTAAATCAGTTTGACTGTCGTTGCTCTTGAAGTTGAACATATCAGATTCATCCATAGCAAATTTTATGGCAGATTGAAGTTGTTCCCTTGACAGATGACTCCAATGTCGTTTGAAAGCATCAATAACCTCTGGGGAAGCTTGGTTAGAAGATTTAACTTTGGATGTCTCTGCTTCGACACAATTGCATACCCATTGCACAGGCTCATAATTGGCAAGAACTGTTTCTTCTTTGAGCTTGATGGTCTTTTCTCCAATATTTGCAACTCGTACTGGCATAGTCTTCTTCGTGTGGGTCAAAGTGCGTGCTACCATGATTTCAGTCGTCAAATCCAGGTTAGGTTCTATAAGTCCTATGGACCACCCAGGATCATGTTCAGAAGTCACTGTGATAATTTGTTCTGAATTTGGAGGAATTTTCACATCTTCCATCACCAGTAGACGGACACTAGTTTCCACATTTCCATTGGTTAATGCAAACTCCTCATCTCCAAATGTGAGAATATTCCGTTTGTGATCATAGGAGAATCCATGTTTCCTGATGAGATCCATTCCCAAAATAAACTCGTCTTTGATCCTGGCAACCAACACTTTATGCCGAACTTCGAGTCTTTCTCCAATAATGATGGTGACATCGGCTTCTCCGTCTATAGGGCAAGACTCTCCAGTGACTGATTTTAACATAATAGGGTTGGGCAATGGTTGTATGGTATATCCGACAAGTTTATCTGGCCTTACAATGGTCACATCTGCCCCTGTATCGATGGTAATCTGGATCTTCTGTCCCTTAATGCGCCCGGCCACTGTAAGACTTTTTCCACCCAAACTATTGACTTTAAAGATCCTGGGGGTCTTAGCGGCCCCGGTCAATTGCCCCCTTGCATTGACCGGAATTAGTTTTCCTGGGACCTAGGGCGGTCTTGGTCGCCGCTTGGTCTTCTAAACGACGGCGACGGACTTCTTGCCCTATTACGGCAGTTACTCTTGATGTGACCCAGTCTTCCGCAGTTAAAACATTTTATGCCCCGATTGTCCGTTGATCGAGGCGTCTTTCCCAACAGGGCTTGCATATTGACTGCGATATCCTTCACCGCTTTATGTAAATTTGCCATGGATTCAGCCATAGACGTATTCTCCTCTTCATTGCAAGTTGCCATTCTTACACGCGGAGCTGAACTAGATGACACTCGTGACGCCTCGAATTCCAGGGCCCGAACTAGGGCCTCGCTGATATTCCTGGGCCTTACTAGACGTAAGTGGTATCTCATGTCACTATCTCGAACTCCCTCAATGAACCTTTCGGCGGCAAATTGCGTTTGAAAACATTCAGGGGCTGATGGGTATGCCAGGTGAATAAGTCTGTCTATGTCCGCCTCAAATTCTTGTAAGGATTCACCTGACTTTTGCTGTCTCATCCTCAGCTGGGCCTGGAACACGGTTTCTTTGTGCTCATTCCCAAATCGTAGTTGCAGAGTGTGTACTAAAGCCGCATAATTACTTTGATCCGCTGCCGACAGAGATTGGAGTAACTCAGCCGCTTTTCCACGAAGTGCTACCACTAATGATGTAGCTTTCTGGGGCTCGGACCAGCCATTAGCTTTTGCAGCTGCCTCAAATTGGGTTTTATAGATTTCCCAGGCCGTAGTACCGTCATAATCAGGAGGCTTAATTTTAGCGTTGGCTGTGCTAAAACTCTCTGTAGACACGTTGTCGTCCTCAAGTTGTTCCCGGAATTTCTTTTCTAGCTCGAGAACCCTCTGGTTGACAGCTTCGAGTCCTTCGTTAACGGATTCATTAACGGATTGCATTATTCTTTCTTCCAACTGTTGCTCCCTGACTGCGAGATGGCTCATTAATTCTTCTTTGAATTGTTGATGACGTCGCTCTTGCACTTGATCACGTTTTTCCTGCTCTTCTTTTTGTTCTAGATAACGGCGCTCCTGAATTTGATCACGTTTTTCCAGCTCTTCCTTCTGCTCCAGATAACGTCGCTCCTGTACTTGATCACGTCTTTCTTGTTCTTCTTTTTGTTCTTTATAACGTTTTTCCTGCTCCTCTTTTTGTTCCTTGTAACGTTTTTCCTGCTCCTCTTTTTGTTGTTGCATAAGGGACAGCAGGGCGGCAAGTTGATCCTCCATGGCTTGATGCTGGCTTCTGGTCACTGGCATAAACACGTAATGTCCGGCAATGACGCACTCACTTACAGTTCAGCAATATTAGTCCTCAAATTCCCACTGGAATCGCACTTCTGACACCAATTGTTGCGAACTCAGGGTTCGATAATTCCAGTGTAACGATTTAACATGAAAACACTATTTATTTATTCCACAAATATACACAGGTACAATTCGTATACTAAATAACTCACTACTTAACACTTTATAGCCTTCTATTATCGCTTCGTAACTTTAGCTTACTTATAGCTCGCTTAAAATAAGACTATTCTCCTCGGGCGCTCTATGCGCCTTTTATATACAATCCTAAAATTACAGAAAAACCTAGAAAGTTCTTTATAAGAATTCTTGAATAATCTCATATAAAAAAAAACGGTTGTAAACAACTGCCTTCTAGATTAAGCCAGACGAGCAATAAATCACTCGTGTCAGCCATGACGCAGCGCGGATAGGTCGCGAAGCCCCACCAACCAACACGCTCCCATGCGTTGCCCCGCCTCCCATGCGGCGTTGCTGCGATCGTAACAATATCATTTAGACTTTATAGTCTGTCGATCTAGATAGGTGCATCTGCCTTACAGCTCGTCAGTCGTTACACTCGTCAGCTGCCCGAACTCCGCTTCGCGTCGTTCGGGCATCGGCAGACAGCGTGCGGGAAAGTATCACTTTCCGCACTAAGTGGGAAAATAACCATATTGAACTTGAAAAAAACTTGTCATGTTAACTATGAAAACCCTGATGAGGTTAATTAGTATTTATTAGAGTTTTGCACGAGTACCTTTTTTTCCCCACCTACCTGCTATGTTTTACAGTTTATTTTCTATATTCCACCTAGAGTTTCACTTTACTATGTACTTCTCATTTGTGATTTCGTCTTCTTATACATGGTGACATTGAAAAAAGTGCAACGTATAGTAACGCGAGGAGAAGGAAGTCAAAATAATTAAAAAAAAATTTCAAAAGTTTTTAAAATAAAAGGGTGTCAAAATTTATGAAAAAAAAATCGGATTTTTGCTTTTCTCCGAGTTGGGTTAAACAAAAATTTGCAGTTTGTCACAGTTGCTACATTGCAATAAAAATGTTGTACGTGCGCAATAAAATATTTTGTCACGCGTACTTACATACCTCTACGTATTTTTTGTTGGTTTCTGAGATACAGAGTCGTAAAGGAATAAAAAAATTAAAAAAAATTATTTCCAAAACGCCAAAGCGACTAAAGCTAAATTCCATATACAGAGTACTTTTATTGTTTGAAATAAGATTGTATATTATTTAGTTATTAGATCCATCCAGTAGCAAAGATATGGGTATTGATAACTTTTTGCTTTTTTATCAATTAACAGTACTCAATATTCATATTTCCGCCACTGGTGGATCCTGTAATAGATAGAACCCAATTAATAGAATATTCTGTCAATGAAATTTGACTTGAGACGCTATGTTATATCTCAAATTAAAAAACAAAAATAAATTTTTTTCAACTTTACGACACTGTATCTCAGGAATGAAAAATTAGGGCCTACGTTTATGGGAAAAATATATCTTAAAATATGAGCGCTTCTGTCTACTCCTGAAGTCTTAATCATAAAAACTGAAAAACTCTCCATACTTGATGCGTGCTTGATATATACCACGAGGGAGATTTGCAGGCTGTGACAAGCACAGAAATCATCCGTAGCAGGGCACGCTCTCTTTGAGGGTCAGGAAATGCATTTCAACGAGATGGACATCTTTAATGAAGCGCAGCGTTACTAACCGAGATTAACCAAGAAAGCCTTTAAGATCTTTAAGGAAAGTGGAAGTAATCAGGAAGTGAGTTCTGTGTCATGCATACTTCACGTGCCACAAAACTCCGTTCTACCCCTAACTCAGTCTCCCATTCCAGTCGTCCATAGTACTCGAACATCCTTATTATAGTGGGGAAGCGATTTTGAGTATCACAGTAGTGATTGTAAATAGTCAATAATTTGATTACTGTTATTATTAGTAACTTCAGAATCTTTAGATATGTCCGATTTCCATTCCCATTCAAAGTTATTTTCTTTTCGTCTATGTTTTGATTTTGATTCATGCACCTACACATGAAAACCAGTCTACTAGGTCTCCTAAGTGATTCCATAAATCGGATCGGAACAAACTTAGAATGATGCAAAACATTATTAATTCATTTTAGTAAAGTTCTTGTTAGTTCTGCAGGTTTATTAAAGACTGAACACTGAACACTTGTTTTTAGGTTTTATTGGAGGAGGAGTTAGGCGATTCAATAGGAGAAGCAGTAGGATATTACTTAGGTGAGGCGGAAGCAGCCCAGAGACGGTCTTTGGCAGCCAGCGACGTTACGCAAGATGAACGAGGTCTTAGAGAACTGGTGCAAGCTGGTGCTTACAGGCGAGTGTTTAATATTGACTTGCTGATTTTAGACCTTAAAAACACAAGACTTTTACTGCAAACGGGCGACTTGGTGACCAATTTGACTTAATTAACTGAGTCCTTGATCGAGGTGTTATGGGTAAAGATCCGCGATATTTTATAAAAACCGCGAGAAAAGTGAAGACTCCTTGAGTTCACTACAATTTTTTTTATGCCTATTTGGCCTCTATGAAGGACTTGCCCGACTTTTATACAGAGTATCCATCATCCATCCATAGCCGTTCACAAATTTATTATATCTAGTTCTCGTCCGGTATAACAGCACTGTCAGTAATAGTGATTGATGATGGTTCCGAGCTTAGGTTTGTTGTTAGTTCACTTTTCCAGAATTCGTGACTTTGACAAAGTTTGCCATTCGCGAAAGGTGGCAAAGAGGGTGACATCTATTAACATCGATAGTTCTTCACGAGTGTTTGTTTATCCTTTTATAACTCAAGCGAAATTTAAGGGATAGAAGTAAACAAGTGCAGTAAGTGTAGCAAGCAAGCAGTAAAGAAATATGGTGAACAATTGACTTTGAATTAACTTTTCTTGTGGTTGATCGCCCCTATAATATTTCCTTGGATGAATTAAACGAGACAAATTTACAGAATGTTCCTTTTTTATGCAGAAATAGTAAGCAAGAAGACAGATACGAATTTAACATTAATGGATATTTCACTTAATGTTATCTAGCTATAAAAACAATAGCTATTTATGATGTAAGTGTTAAAAGTGCAATTTTAAGGCGCGCAAGTGAAAGTTTCGCTTCGGTCGTCCTGCAATTCGCATGAGTTCCTTAAAAGCACTTTTAAGACGAATAAAACGCTATTTTTAGTAGTTCATGAGCGTGTTAAAAATAGACTTTTTAATGTGTTTGTAGAAAAAACATTTTTTTTTCAAATAAATTTTGATTCAGGTTTGCGCCAGGAATCTGAATTAAAATTATTGCAGTCGAGTTATTGATTATATTTAAATCTCTTTATAGGGCTGCGATAAATCTCACTTCTCGACTACTTGCCATATATGGACAAGGTAGGGGTCGTCAAGGTAAGCCATTTTTTTTATCACTTTTCCTACTAAGATGGCGCTAGTGCCGTTCGGCAATTATTATTATTTTTTTTTTGGTGAAACTGCCAATCCTGTAGTTGTTGGAGGCAAGATGTTTTGAAATCAAATTTTCGTAATGTCAACGAAAAAGCACTATTTTTCGAGGCCCGTATAACGTAAACCTCGATGCGCTAGTTTAGCCTGCCTTATATTTTTATTAAAAAAACCAAGAATGGGAATACTCTCAGAGGTCTCTAGAGCGACCACCCGAAAACGCTGATTGTTGAAATCGCCTATGTTCTTGAGTTCACCCGTTGTGAATCAAATGTCATTTGCGTCATCACATTTAACTGTCAGTCATTGCCATTGTTCGTTATTAATAATTAGTATTGATAATATTGCTACAGATTTTTTATTAAATTATCTAAACATCTATGCCGTCTTATCTTTCTCATCTTATTATAAACTCGGGTGTCTTTTAGAATCCAGATGTTTTTCTTCTGAATTTAATAAATGACATACAGAAACATTGAATAAATTTGACAAACAAATGAGGTTACAATTTAATCTCACAATAAATGTCTAATTTTATTGTGAAATGTTGCCAGATTAATCATTATCTTGCCCACGCCGCGGGGTCTGCAGAAAGAAGGCACCTTTGACCGCTCTTTTCCACAAACAGGTAGGTACAAAATCAATCTGTCTTGCTAAAATGAAGGCAAATGTGTTGAAAATGGAGAAGGCACCATACCATTCAATTCTAATAGAAAAGCTACGAATATTTGCAAAGAAGAAAGACATTACGAACAATTGGCTGATAAAAAAGGATATAAAATTTGTTGTCGAGCCGACAGGTCCAAGGGTCGCCTGGAAACGACAGGCTGCCACCTGCACCAATCCTTAACATCGTTCTCATCCTAAGGACTAGAATTTCCTTTAAAACGGTTCGTGCAACCGGGGGCTATTACCCTCAAGGTTTAAAGCGAGAATTGTTAAGCGAAAGTTGGTAAAAATATATTTGAGGTACTAAATGGGATTGGTAGGCCAGAGTAAGAACTTGCAACCAGGAGGATCGAAATATTTCATTCCACGCCCGCGAGTTACCTTCACCATTGTTTATGTATCAGATATAGTCGTTCAATGATTGTTTAGTACCGAGAATCCCCCCAGATGGCGAAAAGAATACCAAGCAGACAGTATTCTTGACCGATTAGTGTGAACAGGTGAGAGTGTTCTTGTGTTTTCGGTCTAGTATTGAGACCGAATACGAAAAGAATACCGTCTTCCCAGTGTGCGGGAACACTTTTCAAACTTGGGTCATAGGGGAAGTGGGAGGGAAATACGATTTGCGTTCTAAGAGGGAGAGAGAGTATATGTGCTAACTGATACAGATAAAGCTGAAATATTGAAACCTTCAATATGATGTGTAGTGAAGAATTATTTATATCTTAAGTTATTATTGTAGGGTAGGAAACTGACTTTCGTTTTAAAGATTCTATCTCCATCTATTTCCTTAATGTCCGTTATAATGGTGTTGGTTGTTAAACACAGCCAAAGCGGAGTATTTCGTAGATTGCAGCATAAGACAAGACAATATTTTGTTTTTATTTATGTAATCTAACCTCTGAAATAATTCAAAGAATAGAATAAAATTATAATATATAACAAAATATTGTTTTTTTATTAGATTATTACAGAAAAATAACAATTTAAATTAAAGAAAAAGTAGACCTTTAGCCGGATTTGAACCAGCGACCTTCTATTTGCCGGACAGATGCTCTACCAACTGAGCTAGAAAGGCACTTCTAATTCGTTGGCTTATGGGATGCGTGTCATACGTTCTTTCCTTTTCATAATAGCTATTTATGATGTAAGTGTTAAAAGTGCAACTTTCAGTCACCATGTGAAAGTTGCGAGTGAAGCGAGTTCTGCAATTCACATGAGTTCTTTAAGAGCACTTTTATCACGAATACCATACAATATTTTTTCTACAAAACGCATTAAAAATGATTCTATGAAAATCTATGTAGTATTATTTACTTTAAAGGACCGTGTTAAAAGTAATTTACTTTTAAAACTAGTACCCTAAAACGCTATTTTTAACAATTCATCAGCGTGTTAAAACCTAAATTTTTAATGCGTTTGTAGAAAACCATTATTTTCAGTTTTAAGTGACATGTGAAATTAAGCAAACCAATAAATATGAAGACTGAAAAAAATACAATTTTAAACAAATTAAATAGATAGTTTAGTACTTAGTTCTGACAATCTTAAAAATAAAAATAAAAATGAATAAACATATTAGAAATTAATAGCTTACTCAAGAATTTATACTCCATACAACAATACTCTAAACATGTCCCAAGATAGGGTTTATAAATTGAAATGTGAAGTCCTATGGTTAACCTTAAAAAAAAACACTGTAGGTACTTAGTTACAAAAGATTTTTAGAAAAAAGCCAAGTAAAGTGTAACTCATTTACTTATTTTTGACATCCTGTTACCTTTAAAACCTTTTTTTTTAATTTTTTTAAATCTATCTGCTTTCAGGACATGTTGAGAAGATAAAACGAAAATGTAAAAGTCAGATTTCTAACGCCTACTTGATGTCAATAATAAGTGAATGATAATAATATAAAAAATATGGACCATAATAGATTGCCTGCCTATTTTACACGCAGTAATAAGAAAAGAAATAACAGATAAAATAGTGTCGTGGCCTCGCCAAATCAGTTCTTTTTAGGACGACGGGTTTTATAGCCTTCTTATTGGTGAGAATATTCAACCTAATTCACAGAATAGATCGTGCTAATTGATAGAATAAGATCGTACTTTGATTAATGTAAACATGCGAGTTTCTGGGCACGTTTCCAGTCACGGCAACGGACCAATTTTGATCCGCATTATAACGCACAAATTCTTCTCTTTAATTTGTAAATCTGAGTCTAACGTAGATGAATTGTGCAGGTTTCTAATTTTTAGATAATGCCAGAAAAAAAACTTCAAGTTTCAAGCGCAGCAACTTAATATATTAAATAAATATCTACAGGTACTTTCAAATGGAGGAAAAAAATGAGCTCTTGGAATCGGTTTTACGAGGAAAGAGGAAAGAGGTACTAAGAAACATCTGCAATTTTTCATGCTGCTTTCCATTAATTATTATTAATTATACATATAAACATATTGTTACGATTCACAGCGACGCCGCATGGGAGGCGGGGCAACGCGTGTGTGGTTGGTGGAGCTTCGCGACCTATCCGCGCTGCGACATGGCTGACACGAGTGATTTATTACTCGGTTTAATCTAGAAGGCAGTTGTTTACAACCCTTTTTTTATGTGAGATTATTCAATAATTCTTATCAAGAACTTTCTAGGTTTTTCTGTAATTTTAGGATTGTATATAAAAGGCGCAAAGAGCGAGCGGTTAAGAATAGTCTTATTTTAAGCGAGCAGCTATAAGTAAGCTAAAGTTACGAAGCGATAATAGAAGGCTATAAAGTGTTAATTAGTGAGTTATTTAGTAGTCGTGTGTATTTGTGGAATAAATAAATAGTGTTTTCGTGTTAAATCGTTACACTGGAATTATTGAACCCCGAGTTCGCAACTATTGGTGTCAGAAGTGCGATTCCAGTGGGAGGACTAATATTGCTGAACTGTAAGTGAGTGATTCATTGCCGGACATTACGTGTTTACGCCAGCGACCAGAAGCCAGCATCAAGCGATGGAAGATCAAATATTGCCGCCCTGCTGTCCCGTATGCAACAACAGAGGGAAGAACAGGAAAGACGTTATCTAGAACAGAAGGAAGAGCTGGAAAAACGTGATCAAATACAGGAGCGCCGTTATCTAGAACAGAAGGAAGAGCAGAAAAAAACATTACCTAGAACAGGAGAAACGTTATAATGAACAAAAAGAGGAACAGGAAAAACGTGATCAAGTACAGGAGCGACGTCATCAACAATTCAAAGAAGAATTAATGAACCATCTCGCAGCTAGGGAGCAACAATTGGAAGAAAGAATAATGCAATCCATTAACGGCGTTCACGAATCCATTAACGGCGTTAACGAAGGACTCGAAGCTGTCAACAGAGGGTTCTCGAGCTAGAAAAGAAATTCCGGGACAACTTGAGGACGACAACGTGTCTACAGAGAGTTTTAGCACAGCGAACGCTAAAATTAGGCCTCCCGACTATGATGGTACTACGGCCTGGGAAATTTATAAAACGCAATTTGAGGCAGCTGCAAAAGCTAATGGCTGGTCCGAGCCCCAGAAAGCTACATCATTAGTGGTAGCACTTCGTGGAAAAGCGGCTGAATTACTCCAACCCCAGTCGGCAGCTGATCAAAATAATTTTGCAGTTTTAGTACACTCTCTGCAACTACGTTTTGGAAATGAGCACAAAGAAACCGTGTTCCAGGCCCATCTGAGGATGAGACAGCAGAAGTCAGGTGAATCCTTACAAGAATTTGAGGCGGACATAGACAGACTCATTCACCTGGCATATCCATCGGCCCCTGAATCTTTTCAAATGCAATTTGCCGCCGAAAGGTTCATTGAGGGAGTTCGCGATAGTGACATGAGATACCACTTACGTCTAGTAAGGCCCAAGGATATCAGCGAGGCTCTAGTTCGGGCCCTGGAATTCGAGGCGTCACGAGTGTCATCTAGTTCTTCTCCACGTGCAAGAATGGCAACCTGTGATGACGTGGAGGATTCGTCTAGGGCTGAATCCATGGCAACTTTACATAAAGCGTTGAAGGATCTGGCAGTCAATATCCAAGCCTTGTTGGGAAGACCTCCTCGATCAACAGGCAATCGGGGCATAAAATGTTTTAACTGCGGTAAACTGGGTCACGTCAAGAGTAACTGCCGTCATAGGGCAAGAAGTCCGTCGCCGTTGTTTAGAAGACCGAGCGGCAACCAAGAACGCCTTAGATTCCAGGAAAAAGCAATTCCGGTCAATGTAAGAGGGCAGTTGACCGAGCCCGTTAAGAATCCCAGGATCAGTCAAGTCAATCAATCAAATCAAGCCAATAATTTGGGTGGCAAAAGTGTTACAGAGACCGGAGGCATTAAAGGACAGAAGATCCAAACTGAACATCGACCAGGAAGGTCTCACGGAAATGCCGATGCATTGTCTAGACGGCCATGTAAAGAAGATAGTCAGCATTGTCGAAGAACTCAGCAACGTGAGGGACATCCTTCTGTAAAGAGAACGTCGGTAGAAAGAAACGATGGCTGGACCACACAGACACTTCGAGAAGAACAACTGAATGATCCAGATAGTGGACCCATACTCATGGCAAAGACTGATGACAAGAGGCCAGAATGGCAAGAAATTGCTGGTAAAAGTCCAAACCTGAAGGCGCTATGGGCCCAGTGGCACTCTCTTAAAATAGAAAATGGATTACTGAAGAGAGCGTGGGAGAGTCCGGATGGCAAGACCGTAGTCAGTCAGTTGGTTGTTCCTGGTAGCAGAAAATCGGACGTACTACAGGAAATGCACGACGGAACCAGTGGAGATCATTTTGGGGTCAATAAAACCTTGGCCAAAATTAAAGAGCGGTTCTACTGGGTGAATTATCATGAAGACGTCGAATCTTGGTGCCGCAAGTGCGAAGTTTGTTGTGCCACAAAAGGACCTCGAACAAGATCACGCGGCCAAATGGTGCAGTACATTGTAGGTGCTCCATTCGAGAGGGTAGCAATTGATGTCGCGGGACCATTTCCTGAGACTGAGTCGGGCAACAAATACATCCTGGTCGCCATGGATTATTTCACTAAATAGCCTGAAGCGTACGCCCTGCCTAATCAAGAAGCAACAACTGTGGCAACGGTGCTAGTAAATGAAATGTTCTCCAGATTTGGGGTCCCTCTCGAACTTCATTCTGATCAGGGCCGAAATTTTGAATCGGCTGTTTTCCAGAAGGTCATGGAACTTCTTGGAATTCGCAAGACCAGGACAACTCCTTTTCATCCACAGTCGGGTGGGATGGTAGAGAGGTTTAATCGGACCATAGAACATTACCTGTCTAAAATGGTGGCAGATCATCAACGTGATTGGGACCAACATCTACCTCTCATGTTGATGGCATATCGAGGCTCTACGCATGAAGCTACTGGTTATACTCCGTCGAAAGTAATGTTCGGAAGGGAAATGAGGCTTCCTGCGGATTTGATGTATGGAACACCAGAAAAAGAGTCGCTCATCTCTGAGAATTTTGTGGAGGAGCTTATGGAGAGGCTGAACAATGTTCATGAACAAGTCAGGAATAAACTGCGGATTCCAGGATGGTGATTTGGTGTGGCTATACAATCCTCGGCGAAAGATGGGGAAGTCGCCCAAACTTAGCCAAAATTGGGAAGGACCTTATACAATTATAAAGAAGATTAATGACGTGGTGTATAGGATCCAGCGGACCCCCAGGTCAAAGATGAAGGTCGTTCATTTGGATCGATTAGCACGATACCATGGAACTCTATCTGTTCGGGACGAACAGCCTTAGGAGGAGGGCAATGTTACGATTCGCAGCGACGCCGCATGGGAGGCGGGGCAACGCGTGTGTGGTTGGTGGAGCTTCGCGACCTATCCGCTCTGCGACATGGCTGACACGAGTGATTTATTACTCGGTTTAATCTAGAAGGCAGTTGTTTACAACCCTTTTTTTATGTGAGATTATTCAAGAATTCTTATCAAGAACTTTCTAGATTTTTCTGTAATTTTAGGATTGTATATAAAAGGCGCATAGAGCGCGCAGTGGAGAGTAGTCTTATTTTAATCGAGCTATAAGTAAGCTAAAGTACGAAGCGATAATAAAAGGCTATAAAGTGTTAAGTAGTGAACTATTTAGTAGTCGAATTGTAGTCGTGTGTATTTGTGGAATAAATAAATAGTATTTTCGTGTTAAATCGTTACACTGGAATTATTGAACCCCGAGTTCGCAACAATATATTAATGGAAATATTAATATTTTTTATGGTATTAAGTATCCCATGAACCGTATTTAAAGCCAGAAAGATATTAAGAAGTGTACTATCTAAATCAATACTAGAAGAAAATCATGTGTAAGAGAGTAGGTCACCTAAGGGCATATACGTATACTTTGCTGGTAAATATATAAGTTTAAAAACTTCGAACTCATCAATTAAAAACAACAAAAACTCTTAAGTCACCAGCAGGGCAACTTGCTTTCAATCTGTGTGAGTACTTTGAAAGGGAGAAAGTAAATGACGGGCCTTTAGAATCAGTGGCGCCTGTTCGAGAGAGGTACATATCTAAAACACTTTTACTGCAGCTTTCAATGAATTACTAATGATCAGTACTCCTTATTTTAGAGGGTAGCTGCTGCCCTAAAAGTTTCTAAAAGAACAGTGTACGCCATCTAGAAGAGTATAGTAAATCATGCAACTCCTTTGTCGCCAGGAAAATGTAGATCTCGACCAAAATTGAAAACAACAAACTTACCTGAAAGTTGCAAAATGGAGAATCGAAATACTTTTTACGATATGTATAAAGAAAGTGATTTATTGTTAATTTGAAGAAAAATAATTGCAACTGATTATTTTATATTTTATTTTTACGAAAACATGTGTCTATTAAAACCCTTAATGCCGAACTAAAAACTAAAAAAATCGTCTCCTCAGTGGTCAAACATCCTTTAATTTCTTGTTGGATTGGAAGAAATGGGTTTTAAGCACAAAAAGGATGAAAATAGAAGGGCACTTATAGAAATAATAAATATTGCTTCATTAAGAGCTTGTTTCCTTCGAAAATATCTAGAAAACATTAAAAGTGCGAATCCAAAGTAAGTCGTATTTTTTGATGAAACTTGGGTTTTACTCGAAAGCCAATAAGACCAAATCTTGGCATAATAAGTATTCGTAAACCGGAAGGGTAAGAGGGTAAACGATTTATTATCGGGCACGCTGGATCTTCCCAAGGATTTGTTCAAGGCGCAGATTTGGTGGCGCAAGTGACGCAAAACCTACTACTTCAGATTATCATAGTGAAATAAACAACAAGGGGGGGGGGGGGGTGTCTGGGGATGTGTGGTTGTCGTAGTGAGTATCGTTTCGTTCAGGTAGGGGTATGGTAAGTTTAGTTCTAGTACCATTTACGAATGTACGGTTAGCTCCATCATGTCTGTTAGTCAGTTGAACTGTGGCAACGTTTGAGTGGTAGGGTCCCCTCTTCTTTTTTTTCCTTCTTCCAGTTTGTAGCACCAACTGTGCTTCCTGTGGCCCCTTTGCCTTTTCCTTCTGTGTCCCTATAATTTCTAAGAAAAAATGTTACCTCTTTTTCTTCTGTTTTCTAACTTCTGGTCCCTGATTCGCCTCTGAATTCATTTTGATAATATCTTTAACCTATTTCAGCGCTCTCTTTTTGGTGGCGTTTGATTTCATAACTTATACTTAGCAAATTGTTTGTCCTCTCGATTACTTATTTTTTCCTTAAATATCTATCTAATCCTAAGCCTAAGCCTAACCTTCTACGATAGTCGCCTGAGGCTATACTCAACGCAGTGTTAACTCCTTTTGTTTGCCTAACTCTATGTAAATCTCCCTGTGGAGCCCCTTTTTATTTTATATATGCTGATCTTGAATTAATTGTGAGTATCCGTATAGTAAATCCAAAAATATATAAGCATGTTATGGTACTAAAGAAATATCAGCTTGCAAGACATCAGAAAACAAACAAAATAATCAAAATGGCGAGTTCTTGTAAAACTCTTAAAATTTGCGAGTAAATTAGCGGTTAGGTCCCTTTCAAAATTACTCGGTTCTTTTACAATTACTGTCGAATAACGGAAAACACAAATTTACAACTGGATATTTGTACCTTTTGCCCTAAAATGCTCCGAGAGGACAAACACTGCTTTAATCAAATGTTACTTGGTGGTTTAAGAAGCAACGCTGTGTATACTAGCTTGGTTCAAAATGGAAACCAAAAAAAAAAAATGTATCAAAATTCTCGTCGTGTCAAACGAAATTAGTTTACACTTATATTAATTTGAAAGTCTCAAGAAAATTTAGAAAAAAAAAATATTTTACTTGCAAAATGTTTAAAACAATGAGACCTTCAGTTATACTTCATTTACATAAATACAAATCAAAAGCAAAAATGATGGTAAAATGTATCGAAATATCGCGCTCTTTACCACACTAAAATTTTCTTTCTAAATTCGTTTTCAGAAACAATGGTGTTCCTTCCTACTACTTTACTGATGACATTGCGCAACTTTTAATAATAATTACTGGTACGCTTTTCAATAAAAAATATTCCTATCCCTGCAAAGCTAAGTTATCTAGCTGACGCCCTACAACCAATAAAAATATTCTATTCTCCTATATTATATAAAAAAAGTACTAAAGCGAGACGACACCTCTAATCCAAGAATTTTCTTTAGAACTCGTTATTGTTCAATACCCAAATTCTAAGTGGAGTATGATTACTCTGTTCTTAGTAGTTTTTTCGCAATAACTAAAACAATAGGCCTGCCTCAAAAGAAAAAAAAATTAAATTACCACCTTTTACGACTTTTAAAAAATGTTCGCAAAATTTCTACAAAGAATGTTGACCTGAGGAAATCTGACCTAATTAAATTATAAGGCAGTAGTTCATAGAAGTTACTTGACCCTGGTTCGTATTAAATTAATAAAAACACAAATAAAATAACAAGTCAGCATATTTGCCTTCGGTTTGCGCTCTCCACCATGTCACGAACGTACGTGTAAACTAGGGGATTAATATTTAAAATGATAGGTGGGATTTAAATAGTAACGTACTTATTTATGTGAAAATTACTATATTTCGACTGGGCGTTAATTTACGCTTTAAATCTCTATTCTTTAAATGGGTACCGGATCGTTGTTACCTCCCCCGAAGGGTCCTATGCTGATTTACTCACTGAATGGGGGCTTCCAAAAATATGGGCGGTTTATATTTAAAATAAGAAGATGGGATTCAAGTAAACTTCTATTTTCTGTGCCTTAAAATTACCCTACTACTTAACTGAAATGACTAATATGAAAACAAACACCGTTATAACAAAAGGGTCTTACCTAGGTCAAGTGTAGAGAAGGACCGTATCGTGCCAACCAATTTAACGTACTTCAGGGGTACTCCTATGCGTACCCGTGGCTTCTCTTAGGACAACAAGGACTTCTAGGACAACTTTCTTCCTTGTACTCGGACGATAACAAATTTTGGAAAACACTTAATTACTCTTCGACGGGTGGTCGTTCGTCTATCTGACGTAACGCCCCCAAAAGGATCAACCCGAACTTCAAAAGAATCTTGGAGTCTTGCCTACGTGCAAGCCACCGAGCAAGTCCTCATCGCTAGCCCAAAAATCCTCGAGCTTACTTCTCTTTTCGTCAGCACTTTTTTCCAATGCATTGCAACGTTCTTTTCCATGACGTCAATCAGCGGTTCGAAGTACCCACTTGTTGAACAAATTTACGATCTATGATTTATAAATTTGGGTCAACTATTCCTTGGTTACTAAACCGGTCATCGGCCGACTTTTTCTAAGGACGCTGCAATTTTATGTCTTTTTGCTTCTTTGTGACAATATTTACTAAATGGATTAGAACTCATTTACTTCATAACTCAGAAGAATCATCACTTTTAATAATAAATAATGTCCCTTATCATAGCATTCTTGGTGAAAAGCCTACGTCTTCTACCAGATCTGAAATTGTTACATGGTTAACCGAAAATGCTATTAAATTTGACAATAAATTAACGAAACCTGAGCTGTTGCAGCTTGCAAAACAGAACCGAAAAGAAAATATGTATGTAATAGATGAAATGATAAGAGAACATGCACATGAAGTCGTGAACATGAACATTTTAATGCAATCGAATTAATTTTGGCAAAAGTTAAGTTATATTATAATAATAAACATATTGGTGGAAATGGTTATGGCGTTGAAGAAGTAAAACGAATGTGGGGAGAGGCACTGTATCAATGTAATGACAACATATGGGAAAATTGTGTACCACATACAGAAGATATTATTAAAACGTGGTACAACAGAGAACAGGCCTTAGTAAATATTGAGATTGAGCCAATAATTTTATACTTTCATGAAAGATCAGATTCAGAATCTGGGTCTGACTAGTTCTAGCTTAGTTCAATTTTTTTCCATTGTTTTTATATATAAGGAATATAATAATTATTCATTGCACCTTTCTGGAAAAATTCAAAGATGTCGCCACAATCGGTGTTGAAACAAAATACTTAAAAACGGCATGAGGCAAAAATTGATGGAAAGAAAAAAAAGACGAATCCATCGAAGCAGAGAAATTGGACCTCCAAACCACTTCCTATTCAAGCGATCCACTTCCATTAATCCATGCTCAGACCACCAACCATCAATGCAGTGAGGCAAGAAGCACGCAAGAAGTGGAAGAACCAAGTAAATTACAAAGCTCAAGAGACACCTAAGAGAAAGGACTATAAAGGCACAGTTGGAACCCCACACCAGTCCTACCAACATATGTACTTAAACAAACAGACCCCTCCCGAACCCACAAGATATCAAGTAGACATGCACAACAGTAGATCATCAAATACAATTAACCCCACTATGACAGAAAATGAAAAAATATCGGAACTGAGCATGCAGTGATAAAACTATCTTATTGAGGCAGATGATACTGGAACGGATCAAGTCCTGAACAACAACAGAATCTAAACAAGCCTTTGGGGCTCTTTCGAAAAAGTAATCAAGGAAAAATAATAGTCATCTGGAAACCAACTTCGCAAATAAGTATGAGGAGATAAAGCAGCCTTTTATAATGGAAGATTGCACCTGAAGCAAAATTTAAACTAGAAAAAGCAGTGTTAATGCACGATATGCTTAAAACAATCTTTATAGACAGAAGAAAGTGTTGCAAAGCGAGCTAGTACAAAAGTTAAAGTGGATTATTGGAGTCAAAAGCTCTTACGACGGCTTTTTACAAAAGCATTTCCAAACGGATATCCGGACATGCGGCTTATATGATATGAACCTTGCTAGCATGCCTTACCATTGGGGCCGTTATCTTTTAGCAAATAGTTTACGTTACAAGCATCCTTTACCACTGGAGGCCCCTTCCCGAATCGTCGCTGCACATAGGACTTTGTACTATCCGCATCTCCAGTGTTTAAGTCCAATAAAGCGAAAGGTGAGGATTGGCTTTTTCTAGCCACTCCTGCAGTTCTGCTCATCGTTATGCCTTGGCAAGGATGGTTCCCATGTCTTGTAAATTTAGATAAAAATAAAAGTAAAAATTAAGTGTTAAAGCCCCTTTGAGTTTTAGTGGAAGACCTTAATTATATTTCTTTTCGTATTATTTGTTTTATTCATGAGCAATATCCATGTTTATGTCCAATAAAGGAAAAGGTGAGGAATGGCGTTTTTCTAGCCACTCTTGCAGTTCTACTCATCAGTATCCCTTGGCGAGAATGGTTTCCATGTCTTGTATATTTAGATAGAAAATAAAAGTAAAAATTAAGTTTTAAAGGAAGAACTTCCAGAAAGAAGTTTTACTGGAAGAGCCTAATTATATTTCTTTTTGTATTATCTGTTTTATTCATGAGCAATATCCATAATACCATTCTCCATTTCCTTTTAGCACATGTTGAGAAGATACAATAAAAATGTCAAAGTCAATTGTCCAACGCCTACTTGACGACAATAATAAGTGAATAGCTTATAGGCGTGCTGCCTGAGCGGCACAAATAATTCACAATTTTATTATTGTATTTTATTCCACCCCGGGCACCCACTTGCCGAACACGACATACAGAGTCTTGCCTTCCTTTCGATTTTGAAGTTTGAGACTTTCAGCACAATATTTTGTTTTATATTATAATTTTATTCTATTCTATCTCAATTCTTTTAGAAGTTAAGTTTTGCTGAAATCTACGAAATACTCTGGTTTGGCTGTATTTAACAACCAACAGCATAAATAAATTAAAACAAGGGTCGGTTTCCTACCCTTCAATAATAACTTATGATATAAATTATTCTTCACCGCAGGTCATATTGATGGTTACAATATTCCAGCTTTATCCGTAATAGTTAGCACATATTACTCTCTCCCGCGTAGAACGCTAACCGTATTTCCCTCCCACTTCTCCTACGTCCTCACTCCAAGTTTGTAAAGTGTTCGCGCGCACAGGGAACACGGTATTCTTTTCGCCGTCTGGGGGCTATTCTCGGTACTAATCATTGAATGACTTGTAGTTGTTCTTTATCAAATTTCATCTAGCAGGCTAAGAAGTTTTGACAGAAAAGGATGACATAATCAAAGTAAATGGACTTCTGTTTCTTCATCCTTTTCTTTTGACCTTTCACAGCTAACTAGATGAAGTTTTATAATGAAAACCCCGTATCTGGATACATAGACAATGCTTTTAGATTGCTCGAAAAAAAATTAATAGGCTGAAGCCACAAACATCACTTGTAAAAATATAAAAATGTTTTCTCATTTTTTGTAGGTCATCCGTCGAAACATTCGCCCCATTCGTTGCAGTTGTGGTTTACTCGCATTGCATTACTGGTCAAAACAAAGGCCTATAATATTGCTCAAGCCGAAGCGGAGTCTTTTGGACAACTCGAAAAACCTGATGTGTTTTACCAGTTCTATCCCGAGATGTACGCAAGTCGCTCAGGATCTATGGCATCATTTAGTTTTCGGCTTTTACTGGCTGAGCTGCCTATGCATTGTGGAAAGTCTAAGGAGTCCCTTACCAAACTGTTCAGTCTTTTAGCCACCGTTAGGAAAATGATCAATAATTTAAAGAAAGGTAAGGTTGTCAATTCATATATTTATGTAAATCTGCTTTACCCAACACGTTGTCTCTGGTTATTGGTTCTATTAAACTTTGGTTATTTTGTGCGCCTTTACAGCGTGTTCAATGTCATACATTTTTCATGAAGTCTAATTCGAAAAATAAAATAACAAAGTTGTGTTAACTATGGCGTCATGCCGGATGACTTAACTTTAAGTTTCTTATTGATATTTAAGATCTGTGGTCGATACCTCGGAACGGTTTTGGGGTTTTTTTGTTTTTCCGTCTACGAAAACAGTTACAGGGCGTTTACATTAAGTTCGCACTTTTAGTTTACTGCAGAAATACCCAGGCAAATAAAATAAAATGACTTTAAAATTTCATTGATTTTAAAATCGTTGACGTAGATTGATGGTTAATAAAATAGTTCTGTTCCATGTTGTACATGTACGGCTTGAAATGAATTGGGAATCTTTTCAGTGATTCATAACAGATGATTGAAAATGAAACCTTAAATTTTAAGGGGGTCTGCCCTATAAACGTGTTGTCTACAATTTGTTGTTTATAATTTTTTGTTTCAAAGATACAGGGTGATAAAGTTTTATTTAAAAAATGGTAATTCGTAGTTTTCTCCAAAACTACCAGATATCAACGAAATTTAGCTGTCCTGGACTGTTATAAAATGCAAATTTTTTGCATCAAAAATTAAATTTTTCTCTCCACCAGTGGCGCGCGTTACAGCATGTCAATTCATATTTTTAAAGAAAAAAAGAGTAGACTACCGGATTTTCGCTGAACAAAAACTGCTTGAATTATTCGTTCTCCCCTGAGCAATAAAGTTCTACGGGTTTTTTCGTACAATGCATCACTTTTGAGTAAAAAAATGAAAAACGTTTTAATACACGCCTTAAGTCAATAGTAATTTTAATTCAAAAATAGAAATTATTGACGATTTCAAAGGTCACCACCTTGCGTTACTAGTATTGCGTAGAGAAATGTACGAACCTTTTAAATGACATTTGATGATTCTTGATTGCAATCGTGATTATTTCAAATTTTGAATTGAAATAATTATAGCTTTAAGATGTGCATCAAAACGGTTACATTTTTTTTTTCTCAAGAACGATGAGTCACATGACAAACACTCCAGAAATGTCTGCATTGACCGAGAAAGTAAAAAAGAATTTTAATTTTGCGAAAAATCAATGACCAGTACTCTTTTCTCTTTAAAAATAGGCATTAATAATTTGCCAGTAGCTACGTGCGCTACTGGCAGAAATAATATTTTCTAAAAAAGCACTATTAGGTGCTTAAATTGGATAGCGCCGGCTACTCAATAAAACCACCGTGGCTGTTAGTATCTTTCCATATATTTTTCCCAAGTTTTAACGACATGTTATCCGCTTAAACACTATATACTCTCTTCATATTGAATAGTAATGTATTAAAATTGCAAATGCAGTATCAGCGTTATATACCTATATAATCCTTTCAGTTATTTCTGTCGTCAAGTAGGCGTTGAAAATCTGTGAAAAACGTATTTCACCCGGTATAACATGACTGACAGTGACAGTGATTAATAATCAGTTTTAGGTTAAGGTTATTGTTTACCGTTTTGTTCACATAGCTGCCATATGGCTTCATTAGTTCAAACTTTTAATAATATTGATTAATGATCACTAAACTAGAATCCAGTAAAAAATGGGCCGGGGCTCTACCTTAGTAAAAATATTATATTTTATTAATGCATTTAAAAATGAATCTTGCACAACGATAATAGTTGAGGTTAATAAGTTTATAGTGTGAATGTGGTTGTGATGATATGTATAAGAAGTTTGCTTTTCGGACTAAAAGAAAGGTGGAATGCAGTTAGGTAAGAACAGGACAAATGATATGTCTCTGTCAGCGGCAATTGAAAGCAAGCAGAGTTAATGCTTACCCAAAAAGTATTGGAAACTTTAGCCAAAGTCATCGTGGGCGATTCTTGGGGGACGTCTCTTCTAATCAATTCAATTAGAGGTAGCATTTTTTAATGCAAATTCGCACTTTCGCGTTAATTACTTTGGGCATTTTTTCTTAAGAAATAGTTTTAATAACAAATTAGTTTACAAAATACACGCTTAAGTGTACAAAAAGTCGGCAACAGCGACATTTTAATGACGCATCTTGACAAATTTGCCTTAACGACAAGTAAACAAACAATCGCTGTCGATGTTATACTGGTAAAATTCCATGGCATGGGTTGATGCCAAAAATAACTGAATGGATTATATGTGGAGCAATGCTTAAATCTGAATAATCATCTTGTGGAATTTCGTCATAATTTTCCATTCTCACTAACTCATGTGTACTGAATGAAATAGCAAAATTACGTCATAAAAATACGTCGCGTACCACCTGCCACTTAATAATGCCGAAAAAAATGTTTGACATTGATTCATTATCAGTCTGACACATTGTTTTATTATCGTTTAAAATGAAAACTCGATTTTCTGAACGAGAACAGAACTTTATTTTAAATTTGATAGATTATTTTACGAAAGAGAAAGATGCAGGAAGACCCCTTTTACCTCTGACTTATCTACAAAGACATGGATACTATCTGTTTTTGCCGACCTGCTTGCACAAAACAACGGAGCCTGAGATCCACCAAAGCCCAGAGGGATCATTTGTCAGTACCCGGAGTTTACAAGATTCGATGGATTAGGAAATAAGGGAACACAAAAAGAACTGCAAACTGGGACAAACACAAAAGTCAGCAGTAGCAGAGCAAGCTCTTTTTCTAAAAGCACGATATTTTTTTTAACCAGGTGGATATAATTTTACATTAACAGCAGCATTCCTAAACTAATCAGAGAAGCCATTGAGATATTCAAGCACGAGAACAACTTCAATAGGAAAGAGAGGAAAGAGAAATTGCGGCCCTGAATAATTGCTCACGTGGGTAGGATAGTAGAGAACTAAAAGGTTGATTTTGTTCATAAGAGATAATGTAAAGCGCCCTTGATTACTGCGCATCGAAAATGACGTATCTGATTGACCCGCATTGACGCTATTGGTTGGAGAATGGATAAATGGCGAATGAAATTGCATGCTGCATTCATCAATCAAAACAAGTATTTTTTTTCACCAACAATATCTGCGCCTTCGGTAGATCCATCAAACAAGTTGAGCCATCCTACAGAATGCACCATTCTTGATGAGGCCCGGCCCCTCCACTCCAGCTTGTTGGTGAGAGTATAAATATGACAGAGCGTTTAATGATGGATTGAATCAGTCAATTTCGAGACGCAAGGGAGATAACTTTGTACATTTCCTCATAGCCCTTACTAATGTCCGCCGCAGAGGTGAACGAGACGTCAAAAAGAAATTACATTGGACAACGGCTTTTCTGTGCGTGGAATGTGAACACAAGTTACCTAATTTAGGCTTTTGCTGTTATTTATTGCATAGATCACCTTAAACAAATTAAATCCGTCCTAAATAAAGAACTGATGCATAACTTTTAGAATTATTCCATAATTTAAGTTGATTTTTTGAAGCCTACAAGTTTCTTTGGTAAGAAAAATTATCAAGTCAGCTTACAGGAATAAGGGCGTTCTAAATGCTTAGCAACCCTAACATTCCATATTCTAGAGAATAATAATTTATTACTTTATTACTTTGAGGTCTGCAAAGTCTTAATTATTGTGAAGGTATTTATTAAACCTTATTAAACCTAACAAGATCTAATAATATATCTAAACATTGAGGATTTTGGAATACACATATTTGTTACTGATCAGAGGACGTAAATTGTTCTAAATTTCTTGTTAACTTCAAATACATTTCTCGAACTTGCTGCTTAGTACTAGTAATAATTTAAGTAATAGCTTAGTGCTAGTAATATTCTAACTTTAAATTAATTAATAGTTAGCACAAAAGGCAAATGTTCTTTTTAAAAAAAAAAAAAAAAACTTGTTTTAGCAGGAAACGTCTATCGTACCTAGTTTAACGACCAGGTGTGCAAAGCCTAATTCATTATTATAATCAATATACGGGGTGTTCATTATAAAACTTCACCTAGTTGGCTGTGAAATGTCAAAAGAAAAGGATGGAGAAACAAAAGTCCATTTATTTAGATTATGTCATCCTTTTCTGTCAAAATTTCATAGCCTGCTAGATAAAGTTTTATAATGAACACCCCGTAGCTTAGTATTACATTATTACACTATTGCACCTTCCCTGGCTGTTTAAAAAAAAATGATTTAAACCTATGATTATGTTTTTTAAAGACTTTTTTTTTCAAATAAGCTACACCTTGTTACGAACTAACTCTAACTTATTCTTATATTAACATACACAAGTTTAGCGCGTATTGCTTAACTTTCAAAATACCTTGTTCTACAACCGTCAAAATATGACAGGGTTCGCGCATTACTGACAGTGTGCAAACTGACACATATTTTCACGGTTATCTTTCACGCACGTCGCCCATAGCAGCGTAAACAAAAGTTACTGGTTGCCATAGGACATGTGAAAAAAAGTCTTTTGCGCACGCCATCAATACAGGGGTAGCAGAAAAGAACTGTGGAGCTTAATCATTTATAAAATCGTTAAAGATGTCCCATATTAGTGGCAGGTGGACAAAGTGTCTTTCGCGCACTTGACTGTTGCCCGAACTCCGCTTGGGCAACGGCAGTGGCGTGCGCGAAAGTGTTACTTTGCGCACTTGCTAGGAAAATAACTATTTTGCTCTATTTTTATGCACTGTCACTTTATTGTTTTTATCACTGTCATATTAGGATGTTTATTCTTCACTACTTTAAAAGGTCCATTATACAGTTCTTCCATCTTATTCATTATATTATCATTCTTAATTAAAACTAAATCTCTTTTCTTAAAATTAATGTAAGTATCCGATTAATTTTTTAGTTTACCAAATTTTGTCTTGCATCAGCATTAGCTTGTTGTAATCTATACTTAAGTTCATGCGCATAATTTTCAAATGTATATAGTGGATCAATTTGACCGTCAGTGTTTGATGGTAATCGAGGGGTGCCCCAAAATACCAATTCACACGGTGTGTGTTTCGACTCCGTGTGAATGTGAGTATTGTATGAGAAACACCAAAATGGTAGCCCGAACTCCATGCTGCATCCTTGTATTGGATTGAGATGCGTTAGCACCATGTTACAATAACAATCCAATAGGGTCACCTTTACCAAAACAATTCTTGCAGTAATATCCAGGGGCCTCGATTTAATAGTCAACACAAGCTAAGCATTTTTTGTGTATACTAGGCTAACCTAAATAATGTAATGGGGATTTTCGGGGAGACCTAGTTGGAAAAAAAACAGTCTTGAATAAACTTGGTAATTAGAGACACCTGATGTCTCTTTGTTGTATATCGAACCGGATTCCTGAGTTCCCAAACAGAAGCTAAGGGGTGAACGTCGCATCCTACTTACTTACCTGCATTCTTAAATATGCAGCTAAATTTTTAAGACTATTTTCTCTAGCTCCCAATGTTTCATGATAATGGGCCGTATAGTTTAATTGTTTTACTCCCAACATTTTACATGAATCTTTAAAACGTTTGCTATAAATTCTTTCTCTTGATCTGTCACAAGCACTTTGGCGATTCCGAATCGTAATATAAAATGATGAACATGAGATCTAGTTACAGTATTGGCTTCGTTGTCTTTCAGGGGATATGCTTCAACAAACTTTGATAAATCACACTGTATTGTTATAGCATATTTGTTTCCTTCTAGATCTGCCTTGAATAGGTCCGATTAAATCTGAAAACACTCTTTCAAATGCTGAAGAAGCTGTCGATATTAGCGTAAGCGGCTCTCTCTGTAGTCTATTGTATTTATATCTTTGGCATTCATCACACATACGTACTAAGGATTCCACGTCTTTATGCAAATGTTTCCAAAAATAATATTTTCTTATGTTACTGAACATTCTAGATATACCTATACCTACATGTCCTCCAGTTGGTAGGATATGGAAATCGTTAAGTATTAATTGTCTGGTAGATGAATCGTCTACTTCATGTGCTTGTTCTAACACACTAATTTTTATTCCATTTCTCTTAAATATTTTGGACATTTTACTAATTTCTGTAACAACTTTGTGGATTATTTCTTTTCTAAAAATCATTATTTCTTGGATTTTATATTGTGTACCTGACGTTGATTTGGGAGTGCCGCAGGGTTCTGTGCTTGGCCCCGTATTGTTTCTAATTTTTATTGTAATCGGCTTCTGCGAAGGTTAGTCATAGAAGGTCATACTGACGACACGTTTGCCACTGTTAAAGATGGAGCGGGTAGGTCATTCGAGACAATGGGGCTGGCTGCTAATGCGGCGTTGAATGAATTGAACAATGGTTTACATCTAACACGTTGTTTATGAACCGCACTAAAACAAACTTTACGATATTCCATAATAACCGAGTTTGTTCTGACAATGATTTTGAATTGGGATTATCTGAAAGTAAAATGCAGCGCGTTAATTCCGTGACATTCCTTGGTTTGAACTTGAATAGTTCGCGTTCTTGGTAAGTGCATTGTCGGGAATTGTCCTCAAAGCTCAATGGTGTCTTGAGCAACGAAAACTCTTGTCTACGCATTCCGTAACTTGAGGCTTGTTTTAGAAGTACCTAAGCTTGTTTCAGTACATTATGCTCTTGTTCACTCGCGGATCCAATACGGAATCCGATTTTGGGAGACATTCTCAGAAAGTATCTTAAGTGAGAAACGTATTTACGATGTACAGCTAGTATTTGTCCGATGATTTCTTGCCAGTCATATTTTAGGAAGTTGCAAATTTTAACAGTAACCTGCGCTGCCATTTTTTAAATATGTTTGTTTGTTTTTGAAAATAGTCGTTTGTATCATACAAATGACAGCTATCATAACTATGGTACTCGTCATAGAAATGACTTCACATTGGCATCACAGTATAAAGAATTGTTGTAATTAGCGTCCTTAAGTTGTAAGTAGTTGGTGAAGTTAGCGGGATTACGAGCCCTAACAACTAAATGTTCTGAAATGTTAAATGAAAAAATTGAAGTTTGAATGTTTCACCTATTTTTTTTTCAATGACCTATGTAATATAGTTGTGTGCTGCGTTTTAAACGATTAATTGATAAATAGATCGATAATATTTAACTTGTTCTAGCTGCAAAATAATTATTGTTAAAATTTTATTTATTACTCTGACAACTAAATGATCGGACGAGGCCTATTACAGTCAATGAGTCTTTGAAAAAACAAATGACAGTTGTTATGGCTGTCAGCACTTGAAGTTTTATGACAATAGTAAAGCACATTCTATCAAAATAATGGCTCGAGGTGTGCCAACTAATCAAAAAGTGCGTGAAATCATAATTCGGCAGTACGCTACCGAAAAATCGATGAAAAAAATATCAGATGTCCTTAATATGTCAAAGTCAACCATTGGGGATATCATTAAAAAATATGGAGAAACCGGAAACATGGACGTTCGTGGCAAAAGTTCGGGGCGACCGAGAATTATAACTGAAAGGAAGAGACGAGTTCTAGTCAAAATATGCAAAGACCAACGACGAAACACTTTACGAGACATTCAAGCAAAGTGGAATGAAGAAGCAGTCATAAATGTGTCATGCGAATGTTGTCGGCTGTGGATACACAGGTCTGTTATGGATTTTACAAGGTAGAAATTATTAATAATTAAAGGAAATCATACATATGCGCTTTAAACATAATTTAAAAGTATATTATTATTTTTAGGCTAAAGAAAAGCCATTGCTCACCGACGCACAAAAGAAGAAACGACTTATCTGGGCAAAATCCAAAGTAAATTGGACCATAGAAGATTGGGACAAAGTAATGTTCAGCGATGAATCTAAATTCGACGTCTGTGTTGGTGATTTTCGCAAACGTGTGATAAGAACCAAGTATGAAACATTTCATAAAGACTGTATCAAACGAACTGTTAAGTTTCCAAGAGGAATTATGATTTGGGGCTGCATGTCAAGTAAAGGTGTAGGCAAATATGAGTTTGTGAATGGGACAATAAATGCCGAAAAATACCAACAAATTTTAGAAAGAAACTTCTTACCCAGCGCAACAAAGCTTTACGGAAACGAAAATTTAATTTTTCAACAGGACGGTGCATCATGCCATACGGCTGAATCCACTAAGAAATGGTTTGGTGATCATAACATTAGGGTTTTAGATTGGCCTTCGAGCATCCCTGACTTAAATGTCATAGAAACATTGTGGCATCGTATCAAATCATCATTAAGAAATAACCCACAGCGAACAGTTGCAGGCCTCAAGGCCAAAATTGAGGATATTTGGAATTCGTTTAGTCCAGAATTCTGCAGAAACTTAGTAGCGTCTATGCCAAAAAGGAATAAAGTAGTTATAGATGCCAAAGGTGACGTCACGCCATATTAATAATTTTTTAAACTGATGTTTTATTGTTCGTCCGAAACATTATTTGTCGTTCCGTTTTGCACCGTTTTGCAAAATTTATTACTAAACAATGTACACTTAGTTTAATGTAATAAAAGTAGGCGTATTCAGGTGTGTTTTACTCGATAGACATCGTATGTTCAAGCAAAATAGTATTATAATAAATCCTAACATAGTAATGAGCAAATTATAAATGATTGGGTGTCGTCCGAACATTTAGTGGTTAGGGCTCGTAGGACAAATAATGCACCTCTTCTTTATTCGAAAATGGCCGACGTTTCGACTGTTTATTTAGTCTTCATCAGGGCTAAAACCCAATGAGTTAAATAGTAGCAAATCCCTGGGCCCAGCATAAAATTGCAAATAATGTTTGTTACATAATGGAACGTAAAATCATATACATCTATTACATCTATAAAAATTTTTTTGAAAATTTTTAAAAATTTAAAAAAATTAATAAAATTAAATATACAGACAAATTATAAACAACTACAAGAATTAACATTTGACAATTACTGACAGTACCAAGTAACCAGTAAACATTGAGGCTTACATTACGGAAGACAGAACTTACCTATTCTCACTTAGAGAGGGTAGTCATTTAAAATTCTATTCAAGATGGTTAAAATAGCAATTTTAAATGACTACCCTCTCTAAGTGAGAATAGGTAAGTTCTGTCTTCCGTAATGTACGCCTCAATGTTTACTGGTTACTTGGTACTGTCAGTAATTGTCAAATGTTAATTCTTGTAGTTGTTTATAATTTGTCTGTATATTTAATTTTATTATTTTTTTTCAATTTTTAAAATAAAAAAAAGAAAAAATTATAGATGTAATAGATGTATATGATTTTACGTTCCATTATGTAACAAACATTATTTGCAATTTTATGTTGGGCCCAGGGATTTGTTACTATTTAACTCATTGGGTTTTAGCCCTGATGAAGACTAAATAAACAGTCGAAACGTCGGCCATTTTCGAATAAAGAAGAGGTGCATTATTTGTCCTAATCCCGCTAACTTCACCAACTAAGTATAAAGAATAATACATTATATCAGTAACGTCAGTCAGTCGAAAAATTGAAACTCCCTTGCCCCGTCCGCCTGGCCGCCGGCCGGTGCACCACCAAACCGGTTTTGGCCGGTTTTGGCAATGCTTTGGCAGTGCATCGCATGTGTTTGTCCCCTTCTAACTAACTACTCGAGAAAATTGGCGGGCGCGGCACGCTTTAGTTTTGGAAATATCAAAAGTGCCGACACGAACTGACGATACTGATATAATGTATTATTCTTTATACTGTGTTGGCATATAGTAGGCTGAATATATCTAAGGATTTTATAATGAGAATAGGACCTAAAATGTTTAATAGTGTACCGGCCTCTATAAGGAATACCAGAGGAATATGGGCATTTAAGAATGCCCTTAGTGATAGTGTTTAATTTTAATTGTAAGTATATGTAATTGTGTAATGTGTATTTATTTGACAATGTTTTTTGTTTGTCTGCATATATTACCCATTCACTTATTTTTGTCATCTAGTTACCGATGAAACCATTTTTCTTATACCCATCTTCTTTAAGCACATGTGGAGGAGATACGATAAAAATGTCAAAATCAAATTTCCAACGCCTACTTGATGACAATAATAAGTGAATGGCTTATAGGTAAATGTTGACTGTTTTTGTAAGATATCGACGAACTCCATACAGTGTGTCATTTGGATAATAAATAATTTGAATAATTGGTAATGGGAGGACATAGTCAACTTAAGACATCCTTTTGATACTTTAGGTTTCTCTACATCCAAGGACTGTCTTAAAGCATACAGTAACATATCCTGAATAAATTTCCTAATTTTAGGTTAGGCTTTTATCACATTAACACTGTTCAATTTTTACCAACATTAAAGATCCCACACCACATGACCTTTGTTCCTCATTGGTTTATAAAGTACCTTGCGCTGATTGTGATAAATGCCGCATATGGGCACGACGGGCCAATATTAGAAAAAAAAGAATTTACCAACATCAGTACGACCGTAGGGAGCGCAATCGTGATAATAATGAAAAATACAGCTTTGGCACTACACCATTTCTCTGAAAATCATAATTTTGGTTTTAACAACATGAAGATATTAAACCACGAGAATCACTATTTCAAAAGAAGTATGAGCAAAATGATCCACATTACCCTTAATAATATATATAAATAATAAGCAGACACCCAGGGACTCAGTATGCCAAATAAGAATTTGATTCACATTTATAAAACTCTGAAGTCTTTACCTGCGAAGCTTGGAATGTTCTAACGACTGCGACGGAACAATTTTGCCTATCGTAGCATATGATATCGCCAGGTAGCGATAAATAGGATGGCCATTTAATTTACACACTGGTGGGATTATCATTTGTTGCTAGCCCATACCGCTGCCAGCAACGTATGCCGTTAAGTCAGGTTTTGCGTGGATCTGAGTGTTTCTTGTGGATGATGATGTTGTGTTGTGATTTCTACCAGCATCATGGTGATAACCATCCTTTTGACATCATCTCTTATTGATAGAAAATTGGTGGCTAACGTGGAATTTAAATTACTGTACTATGCGTTTTTATCAATTTTTTGTCGCCATTGTTTAACCACATGTAGAATCTTAACTGTTTTTTTATAAAAAAAATGAAAAAGACATTTTTGCATAAAAGACTTATGTCTTAAAGTGTTAGTTTTGTGAAATGCATTGGTTGCTTTAGTCTGTGATTAGTGTGTTGTTTAAATATACTTTAGCCATGAAGAAGACGTCGATTGAACGTCGAAACGTTGGTCTTTTTACAAACTACAAGGGAGTTTTTGTTTGTCCTAATCCTCCTACTTGTCAGATCTATTCACATAAGGGAACGCTACTGCTATTGCCAAAGGCGTAAATATAAACGTCGGCAATTTTTGCGCAACTGTAGAGGTTTAGTGTTGCCATCTGCTGATAAGCTTTCTGAGAATTAAGTATAAATTATCTGAGGGAGCTATACGATCAAAGTCTTTTAATTTTGAAGGTCTATGCGAAGACGGAAATCCTATGGAGCTAAGTGATTCAAACAGGACAGATTCACTTAAATTGTGGAGTGGCAGGGAGGCCAGGGTGATGCATTCCATTATTAACTGTGCCATATCGGTCGCAGACTATGAATTAGCTATGGATTTATTGGGACAGTTATGCGAAAGGTGATAACGACTTAGGTTTTTTCAGAATAAGTAACAAAAAATTGTGTTTGTAGAGATGGTGCACCGAAAAATGCTATACTCTCTGCATTAGGTCGATTACATCTTCAGCTCGGGAATATTGCAGGTTAGTAATAGAACTGATTTTGAATTATTTGTAATATGGGTTTTGATAAACGTAAGTTGGATGTTATGTTAGTAAGATGTCGCCAATTTTTTACATTGGATTAGATAAGGAAGTAGATATTGCGGAAATTAAAGAAAACACGGACTTGATTAAATAGGATAACTTTATTTGTTGTTGAAGGAATGGTATTGATGATTCCTAATATTAATGTGAATTAGGATGGTTTGGTGTGGAATAATAAAATGCAAGTATTGAATGTGGTCGTCTTAAACTAAAACCATTTTCAGCACACTACAAATCACTCTTGACACTAAAACCTGGGCGTAAACTTATTGAATTGTATAATCAGCAGCACTTTTATCACACGTACGTTTATTTATTAAAAAATACAACTTTGAGTCAGATTTAAGAAAAATTGAAATAGTAGACAAACATCCTTAGGCACTAGATTTTACGTAGAAATGTGTATCGGTACTATATACTGTCAACTTTCGTTTCATGAAAACCGAGCACAGGATCTGGAAAACAGTATGTCTCTAACTTTCTATAACTGGGATAACCCGTAAAACTACTAAATATGAGAGACTCCGTGCAAGATAAACGGTTTTCTTTATTATTGAATATATAGCTTTTTTCGTTTTTTAGGAGCGGAAACATATTTTTCCGAGGCAAGTCAACATGGTCCCATGGGGGTACGCGATATAGTCGATAGAGGGCTATTGTCAATTGCTCAAAATAACTTTGATGAGGCGTATGTGGCATTTCAACAAGCAAGCAACTTGGAACCATCGAATATTATGGTATGCAAATATATTTTAATTTCCGAAGTAATTTGTACATTTCTTTGCGCTGCGTAATAATTTTCTAGCATATCTCGTTTTTTTTTCACTTGTTAAAGACATTTTTAATAATAATATTACACCAAATTTGTAAATGTAGGCGACGTTAAGCGACATCCACTCGGAATGTCAATAATTTATAAGACTGTGAAGGCTTTCACGGCCGGTTAAAATACAATATAAAGTGTTTTCCGGGCTTTGAAGCCGTGGTCCAATGAAATTTCTTTTTGACGTTTCGTCTACAGCTGCGGCAGACCTTATCAAAGGTGATGGGGCAATGGGCGAAGTGATCTCCCGTGCTTCCCGACGTTGACTGATTGTAATGTGGTGAGCTCCGTGGTATTTATTTGCCCATATACCGGGTGACACAGGAATTACTAGCCAAGCCATAACTCTGGTTAAAAGGATGCTAACATTTTGAAATTTTGGGGATACATGTAGTAGCTTAGTACCGACAAATTGCACATAAGTATGACTAATTTGCGTTTCCGGTTTCACCGGAAGTGACGTCACTTTTATTATTTCAAATGGAACACTCTGTATGTTTGTTCTTTTTCGAATTCTACGTCGAATTCTATGTTGTTGATATTTAACATAGTGTATGCGTACCTCTTACCGTTTTCAAGAAAACCGCGGCGCCCGAACGTTCCATATCATCAATAAGAAATGTTGATTTTTATGGAAACAAATGAATATCAATCAGCCTCGATTTCACAGATGACTATTTTTTTAGATTCTCTACCAACCAACATTAAAAAAAAGTTTTTCCAAGTCGTCATGGAAAAAGTGAAAAGTTGATATTTTGAAGACATTTATCTACAAAACTTCGAATGGAAACACCTATTTTATTCCTAACATTTGAATTCCTTATTCAATTTCATACATTATTTCTTTAAAGTGTTTGAGTAAAACCAGTCGTTTTCGAGAAATTGAATCACAAATAAATGGTCCAAATGTTAGGATTAAAATTAGTTATTCAATTGGAAGTTATAGAAATAACATTTTTTCCTTGACATCTTGGAACCACTTTGTTTTTCTAAAGCTGATTGGTACAGAACCTAAAAAAATAATCATCTGTGAAATCGAGGCAGATTGATATTCATTTGTGTCAATAATAACCAACATTAATTATTGCTGATATAGTTCGGCTGCGATTTGCTCAATAACGGTAAGAGCTAGACATACACTATGTTACATGTTAATAACTTAGAATTCGAGGCAGAATCCGAAAATGGACAAATATACAGGTTGTTCTATTTGAAATAATAAAAGTGACGTCACTTCCGGTGAAACCGGAAACGCAAATTAGAAATACTTATGTGCAATTTGTAGGTACTAAGCTACTAGATTCATCCCCAAAATTTCAAAATATTAGCATTCTTTTAACCAGAGTTATCGCTTGGCTAGTATTCTTGTGTCACCCGGTATATCCCCATATATATATATTTCCCCATACACTTCGCCCATTGCCTCATCGCCTTTGATAATGTCTGCCGCAGCTGAAGACGAAACATCAGGAAGAAATTCCATTGGGCCACTGCTTCAAAGCCCATTTTCGGGCCAAGGGAAATTTTCGAGGCCAAGGCGTTCACAATGGCAAATAAAAAGTGTTGGAGTGGAGGACGAACTTCAAAATTACCTCTTATACCTCAACTCTATCAACCCAAAAATTCAATTCACCATGGAGATAGAAGAGGAAGGACGCCTACCGGGTTTGGATGTTTTAGTATCAAGGAGGCCGAATGGGGCGTTTAGTGGGAATCACTCTTACATATATTCACTGCTAGCGATTGTTGGGCCTCATTCATACATGAGACACGGGTCTTACCGTTCGTTGGTCCCCAAACACAAACACATTTTTCACTGCTACGTCACCGTTTACTTACCTAAATAATTAAATACTCGTACCTGTACCAATCCGAGAAAAAGCCATCGTATTTCTCTTTAAATCACCGACCATTAGACTAATTCCAAGAGTTTAGTGTCCCAGTATCAATGAGGATAGTGTGGTACCGCGGGATGAGGACAAATTAACAACTTCTGTATGTTATCAAATCGCCGACGTTTCGCTCATATATTTTGGTCTTTATCAAGGCTGTTAATGAAAAGACGAAGTTATCAGACTGTGAAGGCTTTCGCGGCCGGTCATAATACTATCTAAAGTGTTTTCCACGGCTTCATTGCCCGGAAAACACTTTAGATAATATGCATGGACATGCATAAGCAGATCTTTGCCGTGTCCATTATCCTTCTATGGGCCCAAGTTCACGCAGTATAAAACCAAATAAACATCACACATCAAGAAACAAGACACTTGAAGGGAAGTGTAGCCAGCAGAAAGCGGACCGCAAGGCGATCCAGATATGGCTCGTGATCTTTAGGGACGACCGCAATTTCAGCAGAAGGGAGGAAATGGCGTTTCTCAATGCATACTGGAAGCGATTTCTACGACATACTTTAAGTGCGCCGAGACCCCGCGCCACCACTACCCCCACCCTAGTCCCTACAGTGCAGCGCGACGGCGAGGGAATAAATACCACGGAGCTCGTCATAGTCGAATCAGTCAACGTCGGGAAGCTAGTTGTGTGATTTGATAATGTGTGCCGCAGCTGTAGACGAAACTTCAGGAAGAAATTCCCTTGGACCAAGGCTTCAAAGCCCGGAAAACACTTTAGATTGTATTATAATTTATTGTTTTGTATGTGCCCCAATGTCTAAATGTACTACTGTGCCGCACCGCATCTTTTGTCTTATTGAAGTAATTAGTCCAAAGGTTTTTGAGTCATATGATGACGCAAGCACGCTATAACAATTTCGAGGTTTATATTTTAATTATAATATGCAAACAATAAATATATGGAAGAAATATGTCGGTAACTAATACCTGGTTCTGTCTACCACCTCGTCGTCTGTACACATGGAAGCCATCAGCAGATAATCTAAACAACAGTGTGCATAACTAGATAGACAATATCCTCACCAACAGACGTTTTGGAACCTCTATCACCAGAACCTGGTGATCTACTATCTGATTACGTTTGACTTCTGGCTTGCCTTAAAATTAGAAAGGCAAAACACAAAAAAATAAGACCCACAAAGGAAAATTGCCTACGAACGACTACAACAAAAACATATTAAGGATACTATAAGTGAAGAAATAAATCGGGGAATAGAAACAGTTACAACAAAAATAGAAGCAGGCGAAGACCTAAGCTGTATATGGGAAGAGACCCAAAATATAGTAATGAACACAGCTAAAGAGGTAATAAACACAAGCAATCATGGATGACTGACGAAATTCTTTTATTGATGGATGAACGCAGAAAACTCAAAAACCAATCGAATAGGGATAGCTATCAAAGGGCTCAAAAGGTAATACGAGCAAAGATCAGAAGAGCGAAAAATGAATGGCTGGGGCACGAATGCGAAACAATAGAGAATTTGCAGACCCTACACGATGATTTCATCTAGAAGGCTATGAAATTTTGACAGAAAAGGATGACATAATCAAAATAAATGGACTTTTGTTTTTCCATCCTTTTCTTTTGACATTTCACAGCCAACTAGATGAATACCCCCCCCCCCCCCCCCCCTATAGTAACACCTTGTATATTGGCAAAGTCTCCTTCCTCTTTCTTCCAATTATTCTCTATTGCAAATTAAAAAGTTTTTAATTTGTATTTTTTTTAATTCTACTAATTTTGACATAGACTAGACATATACTCATTTAAATTTTCACACATACGTTTAAAATGTCTAATTCAATATTACTTATGTCACAACTATCATATTTTGAATTCTAAACACTTCCTCAACACATTTATGGCGTCCTCTCGTGGCCATAGTAGAAAGCGAAAATAAACTTTATTTGAGTTGGCAACAGGAAGAGAAGCCATTTAGGTCATACACTTAAAATGATGTCCTTGTACAGCGACATCATTTTAAGTGTCTCGCCCAATTTGCTCCTTTCCTATTCCGATTTGAAAAAAGTTTATTCGCGCTTCCTATTTCGGCCACGAGAGGACGCCAAATCTTTATTTAGAAATTGTTTTATACGTCAAATATGACAGTTGTGACGTAAGGTTGATTTGTCTTAATTGGAATGATACATCATTTTTAAGCAAGATCGATAGAGCCGAAGAAGCTAATTTAAAAAACATTTACTTTCATATACGTTCATTATAAAAATTCATCTAGCAGGCTATGACATTTTGACAGAAAAGGATGACAATCAAAATAAATGGACTTGTGTTTCTCCATCCTTTTCTTTTGACATTTTACAGCCAACTAGATGAAGTTTTATAATGAACACGCCGTACCTAACGTCAATGGTTTCCGATATACAGGGCGACAATGTCACTGAATGTCTAGAATCATTTTAACTGTATCACCCAATTTGCTCCTTTCCTATTCCGATTTGAAAAAAACTTTATTCGCGCTTTCTATTTCGGCCAAGAGAGGACGCCAAATCTTTATTTGGACAATGTTTTATACCTCAAATATGACATTTGTGATGTAAGGTTGATTTTTCTTAAATGGAATGATACTACATAATTTTTATGTCAAAGATGCCTCGATAGAGCCGAAGAAGCTGATTTCAAAAATACTTACTTTCATATACCTAACGTCAATGGTTTTCGATATACAGGGCGACAAAGTCATTGAATGTCTAGAATCATTTTAAGTGTCTCACCCAATTTGCTCCTTTCCTATTCCAATCTAAAAAAAAGTTTATTCGCGCATGTTACCACGGCCACGAGAGAACGCCAAATCTGTATCTAGATTTTTTTTGTACGTCAAATATGACAGTTGTGACGTAAGGTTGATTTTTCTTATATGGAATGATACATGATTTTTAACCTAGATCGATAGAGCTAGAGAGGCTGATTTGAAAAATACTTAGGTGTCTTTATACAGGGTGTTACTTAATGGTATGTCGTAAATCTTAGGAATGATTCCTGATCGCAATTCAAACAGAAAAGTTAATATAAACTTGTGTTCTAGAGAGTCTGGTTTTCAAAATGTTTGTTTCAAGGTGTCAAAGGAATTTCATTTAAGATTTAATTTTAATAGTTTTTTGATATGCAATAAATTTGTTTTTTATTTTTTTGCTTGAAAGCAGAGTGAGATACAAAATAATCACAAGAGATAAGAAAGTTGTATTTTTAGCTGCTCAATCTGAAGAAAGTACAAAACTTTTAAAAAAGTCAGTGACGTACACTTTTTGGTCGATATTATTCGTATGACTCTCCCCTCGGAACGCAACTGGAACTACCAATTACAATCTAGTTCGCGCTAATTTAGTGCCTTATTGCAGTGAATAAAAGAGCCAAATTCCAACAGAACCATGAATCGGTCCATGAGTCTTTGAGATTTTAGTAAAAAATCATTATTTTTTTATATCTTGACACCCTGTATCTTGGAAACCAGGCTCTCTATAACACAAGTTTATATGAACTTTTCTGTTTGAATATAGACCAGCAATGCGCTCTGAGAGTTATGAAATACCATTAAGTATACCATTAAGTAACACCCTGTATATGTATCGTATATAAGATCAAATTGTCCATCTTTTAACATAAAAAAAGACTACTTAAAATGTCAATATTACAGTTTTACGCAATTTTTGATTATTTGTTCTAATGGAGATGATGCCTTGTTTTAAAGGCCTCTTAATGCTCTAATCATCCTCCAATTTGCAGATCATTTGATTAATTTGTTTTCGAATGACAACCGAAATAATGAAACCTGTACTGTGTTACTCGACCACTTATTCCATTAGAAAAAATTAAGGAAAATGGCGCAAAACTGTTACATTGGCATTTTAAGCAGTAATTTTTATGTCAAAAGCTGAACAATTTGATCTTATTTAAGCGTCTTAAATTTTGTGAAATAGCTATAAAGGTTCAAAAAACAAAAGGCGGGTCTGATTATTTCAGCCGTCGTTCGAAAACAAATGAATCTGATGATCTGCATGATCTGCACCGAAATTACATGGATACGACTCCCGTCTCGCTCCATGTTGTCATATTTTTCAATTCGCCAATGTGGATTTACGGAATTTAGAGTTATAATATGATCAATAACCAAAAGGAGAGGATGAAAACATGCGGTGAATAATATTCATATAATAATAATACAGTAGTCATCATTTGAAACGGAAAAAGAAACATTTTAGTTCACGTTCAAAATCAATTATCTTGTGAACCCCTGCGTTGATTTCGGTGCCTTTTTGAGGTATGGATTGGGCAGATATTTCTTTTCGTTGACAATTACGAGCGGCCGCTAATAATGATTTATTCTTTAAAATACAGGCGGTTAGTAAAATCCGGCGAAATTTAAAAATTTACATTTGCATGCTGTTCTTAGAAAAAATAATTTTTTTCTCAATCGGTATGTCAAGGAGCATATCTTCAGATCATTTTGAATTTTTTCGAAATTTTTGGAATTATCCGAACTAGGACTGATTTCTTGAGTTTTATGACAATAGCTATAAAGGTTCAAAATCTTCTTAAATGCAATCATCTTAATGCAATTCCTTTGACACCTTGAAACAAACATTTTGAAAACCAGACTCTCTACAACACAAGTTTACACTAACTTTTCTGTTTGAATTGCGATCAGGAATCGTTCCTAAGATTTACGACATAACATTTAGTAACACCCTGTATAAAATAAAGGTGTTGGATCGCAGGTGTAGGACAAATAGCCACTTCACTTTCTCGAAATCGCCAACGTTTCGGAGCGCGATATAAAGCGCGAATAAACTTTTTTTCAAATCGGAATAGGAAAGGAGCAAATTGGGCGAGACACTTAAAATGATGTCCCTGTACATCGTTGTCGATTTCCACATGCTACCTATGGAAGAACATATGGGTTGACTTGAATGATCAAAAATGTTATGGAACTTTATTTATCGCCAAGAAGGCAAAATGACGTGCAAGATTTTATAAAATTTTTGTCACATGCCACACAAAACGCCGATGGTAGCTTCCTCCCCAGTGAAAGAGACATATGAAAGATTTTTTGGATTCTTTTCGACAAGATAATTGTGAGAACAGATACGTTTTGTCGCAAAATCCTTTGTGGATAATTTCATTATAAGATTCGTTATTCCAACTGAGGTAGTTGATCAGGAAACAAATTCTTGTCCAATATGTTCAGGAAAGATCGGTGGGCTTTTAGGGATCGCCCAGTTGAATTCAACAGCTTATTAGCATGACCTTAATGCGCTATGGGCATTAGAAAATAAGAATCCACGTGCATATCAAGGAATACAAGTAGCTAAGAAAGATACCAATTGGGCTACGGGTTTTCATATTGATATTTCCGCATCCAATAATTCAGTAAGAGCGTGAAATGGCACGTGGCAATGACGCAAGGGTGTTAAAAGACTTTCTTATGAGTTGTGTACACTAATTTTTCCACAACCATGTCCATTTGTAAATAAAATAAAAATAAAAAAAGTCGTCTGAACTGGGCATTGAACTCGTGATCTCGCGACTGCGATGCGAGAGATCTACGCGTGCCTAACCTGAACTAATGTCGATGAGTTTGATAATGTCCAATTGAGTGATTTTGACAGTTCGGTAAATGTCATCATCTGAATTAATTAGTAGTATCTGAATTAATTAATAGTACATCACAATACGATAAGGGAAGTGTTATATTACTGTCCAGATCATGTTGTTGATGGAGAGGCGTAGCGTCAAGATAAATAGAAGTACGGGGTGTTTATTATAAAACTTCATCTAGTTGGCTGTGAAATGACAAAAGAAAAGGATGGAGAAACAAAAGTCCATTTATTTTGATTATGTCATCCTTTTCTGTCAGCATTTCATAGCCTGCTAGATGAAGTTTTATAATGAACACCCCGTACTTTCTGAATAACATTAAAACATGTTCTTGAATATTATTTATTCAAGTTAGTTTTCGGGGCTACTATCTCCAAAGTTTGCTTTCGGAGAGATCGTGAGAATACTGCTTGTCTCGTCTTTCAATGCACTACTTTCCGATCTTGTAACGTAAATAACTGTGTGTTTGCACAAATTTGTTTTATTCTCATTGTAAGATGATTTTTTTGCAGGTCCTCAACAACATGGCTGTATGCCTTTTATATGGAGGTCATCTGAAGGAAGCCATTGCCGTTCTTGAATCAGCTATATCGTCGAACCCTATGCACGCCCTACATGAATCTTTGATTCTCAATTTGTGCACGCTTTACGACCTGGAATCCTCCAAAGACAAAACTAAAAAGTTTGCTCTATTACGCCAGATTTCGAAATATAGCACTGACGCGCCTACAGCCATTTTAGAGAAACTCTATGGGTAAAAAAATTTTTGAGAAATTAATAGTCAAGCAATAGTGACAAAACACCATATCTGCAACCTTCTTGCACTATTTATTTAATAAATAAGGATAGTATTTCGGGATATTTGACAGTATAGAACCGTCACTCGATTGAAAGCCGAGTAGGGAGTATGGTCTAACTGAACTCGCCAGTACAGGCAACGCACCTTCAATAATGCGGATAGAATAATGCGGATGCTGCAGTACAACCCGAAGTGCCGGATTGTACTGCAGCTTCTATACTGTTAAACTGTTAAAAATATAAAAAGAAAACTGTTAAAAATAAAAAAATATATTAGGTGGTACCTAATAAATATTCACTTTGTTGCAATAAAGCATTACTAAATGACTCAAGAAATTTTATTAATGATTATAACTCTCGTTGGATACCTTTCCGCTCTGGTTAATACATCAGCAGATGCGGGATATCATCGATCCTATGTTGTCTCGACTTTTTCAACCGGAGAACAGTAACGTTTGACGTAATATTAGAGCACATGCTACATTGATCGCGTAGTGACGAATAACACACTTAACACAGTACATAGTTGAGAAAGCCATCAAATAGAAAAGGGGCAGATTATTTATGCAGAGAACGATTCATAAGAACTTGTAGCAGGCGCAAGAGAACCATCCAAATCTTCAACCACTGGTTCCATCACCGCCAGAAATAGTACCTACATCAATATGGAGTAGACAGTTTACGTCACGAATTACCTTGATGCAAATTAATGCTAATTAATGTACTAAAGTACTTATTATTTAATTACTAATTACTAAATGTAAGTATTCAAGATTTGGAACGACGCACATAAATGCACACATTTATTCACAGAGTATCAGCAGTATAAAGAATAATACATTATATCAGTTGCGTCAGTCGGTCGAAAGATCAAAACCCCTTTCCCCCTGCCCTGCCCACCCGGCCGCCGACGGTGCACCACTAAACCGGTTTTGGCAGTGCCCCGATGATGATTGAGTAATATACACAGCGTTCCCAGCTCGGCGGTAAATTTTATTTGCGCGGATATTACACAGTGTCTTTTAAAAATGTCAGGGACAAATATGTGTTCAGTGGATCGCTGCGAAAGTGGTTTAAGAGTAGGAATGACATTTTTTAGAGGTCCACAGGCTCAAGATAGGTAGATATGTATTAAATTATATAAATCCGAAATAATATAACACAGAAAATGATGTATTACAAAAATGGTCTCCTAATAAACACATTATTTATTACATTATCTATGTAGAAATATTACAAACGTAAAATTATCCATAATCAAATAAATAAAACTACGTTATTAAAAAAGACCCCGTAGCACACTCCTAGAAAGATTCCTTCCAACGGCAGCTATATCGCATTTATAAGTCCCTCGTAACTACTCGAGAAAGCCGCCGGGTGCAGGTGCGCGCGGCACGCTTTAGTTTTGGAATTATCAAAGTGCCGACACGAACTGACGTTATTGACATAATGTATTATTCCTTATACTGTGGTATTATTTGGAAGTACGGGGTGTTTATTATAAAATTTCATCTAATTGGCTGTGAAATGTTAAAAGAAAAGGATAGAGAAACAAAAGTCCATTTATTTTGATTATGTCATCCTTTTCTGTCAAAAATTCATAGCCTGCTAGATGAAATTTTATAATGAACACCCCGTAAGTGGGCGTAAATGTGGCGTAAAATGAGATAAAAATGACATAAAATCGCCATTGTTACCGTGACAGAACATTGTTACCGTGACGTTGTAACCGTGACAGAATTAGCTAGTTAAATGTCGGCTTTTTGATCAAGATTTCGCCGGTTCCGCCTGGGCTGCTGCGATTCAGCTACGCGGATTTTCCAAATCCAACGTAATAGCGTGTACCAAATCTCTTCTACCACGCTGCAAGAGGGATCCCACTCTCAGAAAGAGATAGTTTAATTTTATTGTCCCTTATGTCGCTAATAATGGGAAGAAGGAGACCACAAATAAATCCGTCACGTTTCATCTTGGATGCGAAAAACTGTCCATGGTATTTTAAGGAAAATAAAATTTAGTATATCGTTAGGATTAAACGAAACTTGCGAAACGCTTTTAAAAAAAATATTAGTAATCATTAAATGTTAATGGAGTAATACACAATTTCAAGTCCATTGTCTGTTCTCACAGGAACCCGAAATAAAAGAACGCCGACGTAAACTGCTCACAATAAGTTCAGTGGTCTACCAGAAACGTGCTTGTCGGCTACATGATTTCTTACTAAAAGTGGGGAAAAAAACAAAAACATAAATAAATCAAAGACTAAACGACTCAGGGTAGAAGAGAAAAGAATACTGCCAGGTCGCTGATATTCTTGATACTATGGTGAGCAAAATTATAATATACTGTACGTTTTAACTTCTATCACTACTCTACAGACACTTGCGGTACTTACTCTCCCCGGAAGGGCGCGCCATCGATGCGACAGAAAAACCAAATCCATCGTCGCCAGTGGCCGCTAGATGGCGCTTGGGACGGTGTGGGGCATAAAATTAGAAAATCAACTTTTCCGGAAAATACATTGGAAAAAGAAAATTGAAAAGGTGATTTTCGGAGAGAGAAAATATTACTCTTTAAACTGGCACCTCACATGACATAGGTTAATTGACAATTAAAGCTTTTCATTTAAATTGACTGTTAATATCCTTGTTGAGTCATCTACGACATATACCGGCCGAATTTAAATTCAAAGGATGCCTCTGCAAACCAAGTAAAAATCTCTATCTGATGAGGGAATAAGATTTTAATTTCAATCAACGATATTTGCGAAATCGCTTTAATTAGTAAACTATTGTTTCGGTCACGTACAGGCCTGAAATACCTTTAATGCGGACCATAAATCCAATATCATGACCAAAATAATTTCCAATCATTTTTTTCCAACAGATTTTCCAGAAAAGTTTATTTTCTAAATTTATGCCCGCGCCGTAGTGGCCACTGGCGAGAGTGGTATCGATTTTCTGTCGTACCCTTTCGAAGATAGAAAATACCGAGAGGGTGGTACTGAGCGTTCTCCGTCTTGGGGTTGTTGCGTTTTGGTTAGAACCGAGAAGTCCCGAGAGTTGAAAAAAATTTGAAATTAAAACCTGAACGGTTCGGGAGAAAAAATTTCGAATTTCGACGCGAGAAAAAAATTCTGGGTTCCGTCGTTCGAATTTCCGCAAAGTCGTATTTTTACCTTTTTTGAATCCTACCTACTGTGGCTGAGTGGCTCCGTGTCCCTCCCGCTAATTGATTGTGGCGTGTGGGGGTGGGGGGGGGGCTGCGGTGTTGCCTGCGCCGCCGGCACTTCTGATAGCGTCTTCTGTTGGTAAAATTAGTGCTGCACTAGAATCGCACGAGGGCTGCACTCGCTCGTTGTCAGAGCAGTAAAAGTACAGAGTCAATGGACACCGATTTTATGACCTTGAAATATCTTTGGCGGGAAATTTCCTAATATTATTGTGCAAAAATTAAAAGTCGTGCCCGTTTTCTTCAGTTGGGTTTTAAATTTCTAAAGTATTCCACAATTAAAGAAAAATGGGTGATTTGGCAATAAAATTTAAAATAAACAATCAAATTGAAACTGAAATAAGGGGGTATTATAAGTTGAGGGAAGTATTATCCAAACTCACTAAATATTTACTGTTCTACCTGATCGCCATTATAACGACCAATAACATTTTTTGACAAAGGATATTTTGGGCAAAAACTGCTTTGTTTCCAAAAGGGGCAAATACTCTTCTTCACTGTATCAACTAGAAGAGAGAATTGCCGATACGGCATTAATTTCCCCTTTATTTTATTAAAGTTACCTATTAGAAGAATATAAAATTATGCTTTGTGGTCCCTCCACCCACCAGTACCCGTAAAATCGGTGCCGCACCACCTACCCGATCTGGTGCGGAACTGGCTGCACTAAGCGCAAAAAGTGCGGCACTCACTTTACCATTGGTGTGCAATGTTTGCTCTGGTGCGGCACTAATTTTGATTTACCAGTGGAATACGCTATAAGATTCGACTACGTGGATGTTCTAAGTCCAACTTATAAGTATAAGCGTTTTCCAAATCTCTTTTACCACGCTGCAAGGGGGACCCAACTCTCGGGAAGGAGCTATTTATCTTGTTGCCCCTTAGGTCGCTAATAATAGGGGCAAAAGCCTGATAAATAATCCGTGGTGTTTCATCTTTGTACCGAAAAAGACACTCCCATGGTATTGTCAAACGGATATAATTAATAATGAAATAAAATTTAATATTTTGGCCTTATTAAGGTTTTATTGTTCAGGACAAAATCTGCAAAACGCCTTAAAAAAAACTTTTTGAATAAGCTTCGAAATTCCTTAATGCTTAATACCGACCAGCACCTTAATTTTATTAGTTTGGCTACACCATGGAAGCGTTTTTCCGCATCAAAGATGAAACGCCACGGATTAATTCTCGGTTTCTCGGCCCTTTGCCCCTATTATTAGCGACCTAAGGGACAATGAAATAGATATATCCTTACCGAAATTGCGTCCCTCTTGTAGCGTGGTTGAAGATATTTGGCACACGCTAATACGTTGGACTTAGAAAACCCATGTGGCCGAATCCCAGCAGTACCGGCGGCGCTGACAACACAGCAGCAGCCGCACCACCCCACAACCAATTACCGTATGGGGGGGGGGGGGGGACGCAGAGCGACAAAAGCATTCCAATTCAAAGGAAGGAAGTTTTTCTGGAAAATTACCGATTTCGAAAATTTTACGTTTAGAACATTTCTGCCTTTACATTACTGCTCACGCTCTATGGGCGAATTCCAAAATTCACCGGGTCATTTACCGCTTAAGCTGGTCATGTGATGGCCATCTAGCAATTTAATGGGTTAAGCAGGTGACTGATCTACCCGGTAGCCGGTAGATGATCTGGTGACTTTTGGAATTCGCCCAACACGGAAACAACACGATTGTGTCTTATATGGCACGTCCAGTCTTGTTATGTCTATGATTAGGACTTAAATGGTAATGACATAAATGACATATGACGACGCGCACCGTGTACGACAGTTGAAGTGTGACGTTGATTAAATCCATAATTTTTTCATAAATAATTAAAATTAATTTGTGATTTATTTGAATTTGGTTTTTTCTGCCTATCCAATCATAAAATGGTAAGAAATTCCGTTAAAAGTGTTTAATTTTAATTTATGTAAGGCGAGTCAATGTATAATTATTAGGTTCTTACTTTCTCTTTCCTCAGGCAAACTACACTGAAGATCAGATGGCCGGTAAGTGAAAAAAATCTAGGTTACATAGCCCCTCCTTTATGACTCACCAAACCCCTTAAGTACCTACAACAGTTTTTTTTTAATTTTTTGTAAAAAAATATCTTTTAACGATCACCTACTGAGACTTATAGGGGTTTCAGTCCTAATAGTTTTCATCTGTTAAAAAAAAAATGGTTCAAAGCAACCAAATATGTCCTAATTCTACCTTATGTAGGTTGGTAGGCAACAAACTGGCATCTTGATCAATTTTACAATGCTTTTCAGTTTATACCATATATGGGTATGATTTCTTCACTGGTAGTTGTTTAATGAGGGGAGACAGATGTTTTCTTGAATTATTTACATTTACCAGACAGTTACTGATGAAATCTTGAAGGAATATTATCAAACATGTACCTCTACGAACCCCCTACAAAGCTCAGTTTAACATCAGTGGAAGGTTTTTATTTATATTTTTTTATCATTTTTGTTGACTGTCACCCAATTTCACATGGTTTGATAATGTTTTTTTTTTTTAGAATTCCAAGAAGCATTTCAACTTTTTGACAATAGGGGTGATGGCAAGATCCATGTGGCACAGATTGGTGATGCCCTTAGAGCTCTAGGTCAAAACCCCACAGAATCTGATGTGAAGAAGTATACTCATCAATACAAACCTGATGAGCGTGTATCATTTGAGGTTTTTCTACCTATTTATCAGGTAAGAATTTGCTATTAGGCTATTATGTATTTTTGGTAGGGGTGATATGATTATTAGTTAAGGTGATTCATAAGTGGTGACCTAAAATGAAACCTTCCATTCAAGCCTCCATTTTACGAATGATTTTAGAGGTTGTCTTTAATAGGAGGGGGAAATCACTCCACAAAATGTGTAGTACACTAAAATTCCATTTTCAAGACAAATTTCAAAAATTCCATATAATTCAACTTAAATTCCATTAAATTCCTATAAACACCACTAAATTCCATTAAATCCTACTAAATACCCACTAATCCCACTAAATTCCACAAATCACCACTAAATTCACCTAAATTCCATATAGGTAATTCATTTGATTTCTGAAAATTGTTTTAAGTGTTCATATTTACATAAAAAAAAGTGTCCTTTAAGATTAGTATGAACTTATAAAACTTCAGGCAAGATGGAGATGAAAACCACAATCAGTTATAAACAGTTTTTTTTCTATGACCATATAAAAATAGACAACTCTTGTAGTGATGGGATGTGGTAATATTACTAAAAGAAGTTTTGGTAATATTACATAAGTTATGGTAATATTACCCAGCCTTCTGAGTAACAATACCAAAGCGAGAATGTGTTTTAGTAAGTTACCGTAATATTTTCTATAAGTTTCAACGTAAAATGCAAGTACCTGTGAACAGAAAATTACTGTAACTTTCTCAATACATTTTAAGCTCCATTTTAAAGACATTCTGGCTATTTAGCAAAATATAAGCGGTGGGCTATGTATTGTGTTTGGTAAACAGGGAAAGTAGCAAATCCAGTAACTTGGTTAAGAGGACAATGTTCCAAGACAAAACTGAAAATGTGGCGGTATCAATTTTGAAACTCTCATCAAGTTGTATAGCTTCTGAGTGGTCATTCTCAGTTATTATTCCTTTTTTGCATATAATAAAAAGAGCAATAGCCCGAAAAGTAGCATGACCCTTGTAGCCTTAGAAGAGCTTCCCAAAATAAATATGTCTAAACCCAAAAATCAAGTGAAGGGTTTAAGGGCAAGGTGTACATTTGGCGCTCTGTGAAAGAATATTCTGATTGTTTTTTTTTATGTAACTTTTGTTCTTGTTTTGAAAAACCTTTTAATTAAGTGACATGCTTTAAATTTAAATGTTTTTATTTCTCTTTAAACTCTTTGGATCTATTGGTACCAATTTTAGTAGTGGTTGTTTCTCTAATTTTTGTTTAGATGGAAATTAAAGCTTACGTTTGTTGTTATGCTTCTATTCTTAATAATTACTTCTCTAGTTATGAACAAATTAGTTGTTTGCAGTTAACAAGGTATTTCAGACTTTAGAGGGTCATAGAAGAAGTCAAGTCATCCAATTTAGCTCTTAAACTTCTATCCGCAAACACACCATTTTTGAAATACAAGACATACCATTTAACCCAAAAACGGCGCTGTTGGCGCTTTCGAATAAGGTACCTACCTTTTCTGTGTAGAATATATTGAGCTTTTGCAATGTGCTTCCAAAAGGCATTTTTTCCAGTGGCATAAACATTAGAGCACAGTTTAAGGGATAATACATTATATCAGTAGCGTCAGTCGGTCGAAAAATAGAAACTCCCCTCCCCTTGCCCCGTCCGCCCGGCCGCCGGCCGGTGTACCACCAAACCAGTTTTCCGCCCGGCCGCCGGCCGGTGTACCACCAAACCAGTTTTGGCCGGTTTTGGCAATGCTTTGGCAGTGCATCGCATGTGTTTGTCCCCTCGTAACTACTCGAGAAAATTGCCGGGCGCGGCACGCCTTATTTTTGGAAATATCAAAAGTGCCGACACGAACTAAGAATACTGATATAATGTATTATTCTTTATACTGTGATTAGAGGCAAAACAATTCCAGACAATCCCAAAATCTACGCCACTGGAACATGAAAAAGTGCATTCTAACACTCATTAAGTACCTTCAAACCATGGTAAAACTTGTACAAAAATTTAATTGTCTATCTCAATTAGTTCCTGAAACATCATCATAAAAGTATTCCTTTGAAACTCTGCATCACAAAAAAGTAGAGTTTGCGGATGGGATTTTATTAGCAAAAGTTGGATGAATTTAGGTTCTCTATAACATTCTAAAGTTTTTGCGAATTGTTAGTGCTTTTACAATAAGTCACCGGCCGTACCTATTTGCTGCATCTAAAATTTCGTCGGTAAGACCATTCTGATTATATGTTTTGAAGGTTTTTGTCCCTATTTTCTATTTTGTCTGTAAATTTATTTTTAAAAACACCGAAACTGACATTTGTCAAACTGTAATTAATTCGAACTTAAAATTTAAAGAACTAAACTAGGGAAGACGAAAGAAATTAAGAGAAATTGGCTCGTAGGAAAAATATTGTACTTAACACGTGCGGGAATTGCTGTACCTCACTCGACTGCTGACCATTTCAATCAACGTGCGGTAAAGCATCACTTCCCACACTTGTTAGGTAAATAACTATTATAGTAGGAGTAAGATGTTTCCGGACGATTCGCTAGCCTAGTCTGGAATTTCGAAACGACTAGTGTAACGCATTACCGTACGTATGATGTACAACATTTTAAGTTTGAAATTAGTTAACTCTCAACTCTAAGTCAACAGCCTCAAGTTTATTATGTTGTAGTTGTACGGCTACATGTTTTGCCTAAAAAGGCATCATCAGACCTAAAATATAATTATAAAACAATTGCAACGCAAGAACAACCAGAATTAAACTCACCACAATCACAACACACGTTAAAATAGTTAAAAAAAAATTATGGTTGTTCTTAAATGTCGGTGTCTTTAATTCTGGTTGTTCTTGCATTGCAATTGTTTTATAATTATATTTTAGGCCTGATGATGCCTTTTTAGGCGAAACCTGTAGCCGTACAACTACAACATAATATACTTGAGACTGTTGACTTAGAGTTAACTAATTTCAAACATGAATTTCTACCAGTCTCTTAGAGGAAAAAAATGATTTTTTCTACGATTTTACAACATTTTACTTCATACTTATGAAAAACAGGAAAAAACTAATTTTATGCGCGGCGAATATATTTTTAAGAAATCCGTTATAGTTTCATTACGGTATCCTGTACCGGTACCGGTACAGGATACCGTAATGAAACTATAACCGATTTCTTAAAAATATATTCGCCGCGAATAAAATTAATTTTTTCATGTTTTTAATAAGTATGATGTAAAATGTTGTACGTCCGGTAACGTGATACAGTAGTCGTTTCGAAATTCCAGACTCGGCTAGCGCCTCGTCCAGAAACATCTTACTCCTACTGTAATTGTATATTACATACCGGGGTGGGAAGTCGTTCATTACTGTCGAGAGATTTGATAGTTTATCGAGACACGCAGCGTCGAAATGAATTATAAAATCTCGAGACGGTAAGGAAACTTCCTACCGAGGTGTGTATACTATTTTATTTACAACCTACATAGTATGAATTTATATTTTTCGTATAAGATATTTATATTTTTAACTAGCTTTTTTAAAAATTACCAGTTAACTATCTTATCTAGTTCGATGCTACTAGAGACACCTTTTTAATTCTATAAAGACATTAAATTTTAGGGGTCAAGAAATAAGCAGGGAAAATGAGGGTTGAAAGAGAGGTAGGTAATAAGCCATTATATAGCTCGAGTATCGTAATACCGGCACAGAGTACCGTAATACCGGCACAGGATGTACCGGTACTCAGTACTGTAAAATTTCTTTATGATATTCAGTCCTGTGTCTAGAATGATACAGTATGAAGTATACATATTTGATCAAGCATTAACCGGATTGACTGGTTAATGTTTGAGTGAACGCCTGTTTTATTGATTGTGGTGTTTTATTGATTGTTGGAACCGAGATGATTGTTTTTGATTTGTTTTCTCTCGGTATTGTGATCGATGGATTACTACCTACACCTCTAATGACGATAAAATCTTCTGCATCTTATGTAGAATAGCCTTGAGAAAGACAAAGAGAAAGAAGTCAAATAAACGTCGAAACGTCGGCATAATTTCTGCAAAAACGTAGAAGTTTTTCATTTTGTCCTACTCCTGTTACAACGCAACCAATTAATTAGTATTAATTAGTATGAGTTGAACAACATTAACGTAACTTTTTTCACGTTGTGCATCATTAACGCACATTTTTCAGCAAATCTCAAAAACCCGTAGCGCTGATACAGCTGAAGATTTTATTGAAGGTCTCCGCCATTTTGATAAGGACGGGAACGGATACATCAGTGCTGCTGAGCTCAGACACTTGCTAACCAACTTGGGAGAAAAGTTAACTGATGATGAGGTAATACAAGTTATTATATTAAGAATTGTTAAACAAAAAAGGTATTATTAAGCGGTAATTCGATATTTCTCAAAAAATAACCGGTAATTTCATGTTGTCATGGACCCAAACATAAAACCTTATTAAATGTCGCTATCTGGTTAACTTAGTTAAGGTGACGTCCAAATATCGTAATTCTACTTTTTATTTCTTAATGTTGCATTTAATTCGAGAAAATAATCTCACAAAATGCCGCTCAAAATTTAAATTTAATCAGATAACTTTAACCTCGTCCGACTAGGACTCTTGAGATTATGGAAAACATGCAAAAATCATCGATAATTTTAAAGCTCTCGTGATATACGAGGATGGTTTGATAAATAACTTGGTTCGCATATTAATAGGTGACGCTGCTATAATCTAAATATATCATCACAAACGTCAGTTCTTATAAATTAATGATCTATGGTTTCAAGTCATTCTGACAGTAATTTGTCGTTTGGCAATTTTCTAAAACAGTAGTGTTTCCACTGTAAAAAAATTGGATAAAAATGAAATCCGTGGTGTTATAAATAAAATTTTTCTTTTCTGGAAACGCCGAAAAAAATTTGCGAAAGGATTTTACCAACATTATGTGAGTCATGTCCTTCTTATGAAACTGTTAGACTTTGGGTAAATGAATTCAAACACGGGAGAACAAGCATCGAAGATGCACCACGTCCTGGAGCTCCAAAATCCGCTGTGACACCTGCAATCATCAACAAAGTCCAGGAAATAGTTTTAGCTGACAGACGAGTCAAAGTGCGAGAAATAGCCGATACCACAGGCATCTCAACTGAACGGGTTCACTTCATTTTACATAACAAATTGCATATTGTTGCGAACTCGGGGTTCGATAATTCCAGTGTAACGATTTAACACGAAAACACTATTTATTTATCCCACAAATACACTCGACTTCTAAATAACTCACTACTTAACACTTTATAGCCTTCTATTATCGCTTCGTAACTTTAGCTTACTTATAGCTCGCTTAAAATAAGACTATCCCTAACCGCCGCTCTATGCGCCTTTTATATACAATCCTAAAATTACAGAAAAACCTAGAAAGTTCTTTATAAGAATTCTTGAATAATCTCACATAAAAAAAAAACGGTTGTAAACAACTGCCTTCTAGATTAAGCCAGACGAGCAATAAATCACTCGTGTCAGCCATGACGCAGCGCGGATAGGTCGCGAAGCTCCACCAACCAACACGCTCCCATGCGTTGCCCCGCCTCCCATGCGGCGTTGCTGCGATCGTAACATTGCCCTCCTCCTAAGTCTGTTCGTCCCGAACAGATAGAGTTCCATGGTATCGTGCTAATCGATCCAAATGAACGACCTTCATCTTTGACCTAGGGGTCCGCTGGATCCTATACACCACATCATTAATCTTCTTTATAATTGTATAAGGTCCTTCCCAATTTTGGCTAAGTTTGGGCGACTTCCCCACCTTTCGCCTCGGATTGTATAACCACACCAAATCACCATCCTGGAAGCCGCGGGAGTTAGCTAGTAAGTCATATCTTGCTTTGGCTCGATCACTGGATATGTGCTTTTGAAAAATCGAGTGGACTTTTTGCGTCGTTTTGTAACAGTGGATGAAACCTGGATTTACCACTACATCCCTGATACAAAGCAACCGTCAAAACAGTGAATTTCACATGGCCAGTCAGCTCCAAAAAAAAAAGCAAAATGCGTTCCATCTGCCGGAAAGGTGATGGCTTCCTTTTACTGGAATGCAAAAGTAATTATCCTAATTGGCTATCTGGAAAAAGAAAAAACCATTACCGGAGAATATTATTCCTCTCTTTTAGACCGATTAAAGGCAGCAATAGCGAAAAACCGCCTAGGAATGGCAAAGAAAAAGTGTTGTTTCACCAGGACAATGCTCCTGTGCATTCAAGTCGTATCGCCCAGTAAAAATTGGCCGAATTGAGGTTTGAGTTGGTGCCGCATCCTGCTTATTCTCCGGACCTAGCTCCGTTGGACTATTACCTATTCACGAACCTGAAAACTTTTCTAGCAGGACGAACATTTCACTCAAATGCAACAGTCATACAGGAAGTAAACGAGTATTTTGTAATCGAAATGCTTGAGAAACGATGGAGCAAGTGCGTTGAACTTGACGGAGACTATGTTGAAAAAGAAAGTATGACTCGCAAATAAAATTGTGGTGTTTTATATTGAACCAAGACATTTGTGAAACCGCCCTCGTATCTCCGATAATCAGGATCAAATTCGTCTTGAAAATTCTAGAATATGACAAAAAATGCGTATTTATTATTTGATTTACAAATACAGATATAACATTATTTATCGTTAATCGAATAGCATCAGCATTAAAATTAAAAGCCTCTTATCGGGATTTGAGTATCCGCATTAAAATTAAAAGCCCCTTATCCGGATTCGAGTTTTATTGTTCTGCAAAATCTATTCTTACCGGCTTTCGTAAGCCTGAAAGATGCCCGTCATTAAACAGCAGCGCTTTGGGAGGAATTTATATTTAACATATAAGGTGTTACAAAAAAGTAGGTCAATTAACCATAGATTCTCTGACGAACATTAATGGGATTTAATTATAGCGCATATCGTGTTTGCTATACAGGGCGTCAAAGTTTCGCATTTACTTAAAATTAGCATTCATTTAACAATAGATTTATTTCATTTTATGAAGGTTGAAAGAGCATCTCAGGAAAATTTATTTCAACAAAAAAAGTTCAAATAGATTTGTTCTTACATGTAATACATATTTACTACACAGTTCTTACTAATTCAAATTTGCCTTTTATCATTCCACCGTTTCTATTTTTCTAAGACATCATCAACTTATTTACAACTTACAAAAAAAAAGTCAAAAATTAAAAGCCTTTTTGAATTATAATTGAATTTTTTTTAATACTTGTTTCGTTAGAGAGGCCTTTTTAGCTATTTACTTCGTCGCTGATCAGTGGCATCTCGAAAACCGTAAGAGATGCGAATTAGATTAAATTGCGATAAATTTGTAGTAAATAAAACAGACGATAATTATTTTTTTCTCTTTTCCCCACAAGATGAGAACTATTTTTTTATATAACGTTTCGAATTTTTATAACCATCATTGACTCCTCTTGTAATACGCACGTAATTTGAACAGCCCGTTTAGTCTGTGTAAATGTAAATAAATTGTTAAAAATGACTGTATTACATATGATTGAGTTTGTAGCAATTTTGAAGATCATGTTTAAAAAAAAGTGAAGTTGATATTGCCCCAGAAGAGACATAATGTCAGACTAGAAATCAACAACACCGTCTCGTAGAGCAGAAAAAGTGTACATGAGAATGTGCATTTATTTATAAATAACGCTTCAAAGTCGAGGAAAAACTTAATGTATTTTTTTTTAATTTTTGTTTTTTGTCGCATATTTTATATATAATACAAAAGTACTCAACATTTTGGACTTTTTAAATTGTCATTGCCATCTCATTGCTATCTGCATTCTGCACCCGTCTACACAACTTTGGCTCAATTAAATCGAATTTGCATCTCTTTTGTACACTTAAGAGATCCCAATGATGAGCGGCGAATTTGAATAACCCTGTAAACAAATCTCGAATATAGTATTTAAGGCACAAAAGCCTATTTACTTTGATTGTGCCATTCTTTCATATCAAAAATTCATAGTCTTCTAATGGAACTTTTCTAACACCCTGTTTATGAACAGTTTGAACACAAAAACATTAACTGAAATCCGTGAATGTTAAAATGACAAACAGGCAGTAGGATGATTATCAAATATGTATATTATTTTTAATACGCTTTGAACATCCTCTATCTCAAGAAACGAAAGGGATTTAGACAAAAGAATTTTTTTGACATACCCTACCATCGTAATTTTTCAGTATGACCATGTATTTTGTTTTTTTTTCTAACAACCCTTTACGTTTTTTTTCTAACAATTTCATATATTTTTTTTATAATTCCATGTACCTTTTGATTAGGTCGCCGAACTGCTTCAAGGACAGGAAGATTCCCAGGGTAACGTTAACTACGAAGAATTCGTAAAATTGGTCATGTCAGGTTAAAGGTTTTTTGGTAAAATAATAATATTTTAATTTTATTATATATAAAATTATACATTAACCTTAGAAAACCTTTAATGGCGAAATGAATCGATTTAGTTTGACGCCTTATTTATAAATTATTATAGCATTTATAATATTTTTAAGTTTGATCCTGTTTTACCTAATTGTGGTATTGCCATTCCAATTTTGTATCCATAATAATTTATAAAAATGTTAGAATATCCTTAATACAAAATTAGTTTAAATTACGTGCATCATATTTTTAATTTTATTTCCTCACTGTCCTCTTTGCGTCCTCACCATCGAGCTAATCTGGAGACCCCTTCCTGTTTTACAGTGTTGGCCCCCTTTTTTAGCACTGGGGACTTGGAACTGATGACTCACTGAACGTCACTTCCGCCGGAAGTGACATCATGACCTCTTACGTCAAATTATTGCAATACAGTGCAAATTAGTGCCACTGTCATATTTTTATTATTTCATATTTCCAATCCAATCGAATATCGAATTTATATCCATCTCCTAGCTAAATCACTAGGGCTCCTAGCCCTTGGCTGACTTGGCTCCAAGGTTTTCTAAAACTTAGCTTCTAACCTAACAAAAACCAAAAACAATCTACAATAAATTTCCGATCCGGCTTTCAAAATTATGTACATTTAGGACTCCATTTGGAAGATATACATTTCTGCGACTCCCTTGTGGAATCCAGTCAGCACCAGAAGTCCTTCAAAAAAAGATTTAAAGACATTTTTGATATAGAGGGTGTAGATTCTACATATATTGATGACCTGCTGATTTGGGTTGCACAAGGGAGGAACATGATGTAAGACTGTTAAAAGTACTAAACTTAGCAAAAGCTTACAATGTCAAATTTAATCTCAAAAAATGTAGGTTTGGACATACCCAAATCAATTACATGGAACATACTATATTTTCTTCTGGGGGTATCAGTCCTGACGGATCTAAAATTAAAGCAATTACTGAAATGCCAAGGCCGACTTCGAAACAAGATGCTCAAAAGCTTCTAGGTGTATTAACATACGTAAGCAAATTTGTTAAACACTTTTCCGAATAGGCCTTATCTTTGCGGGATTTGCTGAAAAAGAAACTGAATTTAAGTGGTCAGAAGTACATCATCAAGCAGATTTTGAAAAAAATAAAGAGACCTTGACAAAAGAACCAGTTTTGCAACTTTACGATGTCAATAAAGAGACGCTCGTGTCTGTAGACGCTTCTAAATCTGGTTGTGGTTTAACCCTATTTCAGGAGCCTTCCTTGTGTATACTCATTCACAGCATTCGCCTTGTGCAACACAGTGTAGATATGCTCAAATTGAAAAGGAGCTTCTGTCAATTTTGATTGGGCTTGATAAATTTCATCAATTTGTCTTTGGGCAAAAAGTAATAGTGGAAACTGACCACTTGCCACTTATAAGTATCTTTAAAAAACCTTCGCTAAGTCAGCTAAGGGCTAGGGGCCCTAGCGCTCTAACTAGGAGATGGATATAAGTTCGATTTTCGATTGGATTGGAAATAAGAAATAATAGAAATGAAGACAGTGACAACTGTTTTGCAATAGTTTGACGTAAGACGCCACGACGTCACCGAGACGTCACTTCCGCCGGAAGTCATCATCAACTCAAACGTTCCCACCGCCAACAGGGGGGGTCAAAACTGTAAAACAGGAGACCAGGCTAAAGTTAGATTCAGATTTAGATTCAATATTCAGATTTTTAGAACAGACCAGATAAGTACTGAACATCATGAAAAGAATTATATAAATGGTTTGTGACAAAATACCACGCACGCATATGCATTTTTTACACTCTACTCGAGACTTACGCGAAACAAATTTGTGAGGAGCGAAATCTACACACTATTGGAAAAGTAATAAAATTCAAAATTATGATAACCTGAACTAACCTGACGTTGTACACTATTCTAGTAAAGAGAACGAGGGAGATCTAGATGCTCTTTATAACACCCTATGCAAGATTCATTCGAAATAACTTCGTGGGGGGTAGACATTAGCCCCACCCCGAAATGCAATAAAACTCAAAATAACGCAAACCTGACGTTGTGCACTATTCTAGTAAAGAGAACGAGGGAGGTCTAGATGCCCTTTATAACACCCTATGCGAGATTCATTCGAAATAACTTCATGGGGAGTAGAAATTAGCCCCACCTCGAAAAGCAAAAAACTCAAAATAGCGCAAACCTGGCGTTGTGAACTAGGTACCTATTCTAGTAAAGAGAACGAGGGAGATCTCGATGCACTTCGTAACACCCTGTGCAAGATTCATTCGAAATAACTTCGCGGAGTAATAACCACCCCCTGAAATTTGTCACACTTATTTACTGACTCCCTGTATATAACAAATAAAAAAAAACGCAAAGAATACCCAAATAGGGGAAGTGCGGGCAAAGTGACGTAGTTAATATTTGATAGAATCTGGGCACTTCTAGTTATCTTTAATCAAGTTCAATTTCAGATATGAAGTTCGTTTATTATTGCTCTTCACAACTAAAAAACCATAATAGGAAAAAAGCTGCCCGCAGTACTTCGGGCAAAGTGAAAATCTGGAGGGGCAAAGTGAAATATGCACTATAATAATTGTATAGATGAGCAAACATTTTTTGAAATTTAGCTTTTTAAAAAAATACTACGTTACTTTTTCAAAACTTTTATTAGAAACAAATGGTAACTCAACATTAATACATATTAATATTATTGCAGTGACTAATCAAGCTGGCCCCACTCTGGAACGAAGAATCAGCGTCTCAGAGCTTTCGGCTCTTTAATGATGAGACACAAGTCCTTGTAGTCGAATGACATAATGTCATCCTTAAGAGGCCATTTAAAGTATTTTTTAGTCTTTTCCATGCATTTTACGGTTACTTGATAATCATCTTTCTGTAGAACATAAACCGGGAAATAGGTCATTTTCATATTGGAGAAGCACCCACATGCCTTCATCTATCATTGCGGAGGTAATAATTTCTTTTTTGGTTTTATGTTTTTTCCTGGTGTTTTTCATTCTCATAGGAAGAGAACGATTCTGCTCACTCAGAATCACTGTCATTCAGTGTGACACTCTGTTCGCTCTCAGATTCACTGTCTGCAGGAAAAAATTTTGTCTTGGCCCTCTTGACTTTACTTTTTGAACTTTTTCGAGCACTTATTTCTTTTTGCTCTGCTTTCTTCGTTTTAAGTTCTTCCATAGCAGGGGTACTAGTAGCTATAACTGTTTTTCCCTTGCGGTTACAAGCTGTTTTCGCTGTCTTTCCGTGGTCGGACGCATCATCATTTTTTTTCTTTGACATGCGGAATGGGTGAAATGTCTTGAGGAGAAACACGTTTTATCAAACTCTTTTGAAGCTGAAGCGATAGGAGTTAATGTTGCTGGCATCACATCTCCGTTGGAATGATTAATTAGAAAACGATCCGTTGTGGTGGCAGCTGAGAAGGCATGCTCTGGGAAAACTCTTTCGAAAGGATAGATGCCAGTTTTCTTAAAGCCGGACACCCCATTTTGTAAGGTAGCGGCCTTCGAATACACATTTCTAAAAAGTGCTCCAATATCGTGAATTGTAACCACTTTAACCAAATTTTCCCGCAACCAAACTCGGACAGCCTGTTCGTAATAAGCTAAGAGGGGATACATAAAGGATACATCAAGCGGTTGCAATCGATGAGTGCAATGTGGAGGCATTAGTAAAATATCCCCATAGATCTGCTTAGCCAACATTAGCACACAGGATTGTTGATATGGGTCGCATGTCCACCAAGGATTAATAAAACACACTCTTCAGGAGTAGGTTTTGAATATTTAAGAAAATGATGAAACCGTTCCACAAAAATATTGAATTGCATCCAACCAGATGGGTGCGTACAAATCTTTGTGTATGGAGGATTTCCGCAGTGACTGTAGTTCCTCTCTCTCATCCATTCATCCAGTATTTTCCCGCTTTCTTGTCTACCTACTTTGGCTGGTTTGTTGAATTTCAATGCAGGTGCAGTTAGAGTTTGTGCAGTTCATATGAAACTTTATTGGTTTTTCGAAAGCTTTCATGCACGCCTTTCAAGTTGAAATTTAAGTATAAAGTTTTTTCTGCATTCATTCGCATGCCGTTTTTCGTAAACCAGTTTATTAGTGTACTCAAGTCGCCTTGCATATTTTTTGTTGTTGGTTTCCCAACTATCTGTCTTGTATATGAGGGCTGTGTCGTCGGCAAATGCAATCAACTTGCCATTAAAGTGGTTAGTGAATATATCATTGAGGGATATTATGAAGAGTAGTGGGCCCAAGGCTGATCCCTGTGGCACTCCTGTATTTATTGTTTCCAGGCTACTAACTTCATTGTTTACTCTAGTATATTGTCTTCTGTTAGTGATGTAGCTCTAAAACCACTTCAAGGGCAAACCTCTTATCCCTGCAAATTCTAGCTTTATTAGGAGTATGTTGTGTGAGATGGTGTCAAACGCCTTTTGTATATCTGTGAACAGGGCAGACACTTTGTTATTGCTGTCCATACCGTGAATTATTTGGTTGATAAATTTGAGCAGGGCTTTTGTTAGGAAGCATGCCATGTTGATTCTCCGAAAGGTATTTGTTTTTTTCCAGGAATTTATACAGTCTGTTGTGTATTAGTCGTTCAAATATTTTTGCAAATATTAGCAAAAGGGCAACTGGTCTGTAGTTTCCTGTTTGTTCCTTTGATTTCCCTTTATGAATGGGCACTACTAGTAATAGCTTAAGGTCTTCTGGAAATATTCCTTGATTCAATGATAAGTTGAATATATGTGATAATGGTTTGCAAATGTGCGCGTTTATATTATTATTGTGTTAGGTTTATTTGATGTCCAGTTGTTTTGTCTGTTTTGAGATTTTTTATTATGTGTTCTATTTCTTCATCCATAATTGGTGCCCACATTAGGGAGTTAGTCACCTGTTTGGCTTTTTGTAGCTCAGCATTATCAATGTTTTTAGATAAGATATAGTTGTTCAATGAGCTTCCAGGAGAAACCACTAGATGTGGCCACAATCAGTATCGAAACGAGGAAAGGAAAACTGGATGTTTTCTGTACGTCTACCTAATTTGGTCGGGTTCGATTTGTTGATAGAACGGTGAAAGCCAATATTTCGTAATATTTGAAAGATTGAACAGGTCGCAGAGTACTTATTCTAATATTTTACTTCTAAAAATTTATTAGTATTCTAAATTCCAATAATTATCAGATATCTATAGAATTATGAGTTTCTCTTTATTAATTTTTGCTTTTCAATTCAAAAGTTTCATAAAATAATTATTATATATTATAATATATTACTAACAATACAAGTAGAATTTTACTTTTTCTTCGGGACTGCTGTGCGTATTAGATGGAGAACCTTGACTAGGTTCATAGCGCGTTGGTACGGCAAATTGCGACAACTTTGAGAGAACTTTTTCTCAAAAGGTCTTCACATCCGACGTCCAGCAAATTTTTTATGTCGATATCTAACATAATATCTGCTCTACCTGAAAATAAAGTCAAATGGATTCCATTAGGTACATATTTTATATTACATATTTATTATAATTTTATTTTTAGTAACGTAAAATTTCTTCTAAAGTAAGACCTTACTTTTGTACATGGTGAACAAAATTCTATTCTCACTATAAAAACAATGCTATTGTGTAAATGGTGAGTTAATTTTCACCCTCATACAATCCGCATTTTCTCTAGGAAAGTACCAAACTTTCTGGTTTTTGAAAGTATATAAACACTCACAAGCTTGGGTTCTACGCTACAGTTTACTTGTACGTTGTTATATTAGTTAATTTGGGTATTAATTTATATATATTAACTGAGCGTAAATAACAACAACGAGGTTCATTTCAACACTGGTTTATTTTGTGCCTCCTTCCACTGCCAGCCTGCTTATGTTCCCTATGCAACCCGACATACATGAGAGCATGTGTGGTTGCCTATCACTACTCCCTACATCCAAATAATTTGAAGTTCTATAAAAAATACGTAAGTCCTGAAAAAGAAGCCAAAAACAGCTGACGATCAACATGCCCATTTACTCAACGGAAATGAGTTGGGCATGCGCGAGATTTGAAACTTATTTGAAAGTTCTACGTTGCCAGCTTGTCGACGAATCTGACGTCACGCGATTAGATAAATTAGTAAAATCTTACTAAAAGCACCGATAATTACCACTTTAGCATTTTTAAATTTATGCAGGATACATATTTATATTATAACAGAACATATGATATTATAAAACCGATAAAATTCACAATAAATTGAATTTTTTAACACTCACAAACGGTAATAGAAACTACATCTGTCAACCTTGCATTTAACCCTACTTTTTGGGGACGCTTTCAAGTTTTCATCTTGTTGACCGTGTTCGTTCTTTGCTAAATTTAAACTTTCAGTTTAGTGTTTGTTTATTTTAATTTACTCAAATCATTAATCGGTCTGCATAAATACCGTTTGGTTTAATCTAATTCAACTTTGCTTGGCTGGGTATTCCGGTGCGGCGTCTTTTGTGCTGTGTTTACTGCTGCAGATTCAGGATTGTCCCTGTTTCTGACTGAGATTTGTTTAGTATACCTAGGTATGTAGGTTTGTTTTGCAATTAAACAGATGTTCAAGGGTTTTGCCTGTATGCAGGCCCTCCTCTAATGAGCTCCTATAGGAGTTCCATATTATTTTACCCATACCAAGACCTATACCTACCAGGCCACAACTACCAGAAGTTTCTTTCAGTAAGTACTTATACTTTATGCTTATTTGCTTTAACTAATCTTTGTGTGTTTAATTCCATATGGCTTTACTTATCCTATTAAATATTCCATGTCCTTTGATAACAAAATAAAGATGTAGTACCTATAACTAGGTATGTAGGTCCATGAAAGACACTTAAATTCTCAGTGGGATGTTTACAACAACCCTAAAGCTTTTTACTTCTCTTTGTGGAAACTGAAAGTGGAATAGTTCTCTAAAACAGAATCTGTTGTTCCTTCAATTGTAGCCTTCAATGTAGCCCTTACTTAGTTATTATGTAGATACCTATCTTCCTTTTAAGTTTTAATGGCTTTATATAGTCCTTTGAACACATGAAATATTGCTCCCTGCAATAAAACAAAACTCGTTGTCGTCAATCGTGCCGGAATCAAGAAATAACTTCTGTAGCTATATAAATTGAAGTGAAGTGAATAATTTTTTTTACGCTTTCTTTGTTCCAAAGACTAAACATCTCAAACATCTTGCAACTAGCCTTCGAATCAGTGCAATGGAAAATTTGGCTATTTATTTATTTTTGTCGACTTTCGTTCCCGCCAATAAACATGTCACATTTGGCATAACCCAAATAGAAAACAATTGAATATAGAAGTAGTCAAGGCCTCAAAAATGTAGCTTGGAACCCGAAGATCAGCCCGGTTGCTAACTAATCCGCATGCGTCCTCTAAACAGTTAAGCTTCATTTTTGCCGACGTCGAGCCAATCAACGTTGGCTAAAGGAATTTCTCAGCCAAACAAATCGTCATAATTTTCGTGACGTAAAATGCAAAAGAGCTTGGTGTTAGTATAGAACCTTTTTCCTAATCATCGTACAATTTATAAAATTGTAAATCGTAAGCATCCAAAAAAATACAATTTTGGTTGTAAATTTTGGCTTTTTAGCAGCTTTAGTTTGTGTTGGTGTTGTTTTCATTTCAAATTTAAATTATTTCAATAGCCTTTCAGTTTATTGCTGTACTATTTTGCTTTTTTCTGCTGTTCTGTTAAGTTCTGTGCTATTAAATGATTACTTTAAACTTGAAACTGAAGATTCCGGAACCTTTCAACATTATTCTATTTGCAATTATTAACAAGCCCAAATATCCATAAAAAAAACGTGGATGCCAAGAAGAACAAAATTATAAACGTGCAATGCATAGTGTGAGAAGTGTGAGATGCTGAAAAACCTCCAGTGGATGGAGTTTTCTTGGGGTGAGTAGATGTAGTATGTATTTACTTTTTTTTATACTTGTAGATTTGTATGTAGATCACTAAGGGATAACATTTTTATTGGCAATATTGCGTAACTAAAGGCTTTGGAAGAAATCTTCACAATTAAATAGATGCCGTCCTATAGCAACATCAGTACCTAGCATTTTTGCACTTTATTAAAAAGTCTATTTTTCTAAAATAAATATGAGAGAAAAAGGAATTTTCTCTCATATGTATCTAGTTGAATGAGTATCGGAAAAGTAGTTAGTTAGGTATTTAGGTAGCTACTTGTATGATATGAAGTACTACCTATTTTTATTTTTACTTAAGTGTTGTTGGGGTAGGTAATATACTACCAACTATCGTAAACTTTGAACTCATATTTTGAACATGATAAGAATAATAATGGATTCCAACCCAGGAAATGATGAGGAGGATTATAATTTAAGAAGTGTTGAAGCTTGTCATAAGAGTTATTTAATAGAATTGGAGGTAGCTAATAATTTTTGTTCAAATTTTTTCAGATTTCTATAGGATCCAGTGGTTAAGAATTCTTGCATAGATTTTAGTGTTGGTTGTGGGGTTATGCATCTAGGAGAAATTGACTTCATCATCCGGAGCCACTTTATAGGCGAATGGCAGAAGACCTGGGAAAGAAAAAGTTGAGAAAATATGCTGCTCCCACAGTCCAGGTAATTAGAATTTATTCTTTATGCAAAACTAATTTTTGTTTTTCTTCTAAATTTAGAACTACCTGTTAAATTTAACTGTTGGGTACTGATAGTTTTCCGAGCCTTACATGATGAGAGATTTAGATAGAGATCAGAAATAGTGACACAATATGTAGAGAAAAAAAAACATTGATTTCTTTTTTTTAGCTATAAATGGTGGGTTTATTCATGAGAATAAAAAATAATGTTTAAGAATGAAAGAATCTCCGAAAGAATAAGATAATGGTTGGTTACGCATTAATCAAAACATGTGATTATTAAACAAATATTGCTTATTGCTTACCTAAGGATTAAGCTATGTTTCAATTTAAATGGTTTTATGTTTAAATAATAATGTAGGTAGGTTATTCCTAAGCTCATTCCTAAGTTAAACCATATTCTTATGCTTAAAGCCATATTGTTATTCTGATGTATAAACAGCACAAAGTAATTTGTTATGTAGACCCTATAGAGCATGTCATGCTTACAATATTTTTCTTCTATGTATCAATTAAATGTTCAATAACACTGATATTATATACCTAGAACATTTAGGTACATCCACAACCTACAGGATGATAGGATACTAGAAAATATTGACAAACAACACCATGGAGTTTGGGCAACATCAAGTGTCCTTCAGAGCATTTATGCAATTTGGCACTTCAACTTTGAATTTTATCTTTTCAAAACTCAAAGGATTTTATAAATGTTAGATTTTCGACCAACTTTGGAAAAACAATGTGAAGCAAAAGATACATTGCAGCATGGGCTTTCTTGTCCAAACTGTGTAACTTTTTTCCACAAGTTTTGATGACATTCTGAGTGGTATCCTTATCATAAGACTTTGGAAACTATCAGTCCCTATTGCCAGACTCTGACCCTGTATATAATTTCCTATAACCTGGTATGAACTTTTGTAACATTAAAGGAAGAAATACAGGGTGATCGTTTGGAGTTAAACATGGGGATCTTGGTTATTTGAAGAGATACAACGAAGGTTAAATTAGGGCAAAGTTGCGCAATTAGAAGTCTATAAAAGTTGTCTTCAAATATTGAAAACTTCGGCTGGTTTTGGAAATATTCACAAAACGTTTTTATTTTTTCTAACTTCATTGTTGTATTTAGCGTCCTTAAGTTGTAAGTAGTTGGTGAAGTTAGCCGGATTAGGACAAAATCCTTTTTGTCCTAATCCCGCTAACTTCACCAACTATTTTTTCTAACCTTAATTTAATGAGTTAATTAAAAACAATTTAACACTTCTTTATAGCCACTTTTTGCTTTCTTCAACGCGGTATTTTCAAATTTAAAATCCGACGTTTCATTTTCATGCAAACAACATTGCTTCAATTTTTTTTAGATACAGTCCTGTATTTTTTATATCAGATTCTGAATCTCCCTGTAACTCTGCAATAATTAATATGCAACAATTAATAATTAATTTTTAAATTTAATTAGAAAGAGCAAGTGCCTTAATAAGGCATTGCTCTTTCTAATTAAAATATGGTACTTATACAGACAATACAGTCAGATGAGGGAGTAAAGTTATTTATGTTCTATTTGAAATTATATAATATATATAGGTCAGTTTTTTGCTCCAGCATAGATAAGTCTTAATAGTTATTTTCATAGTTAAGTTTCATTTTCACAGTTAATAGTCACTAAGTCTTAATAGTTGTTTTCATTAACCGACCGCCCTTATCGCTTTGGCGGAATGTATGACCGTTAATATATTTATTTCCTGTCAATCTCTAGGTCCAAAATTCAAGTTTGATGAGTGTACAACCATTGACATGGAGGAACCGCAGAAGGCAAAATATGTTCGTCGCAAGAGCGTCACATTTTTTTCAAAGGCAAAACAATTAAGAGGGTCCAAGACCCGAATAAAATCTTTGAGATCTCTTCTAATAGTTCTCAGGAAAAAGGAATTTCTATCTAATGAATCCATAGATCTGGAAAGATTGTTTTATTATATAATATGACAATAATAATTTATAATAATTATCATGTTAGCTCTACTTCAAAGCACAGATTGTTAAAACATAGATAATTTAAAAAAAAATCTCAAAATCAGTTATTGAATACAGGATGTTAAAAAATAATTTTGCTCTTTACTTTTTAATTTATTTTTATTTAGGTATGGTTTTTATAATTCTTATATACTTATCAAGACTTGTAATAACTGACACAAAAAAAAAAAAATAATAATATAACCTTACATATTTTTTGAGCCTTGTATGTTTTGAAACAGTTTCAACTAATAATAAATGTAATCGCCTTATTTGACTTTAATAGCTTTACAAAGAAATAAAACTTAATCGAAGGATCCCTTGGAATTATTGAAAATTGCTTTCTGAAATACACTGTAAATAACACTACAATAACCTATACGTTGAATACATAACTTATACGTTTTTTTTTAAGTAAAATAAGTAAAAAATCAATGTCGTTTATTTTGATTTTGGTGCACAAATAAACATGGCATATATAAAATATGTGTTTTTAATTTACCTAACATTTCAAACCTTAATATCACATATCTTCAACATATGTTTCCTAAACCTCTGAATGAAGAAATCCACATTTTTTTTTCAGATTACCGTAAAATAGTTGTATTGTTTCACTGACCATTACTTAATTGAAGATATCTTTTTATAGGCTAGTGGTACCCAAGAGTTTTATAGACGTCATAGCAGTACAATTCTTCAGCATGCAGAAGTGGCGCGACCTTTTTTACGCGCTTGTCTTCATTCATCTTCAAATTTAAACTGTGGGTTTCAATGCAGGATGGAAACTCCATATCCGAACTACTTCCGTTTTCCTTCCCAGGAAATTGGAAGCCAGTATGACAGACTTTCTTTGTCCTTCACTTAGACCAATGTTTATCAACCCTGTAACAAAGAAAAACACCGATACATTTTTCTAATGTTGAATATGTAACAATTGAATTGGAGAATAAAATTCTCAATTTAATATAAAAATTAATTGTTTTGAGCACATTTGATCAAAAGACTGCTTAATCATAATTAATGTAATAATGTGATCACTGAATGCCTATTAATTGATTAAGTCATATGCTCCCTATTAATTTTTCGATCCTCTGCTTACTTTCCAGCAGGAGTAATTAGTAGAAGGCATATATAATAGAGAGGAATTACTAACTTCTTCAACTGCACGTTATCTTTGTACTTAAACATTTTACTTTTTTTCATGATTTTTCATGATACTGAAAATAAAGTATAAAATATGTGAAATACAAAACCGTCATTTTTTATTAATGAAGCGTATTGCAAATCCTTAATTGACCAATAAGTATTTGATCACAATTTTCAGGATTATTATTACACAGAAAAAAATGAGTTTTTGAGCAGAATATGTGCATATAGTAAGACAATCGCAAAAAAAGGATCATTCAAGTGGAAAAAGGACTTTTGGTAAACTGGCAACACATTTCATAGCTTGTTGGCTAGACTTGACGAAGAGACAAAAAAATAGGAACTACATTCAGGAATCAACTGAGCGAAAATTATTGAGTGTGTTAAGTGTTAACAATGTGACCAATCTATAAACTAAACTAAGAATCAATTGAAACGATACACCCCAACTTTTGAATGAAATTTAAAACTGTCTCTCTCTAAAGCCACTCAACCGATTTTCGTTGTGAATGCTATTTTGGTAAGATCCAGCTTGCCCTGTGCATAGTCTTTATATTCCATATAAAATTTTTATCAATATTTGTATTATGGGGCAAATTGGAGCTCCAGTGTAGAAAGAAGAAACTAAATATCTATGGAACCAGGCAAAATATCCAAAAAACACCAAATATGTTGGTATGACATATTTGGCAAGGTATGACGCGTCTCCACATACTCCCGTAGCAAAACATGTTCTGAATTTTTTTTCCGCAAAATTATCTGCTCAAAAAGGTTTTGCAAAACTGCATCAAGTTTTGTTGAACCCTGTATTATGTAACCTGCAAAACATATAAGCGAGTACATAACCACTTAAAGCAGTCTATACACGGATCTTACCAAAATGGCATCTCCAATGAAAATCGGTTGAGTGGCTTTAGAGGTAGACAGTTTTAAAGTTCATTCAAAATTTGAGGTGTATCATTTCAATTGATTCTTAGTTTAGATTAAAAGGAGGGTTTAATCAAGTATGAAATTTGATGCTAACTTACATGCTTGAAACCTTAGTGGCACCCTGGAATTTCTTTGAAACACACAAATCTTTTCCTTTATTATCTATTTGTATCCAAGTCGCCTTTCCATGGTTGAATCCTAGGTTGGTACTACATAAGGAAAAAAACTCTGCCACATCTCATTTCCACAAAAAAAACCTCTTCTCAAGACTATTCTGAAACCCTAAAACAAGATAAGAGGTAAGTAAAAAAAGAGAAAAAAAACAGGGTTTACACAATATGTAATTGGTGGATGGGCGCCTCCATCTCAAGCGTCATTGCACAATTAGTCCTCGAAGATCTCGAAACCACTGTAATTGACAACCTACCAGTAAAACTCCCCTTCTTCTTCCGCTATGTAGATGACTGCTTACTCGCTGCTCCACAAAAATACGGCCAACACATATTGAACGAGTTCAACAAATACCACCCAAAAATTCAATTCACCATAGAAATCGAACAAAATCAGCAAATCAATTTTCTAGACCTCACCCTCCATAACAGCAATGGCAAAGTAAGAACCTCATGGTACACGAAACCCACCTGGTCTGGCAGATACTTAAATTTCAATTCAAATCACCATCAAAAAAAGTCCGTCATAACCAGCCTTGCCGACCGCGCGGTAGGCCTTTCCGATCCTGAATACCGAACCGATGCAATAAAAAAAACAAAGTCCGCCCTAATAACAAACAACTACCCCTACGGCCTAATTAACACTATATTTAAAAAAAGAATACATACATTTTATAACAATTCAACCAGGCATACCAAAAAAAATACCGAAACAAACTATCTAACTATACCATACATCCCTGGTCTTTCCGAAAAAATCCGCAATACAGTCTCCAAAGAAAATATCCAAACCAGTTTTAAAGGACATAATTTACTCAACCAACATTTTACCAAACTGAAACCCAAAACCCCCACAGACAAAAAAAGCAACATCGTCTACGAAATACCCTGCCAAACAGGATGCCCTGGCGTCTATATCGGGCAGACTAGCCAGTTCTTAAAAAACCGCATCAATGGACACAAACACAACAAAAATAACCCTACAGCCCTAACCCACCACGCAAATGAACATCAGCATAATTTTGATTTTAAAAGAGCTAAAGTCCTAAAAACAGAAAAAAACAAGAAAAAAAGGGAATTTCATGAAATGGTATACATAAAAAAAAACAGTAATTGCGTCAATGCAAAAACGGACACTGATGGCCTAAGTAAAATTTACTCCTACATACTGTAACTACCCTCTGCATAAAATCAGTAAATATTTCAATATCCATAAATTTACCTAAAATACATAGTTAATTTCCAAAACAATATAAACCAAACACCCAAAACCACCAGTCAGCAGACCTACTTAATTAAAAACAATTAACCTTGCGATGTATGTGTATATTAAACACCACCTTGACCAATTTACCAGCCTTTGCATCTTCTTTCATTATAGGCTTCCTAATCCAAAACTTACAAAAAATTTCTTTAATTCCCCATAGTACATGCTGCGTGCCGTACGATATCTCTGACGGTTAGCCGCAGAGTTGCGACACGGCGAGCAGCATGTACAAAGCAATAATGCAACTTTCATTTACTTTTCTTCAAGTAACAGTACATAAAGAAAAAAAACTGCAACAAACTTCGAACCAAAACTGTACATCGTTTTGTGGTAAGTCATTGTCACCCTCAGATTCCCTCCTTTTCTTACGTTTCTTACCCTTTTGGCCCCTCTTCTTAACCTAACACCATATTGCATCGTGGGTTTCACTTTTGACGCTCTTTTGCTTTGAGTTACCGACTTTATTCTTTAATTTAATCATCCCTCAATACGTTTATGTTTCAACATTTTATTTCGTACTTGTAGTAATCTTTATATAATTTTTTTTTCCATGTATTCCTTTATACCATTCCTTCCTGCTATTGTAAAAATTTTATCTTTAAACTAAGTATTCCATATGTTGTAGTAATCTGATGAAGGCACCAATTTGTGTCGAAACGTCATTAAACAAAGAAGTTAGAAGCACCCGCTGTAACTTATTTTAATCAGACAAAAGGACCAGAACCCAAGATAGCAACCAACCATACAATATGTAATTATTTACCCTAATATCTCACTAAAAAAAAATTAATTTGGTACCTCAACAGTAACAGGCTTCTGAACTTTAGTCATTGCAAAAGAAAAGTAATAATTTAACTTAAGTGCTAAGATGCATCCTTATATTGTTAGTTTTTTGGTACAAAAGTATGCGTTCTAATATGCTTCTTAGTAAATAGTGCACCCGTAAACCTTCATAAATACATTTCTAGTAAAGTAGCTGACATAGACATAAGTATGCAGAAAAGCTAATGCAGCATAAATTGCCAAACCAGCTACTTGCTTTTGAGTCAAAAATGAGAGGAGAGCTTATTGTGCACACATTGAAAATGGCATAGGCATAATCTATTTCTGGTCCTAGTAGTTTTAATGTAAGTATCAAAATCTTTATACAAACCTTAACTGCACTGTGGATGTACCCATAGCATAATTGTCTAGCAAGACGAGAGTCACTTTGCTTCTATATGAATAGGATATAAATAGATTATTAACTGGTATAGTGGATCACTGGCCTAATAGAGCATCTGCTGGAACTTGATTAAAATATATCCTTTTTCTCTTTTAAACAAAGTTTCAATATACTCTACAGTGTGTAGGACTTACTAAACCGTTCCTAAAAAACGAGAATTTTTAACTTCAGCCTACCACAACCAGTGTTTATCATTTCAAATTAGGGGTAAGGATAGCCAATAGCCCTACTTAATCATACTAGCAAATGCAAATGGCATAAGTGATGAACAAAATGAAAGGAGAGTGCCATACTTATGAGCTGTAGAATAAAAGAAAAGTTGTAAAGTATACATGAGCCCTAACCTTACTGTGGACTCATGTATGCTTTACAGTCTTTACAACAAGGCCAGGGTTGTCAACAGCTGTGAACACAATGTTCCTTTGTAGGGGCTATTTCAAAAACTACCTCAAACTCATGCTGCCCCTACCTTTCATTCTTTCACACCAACACCATACCAAATTATTACACATACCTAGATACTGGATACTTACATCTTTAGGTACTACACAAGCACAAGACTGCACTGAAAAGTGTGTGTAGATCATTTGATAATAAGAAAAATTGATATTATTGAGAAATGAGTGGAGCAGAAACAGGAAAACTGGGTGCCGGCTGGTGTACCTGCATGACGCTTTCTCGAAATACGAGAATCCAATAAATCCGTCACTTGACACGTTGCGTTAACGAATCTCGCGCAATTCTTGCTAAACAAAGATTCCTGTTACTAATTGAAAACAGCAATTCTATTACACCAACTTTGCTGAAATTAAAAATTACTGTAAATTATTTGCAAAACGTAATTTTTGATTGTCAAAATGGCCGGAACCGTAAACAAAAGAACCCAGTAACCCACAATCCTTTTAATAAATTTTGCGCATGCGCAGTTACAATTAACCGGGCTGATGTTGGGATTCCAACGCCTACTCGAACGTTCACATTTCGAACATTGGAACCAAAGGCGACTCTTCGTATAAATCTCAACAGTATTCGGCATAACCTAAAAATTTGTAGACGTCAGATTCAAAACGTCACTCATCTTTCAACTAGCACGTGGTGCTATGAAAATCTCGTCGACCAACTGCGAGATTTTCATAGCCAACTGAGGAGCTTCATTTTCGATTTACTGCGAGGAATTGACGTTCGCCGTATATTTAAATAATAGGTATATGCCCACATCCCCCTTCCTTAAAGACTAAGCCTACGAGGTGGTCTAACCACTCTACCAAAAGATGTAATCTTCTCTCTTGATACAAACTGCGTTTCCACATCGATATTTTCGTCACCGTTCGATATAACACTGCGATCACTTGAGTCAGAACGCGCACTCATATCCTCCTCACTGAAAACCGAACTGCTCGCAGAATTATCGCTTGGTTCCTGATCTCCGTTACCAGTATCAACATCCCAGTCCAGATAATGTCTGTTACTATGCACTTTCTCCCTTTCTGCAGGAGCTAAAGGTACCAATGATGAACGGTCTGGTAGATTTTGGTTTTTTATAGCTTTAATAAATTTTCTATTACGTATAATAAAATTTTCCTGTTGGCCATTTGTACCTTATATGATCTATCTTTTTTCTTCTTTCTTATTTGTTGTGGTTGAAAATTACAATTCCTTGACGGTATAATTGACCTTAATTTCCGAGACATTAACAGTTCAGCTGGGGAGTAATTTCCATCAACTTTCATATTTTGATATAAAAGTAACCCTAAAAACATATCTTTGCTGTCCTCTAAGATTTTCCTAAAAATGTTCGTAGCTGTCTGCACATTTCTTTCAGCCATACCGTTAGACTGTGCGTAAGGTGGAGAAGTTACAGTGTGATCAAATTCTCATGCTTTCGAAAAATCTCTGAAGCTTTTTGAGGTAAATTGAGGGCCCCCGTCTGTAACCAATATTAAAGGAATTCTATGCCTGGAAAATATATTTTTTCTATAAACGTCAAATAATGACGTACTTTACGCTTTCATTAGACAAACGAAAACCCAACCTTTTTTGATGATCAGAATGTGAGTTTACTTTTCCGCGCGTTGCCCAGGCAATGCCACCTAGACATAAGGCCTGGAAGCGATATTTTAATGACCGCCAGGGTGGTACGACGGGTCAGCTGTTTCATATGGACTTTAGTAATATTTTGCTCCTAGTTTTGCATTTTTCGTGCATATTCAAGTTGTTTTTTGCCTAAATTTGTATAATTAACAGTTCTGTGTCTTTTCTAGAAACGTGTATTTTAGTATTAGCTGAATTAGCTCGGAACTAAAGTTTCAAAAGTTAGCAAACCATTGCCATGCCTCACGGTTGCTGTGTAGAGAGATGCAAAAGTAATTACAACACTGGTCCGCGAAATTCAGTGTTTAGATTTCCAGAAGATGTTATTTTAAAAGAAAAGTGGATTCACGGTATTAGAAGGGATAATTTTATACCAAATAAACATAGCAGGGTAAGTCTACCTAACCTAACCTCATACAACACTAGATAAGCATAAGTATAGGAACATAATATTATTCCGAAAAAACCTTTCATATTCAAAAAATCAGCAGAATTTATTGGGTTTTTTATTTTAAGTATGTGAGTTACATTTTCATTCACATGAAATTCAGAGGAAAGTAACATACTTACATGTGAAAGAACTGGCCAGTCCTTAGAAGTTCTACTGTTACTATTAGATGTCCCAAGGTTAATTCCAGGTAGGACTTTTTTTTAAACATTTGTTGTGTAGGGTTTGTGCTATAGTTTGTTACAAATATGTTATCCAAATCCATCAAAGATTTTTATATTTGTTTCCTAGGCCTAGTTGTAATCAAATCGAGAATCAAATCAACCAATTCCTGTTTGCAAAAGAAGGAATTCCTCTAGTATAAGACAAAGTGTGTGTAGTGTGTGCAATGAACCAAATAGTGTTTTCTGAGGTACATGTATATTTAATTTGTTTTTTTTTTAATTTAATATAATGTTTTAAAATGATCAAATGTCTTTATTTTTTTCATCTAAATCCGTATTACCAAATCAGGCACCTTTGAAAATCAGATGGTAAGTACCTATGTAGAGCATAATGATTCGAGTTATCACATTTCAATTTTGAAGTGATTATCTTCAAAACTGAACGAGCTATCTATGTGGAAAAAAAGAATTTAATTTAAAAAGTTATACCCTCTATCTTTGTAACGAAATGTTTGAAAACCTGTCTTTATATATAAACTTTTTATCTTTTTTACTCTAAAATACCTAAGCTGTTACATTATTAAACGCTAATTTCAGAATCCCCTGTATATAACAAATTCAGCCAAAAAGAGAAAATAGTATACTTATTCTTCAGAAGTATTAAAAATTATTGTTAGTAAACCACTATATATACTGTATAATAATAATATACAGTATTAAGTATTATATTAATTTAAGTGTACCCTGGTATATTTAAATTGTTTATTTATTTACGTTTGTATTATTTATACATATTACTAATGGTTTTATTTTTGTCCATTTAAAATCTAAACCCCAATTACCAAAGTAATCACCCAAAAAGCTTTCCAAAACCTTCGGGTTTTGAGCGTTGAAACGGTCGTCGAATTTTCGTACCACATATGATGACGTCACCGCTCCTCTCCCGCTTTCAGATTGTGTCTTCAGTTTTGCTCAGTTCTGACTCACATTATTTGAAATTGATCGTTTGCAGAAAACACGTTGTATGCATTACGAGCAAAAAGTAACTTTTTTGCTTCGCGTCGAGCGGCAAACCTCACTCTCCGAGCAAAAAAGTTGTACTTTTCGATCTTAATACCTAAATAACTATTTTAAACAGTATATTACATGGTCGCTAGTTGTATCTGTTCCCAAGTGTACCACCCTTATGTATTTGGAATAATAGTCTACGACCAATAAGTATTTTTTACCTTTCAGTTCAAACAAATCACATCCTAGTTTTGCCCAAGGTAATTTAGGAATGTCATGACATACCAAAGGTTCAGATTGTTGTGAGTTTGAGAACTTAATGCAAATTTCACAATTCTGAATCTTCTGTTTAATGTCATTGGTCATGCCAATCCAAAATAGCGATTCTTTGACTAGAGACAGACATTTGTTTATACCCATATGATTGTAATGGATTCTCTATAACATTTCTTTTTTAAGAGTTTTAGGAGCAACAATGGCCTGTCCCCTGAAAATTATTCCATCAATGATAGTCAAGTCACCTTTATATTGTTAATATTTTCTCAAGACAGTAGGTACTTTTTTATTGTCCTTAGGCCAGCCATCCAATATTAAAGTTTTCAATAGTTGCAATTCCTGATCATTACTAGTGTGTTGCACAAATTCCTTTACCTTATTAGGAGTGATGTTAATTTCTGATATGATTGAACACACATACTCCGAAACCTCAGTGTCAAAACTCGAATTTTGCTCTGCATTTCCTAAGTAAGCTCTAGAGAGAGCATCTGCAATTATCAAGTCCCTACCTCTCTTAAATTTTACTGTAAAGTCATACTTCTGTAACTGCAGAAGCATTCGTTGCAACCTTGCAGGGCACTTATTAAGTGTTTTTTTTTAAATACTTATAAGTGGTAAGTGGTCAGTTTCCACTATTACTTTTTTCCCAAAGACAAATTGATGAAATTTGTCAAGCCCAATCAAAATTGCCAGAAGCTCCTTTGCAATTTGAGCATACCTGCACTGTGTTTCGGTGAATGCTGTGGATGAGATTGCACAAGGAAGGCTATCCTGAAGCAAGACTGCACCACAACCAGATTTAGAAGCGTCCACAGACACAAGCGTCTGTGTGTCTTTATTGACATCATAAAATTGCAAAACTGGTTCTTTTGTCAAGGTCTCTTTAATTTTTTCAAAAGCTGCTTGATGCACTTCTGACCACTCAAATTCAGTGTCTTTCTTAAGCAAATCCCGCAAAGGTAAAGCCTTTTCTGAAAAATTCTTAACAAATTTGCTTACATATGTTAATACACCCAGAAGCCTCTGAACATCTTGTTTAGAAGTCGGCCTTGGCATTTCAGTTATTGTCTTGATTTTAGATCCATCAGGACTAATACCCTGAGAAGAAATAGTATGTCCCATGTAATTGATTTGGGTCTGACCAATGCCTCCTTCCACTGCCAGCCTGCTTATGTTCCCTATGCAACCCGACATACATGAGAGCATGTGTGGTTGCCTATAGTACTTCTAATGTCTTTTGAGTGTTACGTCATCGTTTACTACGTAACTACAATTTTAGGGTATGTCTTAATTTGATACATATGACTAAAGTCAAATTGACGCTTTTTTATAGGTAAGTGCACGTATTTTCTTAACCGGGCGTTAATGGATAAGTTAACCAGTATATTTTTTATTTTTAAAAAGTGGTTTATTAGTATATTTTTTGAATTCGACTAAATAAATTACCTGCCTTATGTAATAATAAATTAACAATCATTCATTTATTTGGTTTCCTTATCACGTCAGGACTTAGTAGGTATGAATCTAACCGGAAATACTACGCTTCACTTTATTTATGTTAAAAATCACAAGCAGCTTAAACAGATAGCTTCAAAGAAATTCCGATTATTAACATTTTTATTTAATGTGATAAACAACACATCTACAACAAATATTGCTTTACAGCAATCTGTATTAAAAGGTGGCTACTCCATTTTTGACGCAGCACAGAGAATTTAAAGAAGCAAGTACATAGTTGAAATAAAACAAGTAACAAGTAAAATAAAACAAGTAACAAGTCTCAAAAATACAAAAATAGTGATCAAGTTCAAACAAAAATAAGTTTCTAGTGGCGCACTAATTGTTTTGGAGAGGAAAAATCAAGATACGTCAACTTGCCGCCCTGCTGTCCCTTATGCAACCACAGAAGGAAGAGCAAGAAAGACGTTATGTAGAACAAAAAGAAGAGCAGGAAAAACGTTACAAGGAACAAAAAGAGGAGCAGGAAAAACGTTATAAAGAACAAAAAGAAGAACAAGAAAGACGTGATCAAGTACAGGAGCGACGTTATCAACAACAGAAGGAAGAGCAGGAAAAACGTGATCAAGTACAGGAGCGACGTCATCAACAATTCAAAGAAGAATTAATGAACCATCTCGCCGCTAGGGAGCAACAATTGGAAGAAAGAAAAATGCAATCCGTTAACGGCGTCAACGAAGGACTCGAAGCTGTCAACCAGAGGGTTCTCGAGCTAGAAAAGAAATTCCGGGAACAACTTGAGGACGACAACGTGTCTACAGAGAGTTTTAGCACCGCCAACGCTAAAATTAAGCCTCCCGATTATGACGGTACTACTGCATGGGAAATTTATAAAACTCAGTTTGAGGCAGCTGCAAAAGCTAATGGTTGGTCCGAGTCCCAGAAAGCTACATCATTAGTAGTAGCACTTCGTGGAAAAGCTGCTGAATTACTCCAATCTCTGTCGGCAGCTGATCAAAGTAATTATGCAGCTTTAGTACACTCTCTGCAACTACGAGTCGGAAATGAGCACAAAGAAACCGTGTTTCAGGCCCAGCTGAGGATGATACAGCAAAAGTCAGGTGAATCCCTACAAGAATTTGAGGCGGACATAGACAGACTAATTCACCTGGCATATCCATCGGCCCCTGAATCTTTTCAAACGCAATTTGCCGCCGAAAGGTTCATTGAGGGAGTTCGCTATAGTGACATGAGATACCACTTACGTCTAGTAAGGCCCAAGAATATCAGCGAGGCACTAGTTCGGGCCCTGGAATTCGAGGCGTCACGAGTGTCATCTAGTTCATTTCCACGTGTACGAATGGCAAATTGCGATGAAGAGGAGAATACGTCTATGGCTGAATCCATGGCCAGTTTACATAAAGCGATGAAAGATATGGCAGTCAGTATGCAAGCCCTGTTAGAAAGAACTCCTCGATCAACAAACAATCGGGGCATAAAATGTTTTAACTGCGGCAAGCTGGGTCACATCAAGAGTAACTGCCGTAATAGGGCAAGAAGTCCGTCGCCGTTTAAAAGACCGAGCGGCGATCAAGACCGCCCTAGATCCCAGGAAAACTAATTCGGGTCAATGCAAGGGGGCAATTGACCGGGCCCGTTAAGACCACCAAGATCTTTAAAGTCAATAATTTGGGTGGCAAAAGTGTTACAGAGGCCGGATGCATTAAAGGACAGAAGATCCAAACTGAACATCGATCAGGAAGGTTTCACGGTAATGCCGATACATTGTCTAGGCGGCCATGTAAAGAAGATAGTCAGCGTTGTCGAAGAACTGAGCAACGTGAGGGACATCCTTCTGTACGGAGAACGTCGGTGGAAATAAACGATGGCTGGACCACACAGAAGCTTCGAGAAGAACAAATGAACGATCCAGATATTGGACCCATCCTCTCTGCAAAGACTGACGACAAGAGACCAGAATGGCAAGAAATTGCTGGTGAAAGTCCAAATCTGAAGGCGCTCTGGGCCCAGTGGCACTCTCTTAGAATAGAAAATGGATTACTGAAGAGAGCGTGGGAGAGTCCGGATGGCAAGTCCGTAGTCAGTCAGTTGGTTGTTCCTGGTAGCAGAAAATCGGACGTACTACAGGAAATGCACGACGGAACCAGTGGAGGTCATTTTGGGGTCAATAAAACCTTGGCCAAAATTAAAGAGCGGTTCTACTGGGTGAATTATCATGAACGCGTCGAATCTTGGTGCCGCAAGTGCGAAGTTTGTTGTGCCACAAAAGGACCTCGAACAAGATCACGCGGCCGAATGGTGCAGTACACTGTAGGTGCTCCATTCGAGAGGGTAGCAATTGATGTCGCGGGACCGTTTCCTCAGAAATACATCTTGGTCGCCATGGATTACTTCACTAAATGGCCTAAAGCATACACCCTGCCTAATCAAGAAACAACGACTGTGGCAACGGTGCTAGTAAATGAAATGTTCTGGAGATTTGGAGTCCCTCTCGAACTTCATTATGATCAGGGCCGAAATTTTGAATCGGCTGTTTTCCAGAAGCTCATGGAACTTCTCGGAATTCGCAAGACCAGGACAACTCCTTTGCATCCACAATCGGATGGGATGGTAGAGAGATTTAATCGGACCATGGAACATTACCTGTCTAAAATGGTGGCAGATCATCAGCGTGATTGGGACCAACATCTACCTCTCATGTTGATGGCATATCGAGGCTCTACGCATGAAGCCACTGGTTATACTCCGGCAAAAGTGATGTTTGGAAGGGAAATGAGGCTTTCTGCGGATTTGATGTATGGAACACCAGAAAAAGAGTCGCTCAGCTCTGAGAATTTTGTGGAGGAGCTTAAGGAGAGGCTGAACAATGTTCATGAGCAAGTCAGGAATAAACTGCGGATATCCAGTGATCGAGCCAAAGCAAGATATGACTTACTAGCTAACTCCCGCGGCTTCCAGGATGGTGATTTGGTGTAGCTATAGAATGCACGGCGAAAGGTGGGGAAGTCGCCCAAACTTAGCCAAAATTGGGAAGGACCTTATACAATTATAAAGAAGATTAATGATGTGGTGTATAGGATCCAGCGGACCCCCAGGTCAAAAATTAAGGTCGTTCATTTGGATCGATTAGCACGATACCATGGAACTCTATCTGTTCGGGACGAACAGCCTTAGGAGGAGGGCAATGTTACGATTCGCAGCGATGCCGCATGGGAGGCGGGGCAACGTGTGTGTTGTTGGTGGAGCTTCGCGACCTATCCGCGCTGCGTCATGGCTGACACGAGTGATTTATTGCTCGGTTTAATCTAGAAGGCAGTTGTTTACAACCTTTTTTTTTATGTGAGATTATTCAAGAATTCTTATCAAGAACTTTCTAGGTTTTTCTGTAATTTTAGGATTGTATATAAAAGGGGGAAAAAGCGCGCGGTTAAGAGTAGTCTTATTTTAAGCGAGCTATAAGTAAGCTAAAGTACGAAGCGATAATAAAAGGCTATAAAGTGTTTAGTAGTGAGTTATTTACTAGTCGAATTGTACCTGTATGTATCTGTGGAATAAATAAATAGTGTATTCGTGTTAAATCGTTACACTGGAATTATTGAACCCTGAGTTCACAACAATATAATTGAAAAACGTGCTTCTTCTGCCTCGTTCCATAAATTTAAAACGCTCTCGTTTGTGATTTGATGAACAGCATTGATTTTCGAATCACAATATCGCTTACACTGGGACCATACCATTTCGATGAGGTTAAAATGACAATGGTAAGGAGGTAATCTTAATACACGATGGCCATTTTGAAGTGCTAGTTCGTCTATTATGAAGGAAAAAAAAACACCAAAACTAAACTTCACTAATTGTCACAATAAAAGAGCGATCGATTTTGGACATCCTACAATTATTAAAATGTAAAATACCAACCGATATCTTTTCTCCAGAATGTTCTTTTTTGCTATACCTAAAAGCTCAGTTTTCATAGCAAAAGGAGAAAATGTAATGTGATGCTGCTGCAACCATTCTATTAGGCAAGGTTTGGACCAGATTTGATTGGGTAACTTTTCTACTTGCATGGAATGGTAAGAAACATTGTCCATAATTATCAGCGAGGGTTCCTACAAATTAGTCAAAAGCTGTTCACAAAACCATTCTTCGAAATTTGCACAATTCATCGAATCATGGTAATCGCTTGATTTACTTCCCGCTTTGTTTACTGCCTGGCATTCTGGATAAACCCATCCTCTGAACCAGCATGCAAAACTATGTATCGTGTCCCTTCTGAGGAAGACTTTTCTCTTACAGTGTTTATCGTGCTATCTAGCCAACTTGTCCTAAATACTCCTTTGAATGATGCTTAAGAAATAGATTAACATTAATTAATAGCGTTTATATATCTTTACTAAAAGCCCATTGTTTCATCTTGTTTCATCTATAAAAACCGATACTCTCTCAAAAACCTTATCCTTTTATGTATAATATTTGGTTGTTCCATTAGATAAAGTCGGTTAGATAATATACACTTCGTCCACTTAAACTTAAGTTTTTTCAAGCACAAAGCCAGGGAACTGCAAGGAATTATAACTTGATCTATATTTTGCAGGTGGTTATGAAAGACTGGAGTGTAATATGTTCGCGTGTAATAAAAAAATGAACTCAATAATCTTCGATATCTGTCGTGGAGATTGTTGTACTGTACCTGCTGCATAAATTCGTCCCCTTATTATATGCTCGCAGACTTGATGTTGTGGTGTTTTCTTACACAATGTAGACTCTTCAACAGCATGATCTTTACTCGCTCCATTAGTTACGAGTCTCTGAATTGTTGCTAAGGACATACGTAATGTCTCTGCTACCCTCTAGAAAAATAATTATCAGATTTTTTTAATTCATAATATTTGTGAATACTTTTACCACATATGCTTACATACATTTATTACACTGCATTTGAATAAGTAGAATAATAAATGGTGTTAAGCATTTTGCATTTCTTGATCCGATTTAACAAGAATCGCCACGTCCGTTTTGAAGGACTAAATGTGAGCAAAGCGGTAACTTATAGCAAAATCTATGAAGCTGCCTATCGGAATATTTAGGCGTATGCATATTATTCCTGTTTTTTACCTTTCCGTTGCCGTTTTGCACCCACCATTCAACCACACCGCTTAGATTTGTCTCCCAAAGAAGATATGCCGTAATTAATCTTTAATTTTAACGATAATAGGTACCTACTTACGTTATGGACTGCATTTAAAGGTGTAAAACTCTTTCCCGCCTTTTTTTCTCGTTGAAAATATTGAATTCATTTCAATATTAACACTTGATCACCCTCGGAGAATGGTTTGTGCGGCATTTTTCGATTTAAGAGCAGATTTGATATTGCCAGTGACAATGTCAATGTCAAGTTTCAATATTTTTATCCGACACATGTCGGTGACGCAAAACTTTTGTCTTATACGTTTAACGTGAGATAAAGTAATATGGAAGAGTAATGACGTAACACTCAAGAGCAATTAGAAGGACTTTATCACTACTCCCTACATACGTAAAGCAGGAAAAATTGCATGAGCGTGAAAATTTTGTGTTATGAAAATAACATTATGGCCATTACGAACTTCACTTTCCTTTTTTAAAATCGATGTATAGAACTAATATAATATGAAGTTTAAAGTTTAGTTTTTAGCAGTTAATAACCAAGAGAGGAGAAAACTGGAAAAACGGCAGATACTTTTACATACACTGAAAGTCACACACTGAAGACACTGGTAAACACACTGAATGGAACCAGTTTTCTACTCAAATTTTGCACCCGATAATATATTCTGAGAGCACTTTAAAGTTTGCACTGTTAGGCCCCTTGCACACGAACGGTCAATCCGCCTACCGGCTATTTCACCGACCGGTAAGAAAACGCGAATTATTTTACACACGGTATCAGCAACCGGAGAGTTACTTGTGGTTCCAGTGCCGTACTGTGATCTGAAATAAGATATCGAAATTTGAGAGGAACAAGGACTGGGAAGGAAATACGGGATAATTTTACACAATATTTTAACAGTAATGAAGGATCTGTACCGTGGTAATTAGGACAAATATAATTATTGTTACGATTCGCAGCGACGCCGCATGGGAGGCGGGGCAACACGTGTGTGGTTGGTGGAGCTTCGCGACCTATCCGCGCTGCGTCATGGCTGACACGAGTGATTTATTGCTCTGTTTATCTAGAAGGCAGTTGTTTACAACCTTTTTTTTATGTGAGATTATTCAAGAATTCTTATCAAGAACTTTCTAGGTTTTTCTGTAATTTTAGGATTGTATATAAAAGGCGCATAGAGGGCGCGGGTAGTAGTAGTCTTATTTTAAGCGAGCTATAACTAAGCTAAAGTACGAAGCGATAATAGAAGGCTACAAGTGTTAAGTAGTGAGTTATTTAGTAGGCGAATTGTACCTGTGTGTATTTGTGGGACAAATAAATAGTGTTTTCGTGTTAAATCGTTACACTGGAATTATTGAACCCTGAGTTCGCAACAATTGTTGTCAGAAGTGCGATTCCAGTGGGAGGTGTAATATTGCTTAACTGTAAGTGAGTGCTTCATTGCCGGACATTACGTGTTTATGCCAGTGACCAGAAGCCAGCATCAAGCGATGGAGGATCAACTTGCCGCCCTGCTGTCCCTTATGCAACAACAGAGGGAAGAACAGGAAAAACGTTATAACGAACAGAAGGAAGAGCAAGAAAGACGTTATCTAGAACAGAAGGAAGAGCTGGAAAAACGTGATCAAATACAGGAGCGCCGTTATCTAGAACAGAAGGAAGAGCAGAAAAAACATTATCTAGAACAGGAGAAACGTTATAATGAACAAAAAGAGGAACAAGAAAAACGTGATCAAGTACAGAAGCTGAACCATCTCGCAGCTAGGGAGCAACAATTGGAAGAAAGAATAATGCAATCCGTCAACGAATCGGTTAACGGCGTTCACGAATCCATTAACGGCGTTAACGAAGGACTCGAAGCTGTCAACCAGAGGGTTCTCAAGCTAGAAAAGAAATTCTGGAAACAACTTGAAGACGACAACGTGTCTACAGAGAGTTAGCACGGCCAACGCTAAAATGAAGCCTCCCGACTATGACGGTACTACGGCCTGGAAAATTTATAAAACCCAATTTGAGGCAGCTGCAAAAGCTAATGGCTGGTCCGAGCCCCAGGAAGCTACATCACTAGTGGTAGCACTTCGTGGAAAAGCGGCTGAATTACTCCAATCTCTGTCGGCAGCTGATCAAAGTAATTATGCAGCTTTAGTACACACTCTGCAACTACGATTTGGAAATGAGCACAAAGAAACCGTGTTCCAGGCCCAGCTGAGGGTGAGACAGCAAAAGTCAGGTGAATCCTTACAAGAATTTGAGGCAGACATAGACAGACTAATTCACCTGGCATACCCATCAGCCCCTGAATCTTTTCAAATGCAATTTGCCGCCGAAAGGTTCATTGAGGAAGTTCGCGATAGTGACATGAGATACCACTTACGTCTAGTAAGGCCCAAGGATATCAGCGAGGCACTAGTTCGGGCCCTGGAATTCGAGGCGTCACGAGTGTCATCTAGTTCATCCCCACGTGTAAGAATGGCAACTTGCGATGAAGAGGAGAATACGTCTATGGCTGAATCCATGGCCAAGTTACATTAAGCAATGAAGGATATGGCAGTCAATATGCAAGCTCTGTTAGAAAGAACTCCTCGATCAACAGACAATCGGGGCATTAAATGTTTTAACTGTGGCAGACTGGGTCACATCAAGAGTAACTGCCGTAATAGGGCAAGAAGAAGATCAAGACCGCCCTAGATCCCAGGAAAACTAATTCCGGTCAATGCAAGGGGGCAATTGACCGGGCCCGTTAAGACCCCCAGGATCTTTAAGTCAATAGTTTGGGTGGAAAAAGTCTTACAGTGGCCGGACGCATTAAGGGACAGAAGATCCAGATTACTATCGATACAGGAGCAGATGTGACCATTGTAAGGCCAGATAAACTTCTCGGATATACCATACAACCATTGCCCAACCCTATTATGTTAATATCAGTCACTGGAGAGTCTTGCCCTATAGGCGGAGAAGCCGATGTCACCATCATTACTGGAGAAAGACTCGAAGTTCGGCATAAAGTCTTGGTTGCCAAGATCAAAGACGAGTTTTTGGGAATGGATCTCATCAGGAAACATGGATTATCCTATGATCACAAACGGAATATTCTCACATTTGGAAATGAGGAGTTTGCATTAACCAATGGAAGTGTGGAAACTAGTATCCGTCTACTGGTGGTGGAAGATGTGAACATTCCTCCAAATTCAGAACAAATTATCACAGTGACTTCTGAAAATGATCCTGAGTGGTCCATAGGACTTATAGAACCTAACCTGGATTTGACGAAATCATGGTAGCCCGAACTGTGCTCCTGTCAATACATTCTTTTAGCATTTTGATGAATTTTGAGTAGGCTGCATTTGCCTCTTCAGTATTCATGATATTTTCCCATTTCTCTTTATCCAAGAGATCATTTAATTTGTGTTTGTTAGTTATTTGGATTTTTCCAGATTTTAATGTACTTTTTGTTTCTACTCTACGGAGATCGATAGTGGCTGCTGTCATGTAATGATCTGTTATGTCTGTTTTTATTATTGCGGGGATTACTATGACTTTTTGTGAGCATCTTATAAATATGTGGTCTATGTGTGTTCCATCGGTAAAATCCCTGTTTGATCGTGTTACGTGGTTTATTGTTGCTACAAGTCCATGCATATTTAGTAGATTTGTATATAGTCGTTTTCAGGAAGATATTCATCTAGCCAGCCATGGAAATATCGGTTTTGTAGTGGCAGCCCTTCTTCCAAAAATTTTTCAACTGAAATCTGGGGAAATTCTTATTTTCTATTGGTATCAATCACATTATGTCAAAATTTAAGAAATGGCATGACCCTTACTTTCTATCCTTGTCTTCTGCATGTATTTTGAGAAAGAGAGCGCAATATTACGTCCGTCAATTCCTTGGATGCAATATGCATCTTTGTAAATATTGTGAATTTAATTCTCATATTTATTTTTTTCTTATTCCAAATTTTGTGAGTAATTTTCAAATAACTACACTGCATATTATCATCAAACAGTCCTTTATATGACTACTTTTATACTCAACAACTTATATAGTGAAAGCAAAAAGTGAAATAAACCTACGACCTACCACGGATTTGATCCCTTAGAGAATGAAGCTTTTTTTTAACAATTTCCTTAACTCCAGTAGCAGAGCTGCAGCTGCATGCATCGACTGCTTTTTGACTTTGTATGAAGACTGTAAGCAAAGTGCTTGATGCTTGAGAAAGAAAGAAAAAAAAGAATTGCCCATTTTCCATTATTCAAGTGACATCTTCAAGGTGCTACTGAATGATTTTGTATTATCCAAATGAAGAATGATCATTTTACCATCTCAATAATCTGTGAATGTACCAAAGGAAGGATGAACTAACCTCAACAAAAAATATGTGTTTCTGTTTATAAATTAAGTGTTCTGTTAAGTGATTGTGTGGGAACCAATTTGAGGGTGACCATTGTGATCTCAGTTATACAGAGTGCTAATTATATAAGTGTTAATCTCTCCGAAGGATGCATGTAACATTTGTCAAAACAGTTTAAAGAGTTGGTAGTCACCAATTTGTCAATCAACCCATCTGCATACTAGTTTCGGGGTCTACTCCTCATCAGTACAGCTTTGGCTTCTCATCAAATTGGAGACCATGTGTTTGCAGCTTAAAGCCAAAAATCTATGGATGCTCTGTACAACATCTCACCATTTGTCAAAATAACACTAAGTTTTTATATATTGTCATACTCCTGCATATCATATTAGATATATTCATTTTTTGCTATTGTGATTGCTAAGGACTGGACCTCAAAAGGGGCCTCTTGAAGTTTACAATCCTGGGTTCTAATATTTAAATCACCATACATTTTAAGTGTTTTGTATAATGTATTACTACAGAGACCCTTAATGTGCTTTTGAAGTGGACCTTCCATTCTTAGAAAAAAGCCAGCGACATGTGTATGGAATTATTTTCTTCTGTAAATATAATTTTTAATAATACTTGAAATTTTAACAGAAACCAAGCAGAAACCTTTTATTTTATGTCATGTCATGGTTCTTTCTCATAACTCATTTCATTAAAAATTCCAAAACAATACATGAGTGAGTTTGAAAGTTTGTATCCAAATCACAAACTCTCAAGTGCATCTTTTGAGCCCAAGGTATGTCCTAGAGCCCACATTGAGAAAAAAATGTTTACAAACAATTCAGTGACCTTGACCTGCTGTATGTGTGTTATAATTTTTTAAATATTTTCCAAAATGTGTACAGGTTGGTTGTGAAGTTTTCATAGAATAGGATAGAACAATGAAAGTAGCTGGTAGTTTATTACTCCAGCATTCTTGTCTCCTGATAGTTGTCTCCAGAAAGTTCTTGCAACTTCAACAGCATTTTTATTCCAGGTATAGTAAGTTAGTTGCAAAGGGGGTTCTTAATTTCAAACTAATAAATAGCCTTTACTTGTTTCTAAAAGTTACTTCAAATTCTATGCATATAAATCGAAACATTTTCAACTGAGTTTATAAGAAATGGCCCCCAGCTTATATGCCATTTAGTTTCAACGAACTGTAGCTCTCTTAGTTGAAAAGTTGTTCCATTCCACCAAGAAACCATTCCAGAATGATCTATCATTCTTGACAACTCACTTATTAGCGTGATATTGAAATAAACAATGTGCTTGTCCAGAGTGGTTCTGCAAACGTCAAGATGGTTCCTCATTTCAATTTGAAATGTTTGCTAGTGAGTTGGCCAAAATGGTTTTTTTAAAGGTTCTGCAATGGTTCTCTAGCATTTGTTTAAAGGTGCTAGACAATGATGTATTATTAAATGACACATCTTGGACTTCCATTGTCTTTATTGAGTTTTTTCACGACGTTTGGAGCAGTGGAATTTCTGTTCGTTTTCAAGTTCATTTAATGGTTCTCTAGCATGTTGGAACAAACCTCATATTATCACTACACAAATGTTTTAGTTTCTTGATATTTAGGTAGTTTAAGAAATTAAATGCTCAATTAGGCAAGACATCTTTTTGTGTAAGTAATTTATAACTTAAAATCAATAATCATATATAGTTAACAAACAAAAATACACTTCTCTAAATACCAACACATCCAACTGAAAAGGTCAACTTTTATAAGTTGACCTCCAATATGGAGCTATACCCAAATGACAACTGAAATGATATAACAGTAAATTCATCTGGTAGGAAATATTCTTTTCTTTATGATGGGGAATAATCTCGACTAATATTAACTCAATCCATAGTGATCATCGAGGAACATTATGGATGGTGTATGGATATAGGAATTATGGATGGCATATGGCATATAGCTAACCTATATGAAAAGGCTACTGGGACTCTCACCACGGATCCTAATCACACAATCCAAATCATATGGCAGTACCAGTACTTAAATTCAGTCTGGTAGAAACATAATCTTTTCTCAGGTGATGTTGCTGTGTTTGGAACAATTTTTACTTGACTGCAATCTGCATTCAATTTTAAGCTTGGAAAGTGGTAAACTATTAATATTATGTAACACATAGGCATAAGCATAGTTAAATGTATTGTCTATTCCCAGGGCATTTGGACACTAAGGTAATTTCTGGGTGAGTATATTTGGTACTTTTGGAAATCTTGTTCATGGTTGATGGTCCAGTTCAGTCCTTCTCTCATCAATAACTGCTTGAATGTGGTCTTCCTGTCTCAATTTTTGTAACTCTACTCTGGCATCTTATTTTGCAGAAGTTGGAGGTTGCAGGTTGCAGATGAGTTTTCTGGGTCATGCGATGAATTGTGTTAATAGTTCTGTGTGGTAGTTAGTTGCTTATTAAGCAAGTTTACCTTTTCTACATTACAAACGCAGCATAACAATTGGATTTGAGCAAAATTTGAGAAATCAAGTAGTTATGTTTGAAAATTACAAAATTTTGAGGTTAAAACCCGATAAATTCGTTCGTTAAGCTCGATTCGCACCACTCTCTGATCTAGTAACTTTTCTGGTAACTTTTCAATTGTTTTTAAAAGATGCGTTTACAATGTCATGGGTGGCTAGATGAATATCTTCCTGAAAACGACTATAGTCCGTTGTGTCTTTGTTTGTCTTAAGGATATATAAATTGATATCACCAATTAAAAAAGTATTGTTTGCTTTTATATTTGGTAATATGTCACGTAGTTCTTCCAGGAATGTCTGGGTTGGTTTTTCCTGTAGTCTATAAAGAGCAATATAAACACCAAGAAAACAAAGTTTTTAGTGATCACAAAGGATATGAATGCCTTTGAAGACTCCGAGATAACGTTCAACACGATGCGCATAGAAAGGGTTAATAAATTTAAGTATTTGGGAGTATGGTTGTCTGAGGACTGGACATCTGACTTGGAAATTAAATGCCGCATTGAACAAGCGCGTGAAGCATTCTTTAAACTGAGAAGAGTGTTCACTTGCTCGGACTTCGATCTTGATTTGAGACTAAGATTCCTGAAGTGCTACGTCTGGTCGGTGCTTCTTTATGGGATGGAAGGTTGGACCCTCAAAGTAAACACCATCAACAAATTAGAAGCGTTCGAGATGTGGTTGTACCGCAGAATCCTCAAAATACCCTGGACAGCAAGAATAACAAATGAAGATGTGCTAGCATCTGTAAACAAAGAGCGAGAGTTGTTCACCACCATCAAAAAGAGGAAAACTGCATACCTAGGGCACGTCATGAGGAACGAAAAACATAAATACTTGCAATTGATAATTGAGGGTAAGATAGAGGGTCGGAGAGGAGTAGGAAGGAAAAAGATGTCTTGGCTACGGAATATTAGACATTGGACGGGAATGCACAACATACAGACACTGATTCACACCGCTGGGAACAGGGATGAAATGAAGAATGTAGTCGCAAACATCCGTTAACGGATAGCATGAGAAGAAGAAGATAAAGAGCAAGTAGGTAGAATGCATCATTATGTATATTAAACTGGATGGCAATATTTTCTATGGAGCTAGATTCCCAGTTGCCTGACTGAGTAACACTAATAGTGTTCCTAACAAAAATCGCCCCTCCACCCGCTCTATATTTGTTGTTACAGCAGAAAAAGCTGTTATAACCCTTTATGCAATATAAGGATGTTTCATAATCATGAATCCATATCTCAGTCAGGACAGCAAAGTGGCGCTTTATTTGAAGTTACTCGAGTTTTAGCAGAAAAGTGGAAACATTTTTCCTGAGGCTTCTTATTTTGAGGTTAAGGCATTTTAATTGTAGAACCTTTACAGTGTGGTCCTGTCTGAGATATTTTTTATGTAGTCATCGCACTCTTCGTATATTTGATTGTCTTTTAGATGGTTATGATTAGTTTCTATGTCAATATCATATCATACCATGTGTTTCTATTCTTCTTCCTGGAGCACTGATTGGTAGTTCATAGTTTCTCTTAATAAGTCCATTTTTTTGAGCCGAATTGGGCAGGTTTCAGTTTCACTCCCATGCTCACAGTTTCTCTCTATATCGTATTTGTCTTTCACTTAGGAGCAATTGATGCAGCTTGGTTGTTCAGCTTTACAATCCTGTCTTCTGTGTCTGCCTCCGCAGTACGAACAAACACTAAGTTTATCCCTACAGTCCCTTGCTTTATGGCCATACATACAACATGTACAGCATCTAGTTGGGTTTATGTCTTCATGTACATACGTATGCCCCCAGTTGACTCTAAGTTTAGTAGCAACTAGTTTATCATAGGTTTCTCCAGAGGTTTCTAAGAATATTATCCATTTCTCGAATGTTTAGATTGTCTTCTGTGTCTTATTTTAATTCTCTCAGTTCCATCAATGATATCACAGTTTAGAGCCTTTAATTCATTGAGTTCTTCTTCACATTCATAGTTTTTTCTTAGTCCTGTTATCACTAAGCGGGGTTTTTTCAGTTTACTCAGTTCTACTTCATATTTCGCTCCTAATTTGGTAACCATCGAATTTTGAGGTCTTTGTGTTGCTGCTTGGGATGTGGTTTTGATCACAGCAAATGCTGTTTCAGTGTTCCTATAGTGTGCTATGGGCGCCCTTACTTCAACTGGATTGATATTGTATCTAATGTCTTTGTTTGTGGAGTCTGTGTGTTGGTTTGTTTTTCTTTGGGCGTATTATGAGAGCGCTCTGCTTCATTCTGAGTGCCCGTTTCTTTGGTTTGCCTAGCAGGAGATCGCTTTTGAGTATGTAAGTATAAGACATTGGGTTATGTGATCCTTCTACGTTGCTGCTCAGTTTACTTTCAATGTCTGCCGGTCTATTAGAGATGTCTTCAAGTTAGTCTTAATGTTTCATCATTGTCCTAACCTCGTTTTTGCACTCGCGGCAGAACCAGCTTACAATGTCTTGTAAGTCTTTAATCTTATTGAATTGTGTCTTTGTTAGGTTTACACACGTTACTTGGTACCGAGCGTTGCACTTTCCGTCGCACAAAATTGCGTTTTCTTCGTTTTTTTACGACGTTATCGCATGTTTTACAGTAATCGTTTTCAGGCCCGTCTGTATCGGCGCCCTGATGCTGTAATGCCATATGATGCCTGAAATTGATTGCAATTAATCAAACAAATCAGTATACAAAAGTAGTAAATTTAATTTTTTTTTCTCTTATGACCAAGAAGTCGTGAAAATGCGCCAGTGTGCGTTAGTAAGAACTTTTCAGTCAAGTTGCAACATTAACACCCCAGTAATTGAAATTAATTAGTTTCGCATTGAAGTGTCCGTGCCTCTGTACAGTAATTTCCCATAACCTTTAGAACACGCAAGTATAAAAACCAAATCAGCCCCGCCCATCTAAATTATGCAAAGATGTCGAGTTAAAAGGTAGGTCTTTGTCGTCGAACAACTGTTTTGCATCCGCCTTATTGCGTAAAAGCTGTATGAGTTTACGTTGAATTTATTTGAGCCTCATTAGGCGCCTATTTAGCATTTATGGGTTCTGTCTTAGCACTGACCACGACTGACCAAGGCCTTGAAAGTGGACGATATTTTCTTTGAACCACTCCTAGTAATCTACATTTATTTTATGGGAAATGGCTGCATTTCCGCATTACGTATCGATGCATTATTCATATAATTTATTAGACCTCTATAATATTACTTACCTTTTCCTACCAACAGCATAAGTTCTGTCAAAGCATCGTATTATTTCTGGTATAGAAAAAGTAACAACTTTTTAATAAATAGTTTTTATTAAAATTTTACATCATTCGCACAAAATAATTCGTGTAATTTAGGTACCTACACTACACTATTACAAAGACCGACCTTGAGAGAGAACACTTGTTTATTATACAAATTGTATAATAATATACAGTTTTTCTCTCTCATTTAGCATAAATGTTCTAGTATTTCAGATTTTGTGCAAGACAAAAGCGAGCTGATAAGGAAGGGCACAATCAAATTGAAGAGATACTATATAAGCAGAAATCTTAAAGTTATGTTACAAAGTCAATGTATTTACACAACATGCTGTCAGCTGGTTCACTTTGCATTAAAACAGTTAGCTCAGCCGTCTCAACTAGCTTATCTAAATTATCCGCAGAATGGATAGTTGGGGCAGGATCGTGGATCAACTCCAGCAGGAATTTGAGCTCCGTGAGCATTGGGCACTCCAGCTGGAGGACCAGGGTTCCATGCAGGAGCTGCTTGGGGAGCTGTAAATGTAAAATGGTCCAATTACCATTACTGTTGCTCTAAATTAGATACCTATTATCATTTTTAAAGTTTCAGAATAGTACCTATTTCAGATACAAGTTTAACTAAACAGCAAATTGGGATTAATGACAGTGACAATCCTTTATTTATGATATTCATATCTTATATTATTTTTTTTCTAAAAGGATATTAAATTAATGACAAGTTATTAATAAAAAATTAACAAAGTTAGTTTTTTAGAGTTTTTAGTGTTAAAAGTAAATGCTATTTAAAATTTTTATAAAAATTATCATTTTTAATGCGCTTGTAGAAAAAATACTCTATGTGGTATTTGTGTTCAAAGGAACCCATGCAAGTTACATATGCGTGCCTTAAAATTTCACTTTTAACACAAACTGCTAAATTTCTATTTTCTAATAAAATTGATTCATACTGTCAAGTTGACAGTACGCCGAAGAAACGTTTTAGGACGGCATTTAGAAAGGTCTATTAAATTGCATCGGGTGAGCCCCTAAGAAAGGGCGTCAGCTGTGTCTGGTAATCTTAGAGAAATTGCTGTAAATTATTTTCAGCGTTCTAACAAAACCGTTAGAGAGCTTCACAGCAATATGTCACACTTAGAGAGCCAGTGATGAGAGGGTGGCCAAAACGATTTGTCTACCATTTTTTTTTAAATCAACATTGGCTCTTATGGGTTGCCACGCCCTTTCTTCAGGATGAAGTCCTGAATAAAGAAGAAAGCGAGAGGAGCACTTATATATAAAAAAAGTTAAGTAAAGAAGTGAGAACAAATCAAGTTAATCAAGGAGGTGTTAGTTGTCCAGTGTGGCTTGGCAAATTAAGTGTGCCTCAGCTCAGATAATTCAAAGAGTGGGGTAGTTTAGCACCACTAGCTTTGATAGTAAAGCCAGAAACCTCCAAAGGTGTAATCTGGAACTGAACACCAAACCAAAATATAAACTAAAAGATATAGGTGGATAGGACACACAAAAAAAAGTCGACTGGGTAGTTTACTAGTTGCTCTATTACTGTGGGGTTAGTAAATACTTAGAACTAACGCATACATACATTCTCTATGGGGTGGAGTAGAAACTGGGCTAATGTACCGTAAAGTAAAGCAAAAGATTTAAAAAAGGAAACAGTTAAATATGGACCGAGTCCTGAATCCGCCAAAATCCAAGAGCATTGGGTAGAACTCTTAACCTCGTCTGGGTCTTCCCGTTGCAAGTTCAGGTAGGAAAAGGGCCGTATGAAGAAGATGACGATCGATTTTAGGCCAGATACCAGAAGGGGGGTGTGGGAAAAAGTGTCACGTCACATACTCCAAAATGAGATAACTTTAAGAAACATACGAATTGCCAAACTTCTGCATCTTTGTCTAATGCTAGCGCAAAGGCAAAGCCAAGACATTCTAGCGAGTGATTAAGTGACATTGAAAATGAAGGACGCCATTACTGTCAATGTCGGCAAATATAAAAATGATAAGAGGTTAGGTCGTTTGTTACTTACATAAACAAATCAGGAGTCCAGTAAAATAACCATTCAATCGCTCAGAACATACTCGAAACTGCAGTGCTACAACATGTGTTGCAATGTAAACAATGACCCAGTAGGTAAGAAAAATTGCCCCTTTATTGCACAAAACTAACCAGTTTTATGAAAATCAGAGAGGCCAAAGAGAAACCTCAACAGCAGCCAACCAAGAGAGTTCCTTCAGTGAATGAACAGCAAGGGCAAAATGGAGCAAAACTCGATAAGTTCAAGAGTGAAAGTCAAAGTGAGTGATTCAAATGAGACAAGCATACATTCAATAAAGAGATATAAGCAAGCAGTTAAAGTACGTTAATTATTAAAATTAAGAAGTGGCGCTAATGGCAAAAAATGACTTATCTTGTATTGTATTGTATTCAATGTGAGTGGACTTATACAGTCCCCCACCGCGACCTGCGGTCTATTGTGGCTCACTCGAAGTGTTACCAGCAAGGTTTGCTCCACTAGTTGTCACCTGTTATGCCCAGACCCTCAACGAATCTGATGAGTCTCTCGCGCGATACTGCGTTTGCATTTTGAAGTATGAATTGTTGAAAAGTTGAATGATCGTGTTTCCGAACAGTGAGTGTCTCGATCTGGTAATAGCCGGACAATCACATAGGACATGCTCAACTGTCTCGTCGTCCTCCAAGCACAGCTGACACTCCGTCTCTTGGGACAGTCCGAGCCTGTGCATATGAGATCTTAGGTGGCTGTGTCCTGTGTACAGTGCAATGGTCACTCTGATTTGTCTCCTATTTAGTCTGAGGAATGTTTGGGCTTTTGCCCTTCCTGTTTTCGTGATAAGTTTTTTGGAGTGTGATAGTCCGGGTAGATTTTGCCACCAGTCCTGGAACTTGGCATTGCCCCATTTCTGGAGTTCAGCCTTGACCAGAGAGTATGGGACTCCCGTGCCGGGTCTGGACCTATGAATGCACATCCCGCCGCCCTCCTAGCGAAACAGTTGGCCCACTTATTGCCTTCGTGTCCACGATGGGCCGTGATCCATACCAGTGTGACGCTGTTCTCCTGCGATAAGGTGTTCAGGATCCTGTGGCAGTTCCAAACAGTTTTGGAATTGCAGCGCAAAGGCATAAGCGCTAGAAGCGCTGCCCGACTATCCGAGCAGATCTTTATTGATCTATTGTGTCCTACCTCCTGTAATAGGTGTCGGGCACAAAATTCAATGGCATGTATCTCTGCCTGAAACACTGTGGTGAATCGGTCCAGGCTCTCTGCTATGCAGATCCCATCCGATCTTCCGTACACTACGGAGCCAGCCCCTTTGTCGGTTTTGGATCCGTACGTGTACCAGGTACTTCCTGCCAGTTGTAAATCTTCGCCTTGTTCGTCCCAGTCTGTCCGTGAGGAAAACCTAATGACGTAGCGAGTTTCCAATGTACGTTTGCCATTAGGTCGGAGACCATGTTCAATACCGCAAGGCCTTCCAAGCCAGCCTGGGCATTGTTGGTCCAGGTCCCACCATCGAATGGCTGCGGTGCTATGATCGTCACTTATTGCAAAAATTGCCGGTAAGTCACCTGCATTGCCTCTCGTTCCAGGAATATTGGAAGTGGTAGCAGGTCGAGCATGCGCTCCTTGGCTGCCGTGGGCGTCGTTCTCATGGCCCTCGTGATGCAGCGACATATTTGCCTTTGCAGAAAGGACAGTTGATGGAGCTCTGTCTGCTCTTACGATACCAAACTCTGGCCACATACGTGATTATCGGTCTCATTACCGTCACGTATTGCCACATAGTTTGTTGGGGTCCCATCCTCCATGATTTGTCGCACAGGTTCTTGCACGACCAAATGGAGAGCTGTGCCCCCCCCTCCTGAATAATTGAGAATTTTTCGAAATTTCGCAGATTTTTCCAATACCGCCTTTAAAGTTCAGTTCATTTTTGAATATCCCGACAGTTTTTGTGTTTGACGTAAAGTTCGGATGACGGATATCCATGTCCGAAGTAGATGTGATCCATACTTTGTTTTCCCAATCAGAATTGATGGATATTCTCAAAGCATCGTAAGGCAGCAACGCGAAAATGGCCGCACCAATAAAAAACCACACCACCTTTAGCCACACACTGGTCAAATTCAGAAAAGCTTGTTTTTGCTAGAACTTAATCGTTTTTCACTTACTTCTTCGCTCAAATACAAGCAGCGGGGAAATTTATTTCCAAAAAATGGCACAACTTTGGAATAGTTACTCGGATCTCGTGAAATAAAGTCTCATTGGAAAAGGAAAATTTTATTCTATCCGACACAGCTGTTACCAAAAATGATAAGCCGCCATGTCTAAGGCGAAAACCAAACATTTCGTTGGCTATGTGTTTTTCTGCAATAAATTGCATTTTGTAAGACTTTATTATTATAAATAATTGTGTTGTTTACAATGGTGGGATGTGCAGATTACGGTTAGAGCCTGGAGTAACGTTTCACAGGTAAACAGATAATGGTGTTTTTCAGCAACAATTAAATTATTTCAAATAACTCTAAAACCAGTTATTTTACATCCAAATCTTCGAAATATGATTTAGTATATACCGCAGTGAAGTCAATAATACTATTTTGAGAAATATTTTTCTAATCCTGTAACTTGTAGACAGTTTTTTTATTTACATTTTTGAGCAGTTTTTCCAGGGGCGCAGGAGATGTAAACCCAGGGTTATCAACGACTATTAATTTACGATTATTTTTATTTATTTAATAGTAAGTCGATGTTTGCTAATAATATTACGTATAATATTACTAATTTTACAAATAGTAATTTAGTTCCATTATTATTTCTAATAAAATATTTTCTTAAGTGCTACAATACCAATGCTACGTCACTGGCATTTTCACACTTGACAGATTGGAGCAAACTGGTAACAGACGCCGGCGTCGTATCCTACTTCCTCTGGTTACATTTTCTAAGAGTTGACCTGTATTTTTGACATGACGGATAAAAAGAGCGTTCAAAAATACGTAGTATGGTGAAAACCGCGTACCGGGTGTTGCATCGTCGGGCGAGACATAGGAAATCCCATGTAAATTCTGATAGGGTCAATTATTGGCTTCCCTAACTATTTTGGTGAAAAAATGTATTTAGTTTTTTTAAAGAACGCTAAAATTCGCAACCTATAGGATAACTTCAAGCTGATAACATCAATTTGTAAAAATTTAAATAAATTTATTATAATTTATAAAAATTATAATAAATCGTTTACGAATTATTTGTTAGTAACATTTTTAATACTTTGTCGTTTTTTATCGTCCCGTGTTCACCGATACCAGTCAAGGTAAGAGTTGGCTGTCAAATAAAGCTGTCATTTATGAACTTTTAGTGTTTGAATACTTAAAAAGTTATTGGAAATAACTCGTAAACGGGTTAATAAAAATTGTCTGAAGTTCTCCATTTAGTTGTGGCTTTTAATGTTCTTCAAAAAATCTGAATAGATTTTTCTCTAAAATAATTAGAGAAGCCAATAATAGACCCTTTTAAAATTTACAAGGGATTTCCTATGTCCCGCTCGACGATGCCACACCAGGTATATTCTATTTTAGAACTTCTTTTATGCAAAATTATGTGGTCTTGCCTCTGGAATGGATCTAAGTTGAAAGAGTGAAATAATAAAAGTATGAGACATTTTTGTTTTTCCATCTGTTTCTCCGACATTTCACGGCCAACTTGATGACTTTTTATCTTTTCATCAGTAGTAATGAGAAGTGCTTTGAAAGTTCAGTCACTTGAGAAATAGGACCAGTACGGGTTCTACAGGGAACAGAAGGCACGACTGGAATAAGTTCAAAATGTCGCTTTTTCTTTGACTTCTTCGTCGTAAAAACAAAATTAGAAAAAAAAATTTTGTATGAAACATATTGGCAAACTACAATTTTTTATACCTCTCATCTGACTTCGCTAGTCTCGCAGAAACCTGCTATATAGACAAAATTGAACTTTTAGCGTCTAGTTACATAAACAGCTACTTATTGTCTCTCAACGTTAGTCTCCTTTAGTGGGCAAATTCAGCGACCTTTAATAAGAAAAATAGTTATTTATGCAACAAGTGCAAAAAATACACCTTTTTTGCACGCAACGTGAAAATTAACAACCCGCAAGTGCAACAAAGGATGCATGTGTTGCACACAACATTTTTTATAAAATCGACTTGTTTGATGACAAAAGCACAACAGTTGTTAATTTTAGGTCCGGTATTGTGAATCCCTATCATGAACTTCATCAAGTAATCATCGGTCAAATGTTGATTAAGTATTTTGATAAGTTTTTGTGTGTTCGATTAGCTAATCAGATAACTTCACCACTAATTTGATGTTGCCATTCTTGATTTCAGAAATTAGTTGTTGGTTGTTTATTGTCGAATGCAAGACCCTGAGTCCCGTTTTTTGTATCGCCCATATGACAAAATTTCTGTTCCTGGAAACAACGAAAGCAATAATATCAAATAACAAAATGTCAAAAATTGACATTAGCAACCGACGGTTAAATATTTAGCGGGTGCAAATTAAAATTAATCAACTTTTGATGGTATTTGATACCTGTTTCAGGTTAATCAGTGTTCAAATAATTTAATCAGAATTCAAAATACCGGCCCTTAAAATATGAAAAGCCTGTATTGACAGGAGTTTATCCTACCTGCGGGTATTAGACCTGCGATTATGTACCTGCAGCTTACTAATAAATAAAGGTCAAATTATATTTTGAGTGACAACAATTTAATGTTTTCATGATTTCAACAGAACATAAAATAAATGTCGAGCTCAAGTGATGTGGAAGATGTGCCATTAAAAGTTAGAAGAAAGGCTGAGGGCGCCGTCTCTAAACTGATTCCAATGAAGTGAAAAGGGATATATGAGGCGACCTATGAAAGGTTTAAAGCAGGGTGTCAAAGAAAGACAATAGATTAATGAAACCATCCTTTTGGCTTATTTTTCATCCAAATCAAAAGAAATAAAACCATCTACTTAATGATTGGAATTTTCCATGATCATATCAATGCTGTATTTGCGCGAAAATATAAATATTAGGAATTATCCGGAGTTGATGGCATTTTTAAAACAAAATTCAGTGCAAATATATAGCAAAAAGGAACTTTTTGCACTAAAAATCATTGACAAAACTTTTATGCGTTTGAAAAATGATTTCAATCTGTACTTTTAGTATGTACCAACATGTGTTGCAGGGACAGCCAATACCACATCGCATAAGTTGATATTGGTTGGATATCAGGATATGCAAATAGAAATGTCCCATGGATATCCTATAGACCTATAGAAAATCATTGACAAAACTTTTATGCGTTTGAAAAATGATATCAATCTGTACTTTTAGTATGTACCAACATGTGTTGCAGGGACAGCCAATACCACATCGCATAAGTTGATATTGGTTGGATATCAGGATATGCAAATAGAAATGTCCCATGGATATCCTATAGACATTACATAATAATATTGTTACGGGATACGGGTTCCAATAATTTATCGTCAATTAACTACACACTTTCATTTACTTTTAACTATTACAACATGATTAAAACACAATTACTCTCGACTATTAACTCGCACTGTTCGCTTGTTCGCAGTGTAGTAAATAGGCGCTTATTTCGCTTTTTTTACTACACTGCACTATCTATTCGATCCGATCTCGCGCGGCTCGCTGGTTTATATACCGGCGTGAACACACTCTCGTACTTTCGAGAACGGAGGCGACTGTTCGCGGTTCTCGTTTATTGTAGATTGGTTCCCGGGGTCGCGGTCGGCGCTCGGCGTTGCCACTTCGGCCCGAATCTCTGTGGACCGATGGCCAGGCGTAACATTGCCCCCCCTCTTAATTCTGATCGTCCCGATCAGAGAAACCTCCACGACTGTAAGTCTTTAACCGTTCAAGATGAACCACTTTCATCTTGCTATAGGGGTACGTTGGATCCTGTATACCACGTCATTGATCCGTTTGATGAATATATATGGACCCTCCCAACTTGAAGACAACTTGGAAGACTTTTCTTTCTTCCTCTGTGGATTATACAGCCAAACCAAGTAACCTGCCTTAAATCCTGCAGAATTCGCCCTTAGGTCATATCTGGCTTTCATCCGATCGCTGGCAATCTTTATCTTTGTCCTCGCGTTTCGATGGATTTTCTTTTTCTCGAAGTTCATCAGCTTAGTTGTGAACATCTTGCACCGGTTTTTCTGGTGATCCGTACACCAAATTTACCGGAAGCTATAATCTTGGCAGGGGTATGTCTTGTCGTATTATGCACTGCACTTCTGTAACACATCATTAGAAGAGGCAGAAATTTGTCCCACTCTTTCTGGTGGTGTGCTACCATTTTGCAGAGGTATTGTTCCATGGTTCAATTGAAACGCTCGACCATGCCATCTGATTGTGGATGGAGCGGAGTTGTCCTTGATTTGCGGATCCCCAATAATCCGGTCGAATAATTGACTCTTCGGCACCAGTGTCGATGGTTAAAAGAATATCCGTTTATTCTATCTTGCAAGGGATGGTGAGGCTTCTTCAAAGCTGTCCAATCCTAATGATCCTGGAGACTCTCGTGAAGCCAGTCAGCGTTTGCCCCTCCACACTGACTGGTCTTAGTTTTCCGACTGATGTGTCGGTTCGCCAGATTGTCGTCGTGGCGGAGTCTGACACCTTTCCCGTCGAACGCAAAAGTTCCATTTAAAATGGCCCATTCTGCCGCAATTGAAACAAGATCCGGTTTTCTGTAGGTTGGCATTTCGGTCCATATTTCTTTTGTAGCCAATGTCTTGTGCCCTGCTCCTTGATTGGTCAAAATATGAAGTCATGTTCTTCCTGAATTCACGCTGCTCGCCCAACAATGGCTTTAAGATTTTGTGTCTACTAACAATTCGCACTGTTCGCTTGTCCGCTTATTTCGCTTATTTACTACACTGCACTATCTATTCGATCCCATCTCGCGCGGCTCGCTCGTTTATATACCCGGCCTGAACACAGTCTCGTACTTTCGAGAACGTGGGCAAGTGTTCCCAGTTCTCGTTTATTCTAGATGGGTTCCCGGGGTCGCGGTCGGCTCTCGGCTTTGCCGCTTCGGCCCGAATCCCTGTGGACCAACGGTCGGGCGTAACAATATTAACAAACTCGCGACATGTACTCAAATTTTCAAAAAGATTAAGGGCCGGTATTTTGAATTCTGAATAAATTATTTGAACACTGATTAACCTGAAACAGGTATCAAATACCATCATACGTTGATTAATTTTAATTGACATCCGCTAAATATTTAACCGTCGGTTGCTAATGTATTTTTTGACATTTTGTTATTTGATATTATTTTTTTCATTGGTTCCAGGAACAGAATTTTTTTTATGTAGACGATGCAAAAAACGTGTTTCAGGGACTTGCACTCGGCAATAAACAACCAAAAACTAATTTGTCCACGACCACTTAATAATACACTGATATTCAGCTTGTTGACAAAAGTTAAATAGGGCTCGTATAGCGTCAGAGGGATATATGAGTTGAAATAGCGGGAATAATATCATTATTCCCGCTCGCCATTTAAGTTATATATGTTGCCTTGGCAACCAGTAGGAGTAGGCAACAATGCAATATGCACTGGTGACACCGGTTTTGCCGTCAAACGCGAGTGTCCCTTTGACATTTAAATAATTTTATTTACGCTACTTATGGATTTTATAATTTGTAATTATTATTAGACAATGGCCGTGGACAACGTATAGTATTATACTCGCTTTTTATGGCCATTATTCCCATGGGAGACTTGCGCCCCTCGCCTAAGGCTCATGACGCAAACGTCCCCCTAAGGGAATAATGGCTATCATAAAAAGCTCGTTTAATAATATACTATTATTAGTAAAATCAAGAATAGCAACATCAAATTACTGGTGAAGTTATCTGATTAGCTAATCGAACACCCAAAAACGTATAAAAATTCTTAATCTTACGGTAACATTTGACCGATGATTACTTGATTAAGTTCGTGATCGGGATTCAAAATACGGGACCTTAGTTAACTAAATATTCTTTAGCTCTGTTTAGCCGAAAGTTGTGTGCCTGTTTAGCCGAATGATGAGATATTATATTATTCTTCCATCGAAAGATCAGTTGTCATGCCAGATAGTGTAAATATGATGAAATTTTCTGCAAAAAGCAGAAAAGTGGTGCAATTCAAAAAAGTTTCAATCCTCCTGGTTAGTCTCGGATAGTGTAAGATATCAACGAAAAAGAGCGTGCATAAAAGTACGACAATAGTATAAATATGAAGGATCGTTCAATGGTCGAATCAGTTAACGTGGGGAGCAAGGGAGGAATTTTGGCTAGTGCCTTGTTGCCTTTGATCTGGAAACAACTGCAATGGAAAGTCCATTGCAGTTGTGGACGACAGAAAACCTAATTCCGGAAAACACTTTAGAATCTAATAATTTATTTCATACCATTAAGAATCTATGAATAAAAATATACGATAATCTTCCGAATTCGCCCCTTACTTCCCTAGGTTATACAAAGTGTTTCATAACGATGCTAACAAACTTTAGAGGGTCATAGAGGACTCCAAGTCATCTAAATTTTGCTTACAAAACCATATCCGCAACCGTATTTGAGATACAGGGTGACGAAGAAATATTTTTATATCAGTTCCTTGGTTATATTTTAGGAACAATTGAGATAAAAAACTGAATTTTTGTGCACGTTTTGCCATAACTTGGACGTACCTATTTTATGAGTGTTATATGCCAAATGCAAAAGTGCCAATATGAGCCATTTTGAACGAAAACATTGGTAAAACAACCAAAATGTTACATTCTAAAGGGTTTTGTGGGCTTTGAAGTCGTGGTTTAATGAAATTTCTTCCTCATGCTTCGTCTACAGCCGCGACAGACATTATCAAGACCACAGAGATCCCCTATCGGCACACGGAGGTTACCGAGTTCCATGCAGCTGTGGCTCGGTATACATTGGCACCACAAAACTCAGTGTCAACACGAGGATTACGGATCACACGAGGCGTTCAAACTAGAACATACACAAAAGTCCGCAGTAGCAGGGCACGTTCTCTTCGAAGGCCACGACATCCTTTTCAACGAGGTGGATATCTTAGATCAATCGCAGCGTTTATATCCGGGACTAACGAGAGAGGCCATTCAGGTCTTTAAACACGACAACAATTTTCTCAAATTATGTTTCATGTTTCTAAATGCACACTGGATGCGAGTTCTGCGACTCGCGCCACTAATACCCCCACCCCACTCCCTCCATTGCAACGCGACGGCGGGGGAATAAATTTCACGCAGCTCACCACACTTGAATCAGTCAACATCGGGAAGCACGGGAGATCACCTCGTCCATTGCTTCATCGCCTATAATAATGCCTGCCTCAGCTGTAGACCAAACGTCAGGTTAATCCATTGGACCACGGCTTCAAAGCCCGAAAAACATTTTAGATTTTATTTTGACCGGCTGTGAAAGCCTTTACAGTCTACAAAAATAATTTCCCATTATTTTTATTTATTAAAGGTAAACGTCAGTAATAATTTAGTTTCAAAAATATTTGTTTAACTTTCTCATCTCAAAAATAAGCGCATTAGCGAATAGGGGTTTATAAGCCAGAGTTGGATGACTTGACGTTTTCTCTAATCTTCTAAAATTTTTCAGTACTTTTCTGAAACACTTTGTATCTATATTCGATCTACTACACCTACCATTATTCCAATTTCTCCATCCTCCGGCATTCTCGTAACCAGGAGCCAAAGCCTCGGCAAGACCCTCACCGTGATAATCTCCATCACCAGTGTAATCACCCCTATCCAAAGCGTTTTGGTTACCATTGTTCCACTGAGGAACTGGTTGAGGATTCCAGTTGTTTTGTGGTGCATTCCATTGCTGTTGAGGTTGTTGAGTCCATGCTGGAGCAGGTTGGTTCCACTGTTGTTGCGGCTGAGCCCACTGATTTTGTGGTGCTCCCCATTGGTTCTGTACGGCGGTTGGTTGAGCAGCTACGGCAGGGTTGTCACAGTTGGGAAAATTGGGGCAGGCTTGCGGTGATACACCCGCGGGATAGAGAGAAGCTGGAAGGCCTCCTGCTAAGGGACCGTTGTAAACGGCCCTGGCAGATGAGAGCGACAGAGCTATACAAACCTAAAATGTCATAAAAATACAATATTATAGCATCGTCTAAGTACGTTAAGAAATAACAAAACAATAAATTTTCAGATTTTCTAGTTAATTACACATAAAAAAGGTATTTTGGAAAAAATATGAAATCAATAATTTCTGCCAAATGTCATAAATTGAATCGAAATATAATAAACTGTGACAGGTGACAGGCTGTATCCCAGAAAGTAAGTTTGCCATTGTGCCAAATTATTTATTGTATTTACGAGGAGGACCTCTTTCAGTTCTCTGACCATCATCAGCACCAAAATCTATAAAGGAGGTGTTCCGTGTATAGATTACGGAACGTACTCTCTGAAATGTCATGGTTAAATTAAGTAAGAATGTCAGTTGTCAAAGTCAAAATTTAAAAACTTTATGTTACTTTCGGATTAAAATTGCTTGTTACTACGTAAAATATTTTTTATTTTATGTTACGTTCAGAGTTACATTTGGACTAAAAATTTATGTTACCAAAGTGGAAACTTTTAATTTTTGTGTTATTTTAAGACCGACACTTTCATAGACTAATATTTTCAGTAAAAATTTTTAAATTTTGTGTTATGCTTTCGACTAAACTCGATAAAACTTTAAAATTTGATTTTAATTTCGAATCAATCTAGTTTATTTCTTGTTTCTAAGGTAAATTTTGTGTTACTTTTAGACCATAATTTCTTGCTACTAAGACAAAATTAAATTATTTCGTGTTACGTTTAGACTAACATTTCAAGTCAAATTTCAGAGAATTTGTGTAACTTCCAGACCAAATTTTCGTGTAACGTTTAGATTAAAAATTCCTGTTACTAAAGTAAAAATTTGTAAATTATGTGGTTCTTTTAGACCACAATTTCTTGTTACCAAGTCAAAAATTAAACCTTTTGTGTTACATTTAGATTAACATTTCAAATAAAAATTAATAAATTTTGTGTTACTCTTATACCAAAATTTCAAACCTTTGTGTTACGTTTAGACTATAATTTCCTTTTACTAATGTCGAATTTTTTTAATTTTGTGTAACGGTTAGAACAAAATTTTTCGTTGCCAAGTCAAAATAAAAAAAAAAAGTTTAGACTAATATTTTAAGTAAAAATTTTGACGTTTTAGTTACTTTTAGACCAAAATCTCTGGTTGCTAAGCAAACAGTTTTAAATTTCTTGTTACGCTTTAAACTAAATTTTTATCTTACTTGAAAATTCTACTAAGTCAAAACTTAAAAACTTGATGCTACTTTTAGATCAAAGTTTCTTGTTACTAAGTAAACATTTTTTTATTTTGTGTTACATGTAGATGTCGTGTTTCTACTACTAACCTGAACTAACCTCAAAATTTTTGAATTTCCTGTTTGTTTCAGACCGAAATAGGCAAAATATCTCGTTACGAGATCAAAATTTAAAAATATTTGTATTACGTTTAGACTAATATTTTTATTGCTAAGTCAAAATAAAAAAAAAAGTTTAGACTAATATTTTAAGTAAAAATTTTGACGTTTTAGTTACTTTTAGACCAAAATCTCTGGTTGCTAAGCAAACAGTTTTAAATTTCTTGTTACGCTTTAAACTAAATTTTTATCTTACTTGAAAATTCTACTAAGTCAAAACTTAAAAACTTGATGCTACTTTTAGATCAAAGTTTCTTGTTACTAAGTAAACATTTTTTTATTTTGTGTTACATGTAGATGTCGTGTTTCTACTACTAACCTGAACTAACCTCAAAATTTTTGAATTTTCTGTTTGTTTCAGACCGAAATAGGCAAAATATCTTGTTACGAGATCAAAATTTAAAAATATTTGTATTACGTTTAGACTAATATTTTTAGTCAAAATTTTTTTTTTGACTAATGACTTGTTTGTTTTACCCTTTTTCACTAAATTTTCATCTTATAAAAGTCAAAACTTAAAAATTTGATGTTAAATTTGGATCAAAATTTGTTGTTACTAAGTAAAAATGCTTTAATTAGTAATACATTTAGACTAAAATTTCCCGTTACTGTAGTCAAAATTTAAAAATGTTGTGATACGTTTAAACTAAAATTTCCTGTTACTAAATTCAAAATTTTGTGTAACTGTTAGACCAAAATTTTTTGTTACCAAGTCCACCAAAAGTACCAAAAAACAAATTGTGTTACGCTTTAGACAAAATTTTTGTATTACTAAACTTATAATTAAAAAATTTGATGTTACTTTCGGATTAAAATTTCTTGTCAGTAAGAAAAAATTTCTTTTTTTCTATTACGTTTACACTACAATTTCGTGTTACAAGTTATTTTCGTATTCAAAGTTAAATTCGTATTCAAAGTTAAAAAAATATATTTTACTTTTAGACAAAAATTGTGTATTACGTCGTAATTTAAAATTTTTGCTAAAATTTAAAAATTTTGTGTTACTTTTTATGCTAAAATTTTCTGTTACTAAAATCAAACTTTTTAAATTTTGTATTACTTTTAGAGCTTATAATTTCTTGTTACCAAGCCAAAGTCCAAAAGGTAGTAAGAAAATTTGGATTCTAAAAGCTTTTTAACTCTTTGACGTAGGCAAAAACACATACTTCAGAAAAGAAACCGTTCGTAGAAAATAATCTAAAATAACGTCATTCTCACGTCTCACGTAATTTTTATGTCAGGTCATTGATACGTCACACGTCAAAGATAAAGGATCTACGGCACTTTTTAAAGAGAGAATTTTTAAAAGAAATTTTTTAAATATTTTTTTTGTTTCTTAAGCGATCAATTTTAAATTTGTCACTCTAATTACTCATATCACGCTAATTACTCAAAATTTGATGTTTATCCCTCAAACATAAAGTGCTGCAACCGCTCTTGGCATATACTTAATAACTCTGAACTTTTTTGCTTTTGACTTTTTGCTAAGTTCAATTACACAGAATAAAAGACCACTCAAAAACACGCAAAAAAGGTTTACTATAATTACGAAAGTTGAGCTGTTTCCGAGAAAAACGAAAAATGAAAATGGAAACCACTTGGAAACCAAATTTTTAAATTTTCATATTTAAATGAATTAAGTAGGAGAGTGCTTCTTTGAAAAAAATCGTTTAGTTGGTTGTGAAATGTCAACAGAAAAGGATGAAAGAGCAAAAGTCTATTTACTTACGATTATTTTCTGTCAAAAATTCATAGTTTTCTTGATGAGGTTTTCTAATGAATACGGGGTACTTTTCAACTGATTTTGGTTGTTCTGAATATTTTCAAAAAGATTTCATTTTCATTTTGAAATGGTTTGACACATCTTAAACCACGTTTAACTTTAAAATTCTTATCTAAATAAATCCAAAAACTTCAAGTAAATATATGAAGATGCTTCGGTTCATTTTTAATGGATTTTGATTTTAAAGAACTTTTAATATGCGTTTTTATATTGCTTTGAATCATTTTTGGTCCGTTTTGATCTCAATCTTAACCTGCAATTTTCCAAAATTTAAAAATTTTCATTTTTAATCGCTTTAAGCATTTTTCAACTGATTTTGGTCGTTGTATAACATGGATATTTTCAAAAAGTCTTAGTTTGCATTTTGAGTTTATCTTTGTTAATCTTTGAGTAAATTTAAACCAATTTTGGCTTTAAAATTCTTATCTCAATAACTCCAAATTTATTCACTTTAAAGAACTAGAATTTTTGCAACAAATTTTAATTTTGCGTTTTTAGATTGCTTTAGATCATTTTTGATTGGATTTGGTCCTAATCTTAATCTGCAAGTTTCTAAAATATTTAAATTTTTATTGGTAAATCCTTTAAGTATTTTACAACTGATTTTCGTAGTTATCATAAACAAAATTTAAAAAAAAATAATTTGCATTTTTAAAAGAATTAAGTCAATTTAAACCAATTTTGGATTTAAAATTTTCATCTCAATAATTTCAAAAACTTCAAATATACGTTTTTAGATGTTTTGGGTCAAAAACTTTTAATATGCATTTTTTTATTACTTTGAATTATTTTTGGTTGGTTTTTATCCTAAATTTTTTAATTTTTATTTTTAATCTTTAACTATTCATCAACTGATTTTGGTCATTATCATAACTTGAATATTTTCCAAAAGTTTTAGTTTAAATTTTTAAATAATTTGAGACATTTTTAACCAATTCTGACATTAATTCTAACTTAACTTTCTCGAAAAATATCAACTTTGCATGTCGAGCCAAATTTTGGACCAAAAGTGTATTTTACCAAAAACAATATATTAGAAGATTTGAAACAGTTTTGCATTATTTTGTGTTAATATTGAGTTTATCTAAAAACAGTAAAATTTACGTTTTTGGAGGATGTGGGTTATTTTTTAATTTTAGTTGTAATTCTAACCTTCCATTTCTCCAAACATGTTATTTTATATTACTTAAGTAATGTAAAAAATATTAAAATTCCTATTTTTTTTTTACATTATTCAATTCTATAGACTTGAATTAGGATTTTCATTCTTTCATTTTTTTTTGACAAAAAATCTAACATTTGTAACGAAAGCTATTTGAATGTAAATTGATTTGTATTGAGACCATTTTGGCTCAAACTTGTGATTATCGACGATTAATACTTACTGATTTTTTTTAAAAAAGGAGTAGCCACTTAGTAAATTTTTGAAAATGTTTAGTTGATTTTGGCCCACAACTGGAAACTGGAAACATTTTAGCAAACGCGCCTCCATCTGTTATTTTTGAAAACATTTTTTTTTGTATAAATTCCTGACAATTTCAGAATTCACCCAAGTTCTTATAATTTTTAAAAATATTAACTTGGTAACACTGATTTCAGTATTTTCTATTTTTTTATTATGTACTAGTTCTTTGCCAATTTTATTTTTATTCTATTCTGGGTCATGTTTTCTGCATTTTTTTATATATTTTTTTCATGTATTATTTTTTACAGATCTAAATTAGGATGTTTTAAAATACAAAACAGGGGTTTTTAATTTACTGATTTCTGACTTTTTTAAGTTTTTTCATACGATATTGGCTAAAATAGAACTTTTTCAATGAAACAAAAATGGAGTTTTACTGAGACAATTTTAGACCAAAAACTAATAACCGAACTCTTTTAGCAAAGTTTTTAAACAATTTTGGGTCGAAACTAGAAATAAGATAAGTTTAATTGAAAACATCGTCTAGTTGGCTGTGACATGTCAAAAGAAAAGAATGAAGGAATAAAAGTCTATTTACTTTAATTATGTTTAATCTTCTGTTAATTTTCTGTAAAAAATCCATGGCTTTCTAGATGACTTTTTCTAATGGATACCCCGAATTTTAAACTTGCGTTTAAACATATCTGCTTTATACTCATCTTTTTCTATAATTTTCTAATTTTTCTTTTTCTTTTAAACACGGTTATTTGGAATTTTTCGTTTTTAATAAAAAAAAATTATTAATTTGAAATTTCAAAATGCCTGTTTTTGATCTCATAGATGTGAGACACTTGTTCTCAAGGCACACTTCGATAAAATCTTGAAAATAAAATAAATCAGTGTTTATGCACGCTGTGCAAAACAAATTTTAAAATAACGACTCAATTTACGAATGTGCAACAAGTAAACCTGTTTTGCGTGTTTTTGAGTGGCCTTTTGTCCTGTGTGATTCGAATTAGCAAAAAGTCAAAAGCAAAAAAGTTCCGATTACATGACATTAATTTCCGGCTGCCTCAGGCCTTTAGGTTTGAGGGATAAATATCAAATTTTGTACGTTTATGCGCATGAACATGAGTAATTAGCGTGACAAATTTCAAATTGATCGGTTAAGAAACAAGAAAAAGGTTTTAAAAAATTGTTTTAAAAATCCTAAATTTAAATTGCTGTAGATCCTTACTTTGAGTTTTTGAAAAAAAAGCTATAGGAACTTGTGACCTTTATTGTTACTTTAGAATCACTCCTCATAATATTTGTGCGATATGTCCGGACATCCTGTATAATAATTGAACTAACTGAAACACCTATAGGTTTGATTTTTTCAACACAGTTCAAAACTATTTTTAAGGTATGGGGTTGTCAAAATGATTATTTGGAGTACTTTTTTTGGATGACAAAATTGAAAACTAATGAATGAATTTCAAAATCAAAGTATCTAGGAAAATGCTTTTAACAGTAAAGTTGTAGGGTCATTTAAATTTATTTTTTCCTTACAAAAATCAATTTGTCATGGCAGCTACATAAGAAATTTTTTTGTTGTTTCTTGTGGTTTTAACAATTGGGTGAATAAAAGTATGACACACTTACGATATGTCTTTGAAATCATAAATCTCTAAAGAATTATTAAATAAAATGCAGTTTGTTAAAACAAAAGTTGGATTTGCTCCGGGTTTGTGGCACACTCTAACGAATTGCCTCAATGCAAATATTCAGGTAAATCTCTACTACTTTTGTATGTAAGAATTTCTTCTAAAATCACAGTTAATAAAATAAAGAGTACCATATTTTACCATTTTTTTCGCACAAAGTGGAACATGCTTACAAAAAAAAAATTACCAAAGTTGACAATCGTTTGATATTCGCCTCAATACTTCAAGACATATTAAGACCATTTCATTCTTACTCGCTCTGTTAAAAAATATTTAATTAGTATTTCCTTAAAAATTTGTTTTCTTTGTCGATATTGCAATAAGGTATTTTGACTGATACCTAACTGACAACTAAACCAAACGCGTTCTATTATTCAGATACAGACACTTTTGTTGTTTATTTCTCACGTTGCAGTAATAAAGCCACAAATCGTGTCGAAATGTCGATAAACAATATCAAAGTTTCAGTACTTGTTGTTGTGTAACTTAAGTCAGTACCTCAACCAAACAAACCAACCATCACGATAGGTATAAAGTTGTAAACATATAAGAAAATAATCAAATGATCGAATCGAGAATAGACAATCAGTTTTACTTGGACCATTAGTTGTAATAATTATCCAGCTCTTCCAATGCAGAAAAGTAGATTCTTCAGCACAAAAACACTTTTCTAATTTTGAGCACCACTATTTAAATCCATAGTATGAGCACTGTCCAAAAAGCACTGCACCACTTATCATTATTTTTTATTATCACTTTACTTACCAGTTTTACAAACATGTTGCTAAATAGGTCGACAACAAGTGTTCCTTGGGTGGAAAATAGTTTATTTATATAGGCACCACACCCTGTAGAATTGTAACACGGTAATAGTGGTGACATTTTTATGCCTTTGCCGTACCCACGTGCGTTTGTCATGCTCGACTTACCGATTAGGGGGGTTGGCAATGATATTGGTAGGTATGCCTGTGGTTTGTAGGTGTCCTATTGATATGGTTTTTTTTCGTACTCATTAATATTTGATATCAGAATACTGTATCTTGATGTAATTATACATTCACAAATTCCAGTAATTCATTTTACTAATTGGCTTGACGAGGTTTACCTGGGCAGGTATATAACATAGCTCTTGCGTCATGCTCATTCACTTTTCTTTTTTAAAAATAACTCTTTTGGTGTTGTTTACTAGAGGACAAGATAAATTTGTATAGTGCCAAGAAAGAGATTCTTGTGAGGATAAAAACTCGGAAAATAGAAAATTACCGTTTACGTCAAAAAGATAATAATAAGAAATATTTGTACATATGTATAAACTTTCCTTCCTTTTCTACTTAAATAATTAACATACAGTGTACTTCATTGGTAGCTCCCATTACGGCAGTAGGTACCGTTAATGGAGATGTAGCATTTTTTAAATTAGAAAAATTTAACATTCAATTTTGACATAGACAGTAGGTATTATATTTTATTTTATACTGTCCGGTATATGCGTCCTACATGCATCGATTTGAGTCCGGTAAATGCAACTTTACCGGACAAGTCCGGTAAAGGTTAGTTCAGGTTAGCAACCGATGCTAGAGAGGTACCGTCTAATATAAAATATTACGTTATTTAAATTTGATTAAGATTTTGTCAAATGCTGAGTTGGCGACGTCAAAATTTGTGAGCAGTAGTTACGACGTTTGATATTACTTGTCATTAAATCAAACCATTATATCGAATCAACCGTCATTTCCTGATATTCGAAACGAGCTTCTAAGTTATTCAGTGAAATTCAAAAATCTCCCCAATGCCCAGCAGAACCGACTTATTTGTGAGTACTACATATACCTGCAGAACCCTGGACATAGGAGATTAACATGGAAAATCGGTTTTTATTTTTTTGCGCCTGTACGGTTGATTTGATTGAAAAACTTTTAAGAATAAAGTTGTAGAGTTTATGGTCAGTTATCATCCTGTAATTTTTTCAATACCACAGTTTTGGCTGTTTTTTGGAAAAAAGCCTCGAACAGTGCAAAAATTTGAATTTGGCGCGTCACCCCCGCCATTCATGTGCAGTGTCGCCAACATAATAATTTCTTATGTCAGAGTCAGAGCCGATTTTCCTTTCTTATTTATTTTGAGGGACTATCATGTAGTAATTAACGTGATTATGCAGTGAAAATTAACCGAAAACCTGACGATAATGTTCTTAAATCATACGGTAAGTAAAAGTTACGTTTATTATTATCATAATTAGTAAAAGGAAAATCATTCCAATTTGTGTATAGCTGGTTGTCTAATTCATTTTAGATTAGCAACAGACAATGGATCGACGATATGTCTCTTGTCTTTGTCATTGGTAAAGCTAAAAGCTAGGTTAATGTTAAGAATTATTAAGGACGGCGAGTTGGGTGGATCAACGCCACCTAGACAATATAAGGCCTGGAAGCGACCGAGCGGGAGAGTGGTGACGTCATCATATGTGGTACGAAAATTCGACGACCGATTCAATGCTCAAAACCCGAAGGTTTTGGAAAGCTTTTTGGGTGAATACCTTGGTAATTGGGTTTTAGATTGCAAAAATAAAACCATATAAACAATTTAACTATATTATTATTATACAGTGTAGTGGTTTACTAACAATAATTTTTAATACTTCTGAAGCGTGCAATAATGTAACAGCTTAGGTATTATAGAATAAAAAAGATGAAAAGTTTATATATAAAGACAGGTTTTCAAACGTTCCGTTACAAAGATATGGGGTATAACTTTTAAAATTAAATTCATTTTTTCCACATAGATAGCTTGTTCAGTTTCGAAAATAATCACTTGAAAAAATTGAAATGTGATAACTCGAATCACTATGCTCTACATAGATACTTACCATCTGATTTTCAAAGGTGCCTGCTTTGGTAATACGGATTTAGATGGAAAAAATAAAAACATTTGATCATTTTAAAACATTATAATATTAAATAAAAAAAAAAAACAAATTAAATATACATGTGACAAAATATAGGTACCTCAGAAAAAACTATTTGGTTCATTGCACACACTACCTACACACGTTGTCTTATACTAGAGGAATTCCTTCTTTTGCAAACAGGAATTGGTTGATTTGATTCCAACTAGGCCGAGGAAACAAATATAAAAATCTTTGATGGATTTGGATAACATATTTGTAACAAACTATAGCACAAACCCTACACAACAAAATGTTTAAAAAAAAGCCCTACCTGGAATTAATCTTGGGACATTTAATAGCAACAGTAGAGCTTCGGCTATACGGAATAGTGCGAAAGAAGAAATTGGCCACTTCGAAAAGAAGAAAAAGAACGATTGGATGACAGACGAAATATTGGATCTATTCGAAAGAAGAAGAGAAAGTAAGAACAATCCCGAGCCTTATAAAGAGATAGATAGAACTGTCAACAGAAAGATAAAACGGAAACATGACAGCTTTAATATGCACAAAAAAGTCAAAGAATTTACCTATACTTACAGGAAAAGACAGGTTGGAAAGCTAGTAGACGAAAACAACAAACTTATTGTAGACAAGGAAGAGCAGATAGAGATGTGGGAAGCCTATATCAAAGATTTGTTTACTGACTACCGGCATGCAACGAACACTCTCGAACTGGATGGTCCCGAGATATTGAAAAGTGAGGTAATAAAAGCCCTAGAACAAACAAAGGATGGGAAGGCAGCGGGATGCGATGAAATACCGGCCGAATTTTTGAAACTTATCAATGAGAATAACCTGAATATCGTGTTGGACCTATTTAATAAGATATACGATTCCGGTCAAATTCCATCGGATTGGTTAAAATCTACGTTTATAACACTCCCCAAAAAAGCAAATTCCAAAAAGTGCAGTGAATATCGCCTGATAAGCTTAATGAGCCACACCCTGAAGGTATTCTTACGAATTATTCATTCCAGAATAAGAACAAAATTAGAACAAAGTATAGGTAACACACAGTTCGGATTTAGATGTGGCTATGGAACACGGGAGCCCCTCTTTGCGATGCAGGTCTTGATCCAAAAATGCCTAGATCAACAAAAGGATGTTTATGCCTGCTTTATCGATTACGAGAAAGCCTTCGACACTGTCAATCACGACAAACTTATAGAACTATTACGTCTTTCAGGGCTCGACACCAAGGATATTCAGATTATAAAAAATCTGTACTGGAACCAAACAGCACATATCCAATATGGAGACATGAAGGGTCGGGACATAGACATTGCTAGGGGAGTTAGACAGGGTTGCGTTCTATCGCCGTTGTTGTTCAACTTGTACTCAGAGCAAATATTCATAGAGGCACTAGAGGAGTGCGATAAAGGCATCAAAATTAACGGTGTACCAATCAACAATCTCCGCTATGCTGATGATACTGTTTTACTGGCAGATAACGTCGAAGATCTACAGACGATGCTCAATAGAGTAACTACAATAGGCAACCAAGCTGGTCTCAAGATCAACAGAAATAAAACCAAATTTATGGTGATTAGTAGGAGGAAAATACAAAATGTCGATCTGCATATAGAAATGGAACCCATCGAAAGAGTACACCGCTTCAAATACTTGGGATATACAATAAATGATGAATGGGACCCTGATTTGGAGATTAAGATCAGAATTGAAATGGCAAGATCAGCATTCATAAAAATGAGAAAGCTCTTGAGCAACCGCAACCTAAGCATAGGTACCCGATGGCGAGCCACGAAATGCTACGTACTCTCCACACTGCTTTACGGTGTGGAAGGGTGGACATTAAAAGTAGCAACAATGCAAAAACTGGAAGCTTTTGAAATGTGGTTGTATAGACGCATTTTGAGAATACCTTGGACTGACAGAGTAACCAATGCGGAGGTACTGAGAAGAATGGCTAAAGATTTGGAATTGCTAACAACTATTAAGAAAAGAAAAGCGTCCTACCTAGGTCATGTATTTCGAAATGATAAATACGGTTTGCTGCAACTGATCATGGAAGGCAAGATAGAGGGTAGGAGAGGGTTAGGTAGAAAGAAGAAATCCTGGCTAAAAAACCTACGCGAATGGTTCCAAATACCAGAAGCTTCAAATATAATTCATGCGGCGCAAAACAGAGAAGTCTATCACATGATGGTCGCCAACCTTCGGTAGAAGACGGCACTGAAAGAAGAAGAGCTTCTAAGGACTGGCCAATTCTTTCACATGTAAGTACATTGCATTCCTCTGAATTTCATGTGAATGAAAATGTAACTCGCATATCTACAATAAAAAAACCCAATAAAATCTGCTGATTTTTTGAATATGAGAGGTTTTTTCAGAATATGTTCCTATACTTATGTTTATGTAGTGTTGTATGAGGTTAGGTTAGGTAGACTTACCCTGCTAGGTTTATTTGGTATAAAATTATCCCTTCTAATACCGTGAATCCACTTTTCTTTTAAAATAAGATATTCTGGAAATCTAAACACTGAATTTCGCGGACCAGTCTTGTAATTACTTTTGCATTTCTCTACACAGGAACCGTGAGGCATGGCAATAGTTTGCTAACTTTTGAAACTTTAATTCCGAGCTAATTCAGCTAATACTAAAATACACGTTTCTAGAAAAGACACAGAACTGTTAATTATACAAATCTAGGCAAAAAACAACTTGAATATGCACGAAAAATGCAAAACTAGGAGCAAAATACTACTAAAGTCCTTATGGAACAGCTGACCAGTCGTACCACCCTGGCGGCCATTAAAATATCGCTTCCAGGCCTTATGTCTAGGTGGCATTGGGTGGATACATTTGTTGGGCAAACCAAGAACCAAGCTTGAAATGTGATTGTACTCTACAAATGAGTTATCGTGGAATTGGCGAAAAGAAAATACGGATTAGCAGCCCTTAAAAGAACCATTTAATTACATACTACAAAGAAAGTGAATAACCACCCGTGTGTTTAACATCAAACACAGAGGTAAACAAGAACAATAAACAAATAAATAAAATACAGGACTAGATGTGGCACATCAGAGAAGTTATTCAAAATGATCATCTTCAGCAGAGGTACAATATGCAAGCCTCTGTTCAAAATTGCGACATGTATTGTCCAACATCACCACCGTGACTTGACTACAAATTTCTTGAATGGCAAGTTTCAACTCTTGAACATTTGCATATTGTTTATTTCTCTGGTAGAGACAATCTTGAATGAATACCCAAACAAAAAAATCACAGGGATTCAAATCCGGAGAGCGAGGTGGCCAATTAATTGCTCCAAACTTTCCGATCCACCTATCACCAAATGTTTCGTTTAAAAAAAGGTCTATTTTGCAGTGCAGTGTGACACGACGCCCCATCTTGCATGTAAAAAACCAGTTCTAATTCCGTCCGTTTCTGTATACATTACATTTTTATTTCGGGGAAATTGTGTGTGAAAAAGTGGATGCAACAAGTACCAAAATAAGTATATTTCCATATCAATCAATACATAAATTTCTTAACGGAAGAAATTAACAAGTGGACATGAAAAAGAAATATAACATAAATTTAGGTAATAACACAGATAACAACAATTATTCCTATAAAAACACTATCACCTTTATTAAGATTCAATTCAATTCAATTCAAATTTATTCATGTTTAGAATCACCAAAACAGCAATGTGCATACGTCAAAAATAGAATAGTCTACAAATTAAATTTAAATAAATTCAGTCCAGATGCCATTATTTACTTAATACTAAAAGCTTACAGTCGACATCCTAAAATAGACTATAGAGAGAGAAGAAAAAAAAATTAATAATTTTGATTAAAATACTTAAAATACTCTTCATCACAATAAAAAACATTTACCATTAAAATTTGCTTAATTTCCTTTCGGAAACTATCCACTGTCAAGGCTTTAATTTTTATGGGCAGTTGAAATATTTTATCGCCCAGTAGAAAGGACCATTCTGACACCTTCTCAAACGACAATATGAGGTTATTAATTTTTTTCGGCCTCTAGTAAGGTAAGCATGCATGTCCTCGTGAGCAGAAGACAGATATATGTTATTTTTCACAAACAGCAAATTCTCCAATATAAACATGGAGGGCAGGGTTAGTATGCCTAGCTCTCTGAAGTGCGCTCTGCAGTCATCCCTGTAGCCCAGGCCAGCCAACAATCTGACCGCTCTTCGCTGAAGCCCGAACAAACGCTTAGCCCCCGAGACGTGGCCCCAAACAACTACAGCATAAGAGAGCCATGCATGAAAAGATGCAAAGTAAGCCGATCTAAGTACCGTACGAGATATCCTATCTGAAAGTTGACGTAGCAGGTACAAACTTGTATTGAGTCTTGAAGCCAAGTTATCAGTGTGTAAATCCCACTTGGCGCTCTCATCCACAAGAACCCCAAGAAATTTAACCTGGGATACGTGGTCATTTACGGTTCCAATCTCCCTCAATGCAAACACCATCCTCTGTGTCTTGCCCATATTCAGCAGCAATCGATTGGAATGAAACCAATTTTTGGCCAGTTTTTCAAGTTGTTTGTGGCCAGTTTGGCAAGATTTGTTGTCACTGAAAAGAGTTTTTTTCACAGGCACTATAGTCTCCAGATACATAGATAAAACATGAAAGAAACTGGTCTTAGCAGATCAAACATCCATCGCTATCTGCTTACTGGTCTTGCTTATTTGCTATAAACATTTGTTCCACCAATGAATGTTAATTTGGATTAATGGGTCCCTCAAATCAACAAAATGAATGAGTTTGGACTCTCTAAAATCCACATACAGTGCAGGACAACCGAGACCAACGTCGAAAAGTTGTCAATGCGTGGATTGGCATTTGGGGCGCACTGTATTTGGTTTTCCAATGAGATTTTGTCTGTCATAGAAGAGTCCAGCACTTAGCAAGGGTTTTTTACATGCAGGCTGGGGCCTCGCGTCACACAGCACTGCAAAATAGACACTTTTGAACTAAAACATTTAGAGATAGATGAATTCACCTCAATAACAACAACAACAGCGAACACCCTTAATTGGTGACAAGAGAAGATTATGATAATTATAAACGTAACTTTTACTTACCTATAATTTAAGAACATTATCGTCAGGTTTTCAGTTAATTTTCTCTGCATAATAACGTTAATTACTACATGATAGTCCCTCAAAATAAATAAGAAAGAAAAATCGGCTCTGAGTCTGAGATAAGAAATTATTATGTTGGCGACACTGCACATGCATGGTGGGGGTGACGCGCCACATTCAAATTTTTGCACTTTTCGAGGCGTTTTTCCAAAAAATAGCCAAAACTGTGGTATTGAAAAAATTACATGATGATAGCTGACCATAAGCTCTACAACTTTACTCTTAAAAGTTTTTCAATCAAAACAACCGTACAGGCGCAAAAAAATAAAAACCGATTTCCCATGTTAATCTCCTGTGTCCAGGGTTCTGCTGGACACCCGGTATTTGAAGAAACACAAGCACATTGTTGATGATTTAATGCTGACGTCTCCATCATTTTCCTCATTAGAAAAAGACTTCTCGAAGAAATTTGAGAAAGATCTATTACACGTATGTAGTAATAATTTTAATAAAAAATAATTTGTGATAATAAAGTTTTAAAACTATAGGCTGCACATATTCAAGAGCTTATTTTGGTACCATAAATAGCGTAATTTTAAATCATTATGCTATAGCTCTCGAATTATGAATTTTGACAGTGACAACAATACCGACACCGCCAAATGTCAATAAATCTAATTCTTACGTGGTAATTTTTTTTCATTTAATTTCTAAATATTAAAAACAGTATAAAATAAAATATTGTACGATACACGTCCATTAGGTGTTGTTACAGTACTCGTATAACTTTCCAGACTCGGCTCCTGACGTCGCCTCGTCCGTAAAAACCTCGTACTGTAACAAGTCACCTACTGGACTTGTGACGTAAATTACTATAAACGTTTTTACAATGTTTAATTTTTTAATTAATAGAGAGATAGATGAGGAAACCATTGATTTTGCGATTTGGGAGTTTAATTAAAAATCTATTGTAAAAGTGAAATCACTTTCTTATAGCCACTTATGTGGACCACGACGCACAGTGGGAAATACGACGAAAATGTTTAAGATATTGTTTTTGAACAAAATCTTCATGAGACTGTGCAATCTTTCAGAGCCGGTCAAAATAAAATCTAAAATATTTTCCGGGATTTGAAGCTGTTGTCCAACGGAATTTCTTCCTGACATTTAGTCTACAGCTGCGGCAGACATTATAAAAGGCGATGAGGCAATGGGCGAAGTGATCTCCAGTAATTCCCGACGTTGACTGATTCGACGTGGTGGTCTCCGTGGTATTTATTCCCCTACCGTCGCACTGCAGTGGAAGGAATGGGGTGGTTTAGTGGCAGTTGAAGTATGTCGTAGAAAACGCTTCCAAACTGCATTTAGAAACGTAATTTCCTCCTTCCTGATGAAATTGTTGTATTTAGAGCGACTTTTACAAGTTCAAGTAAAACTTCAGATTGAAGATAAAACACCAGACTTGATGTACATTGCATTGTTTACCTGACAGATAAACAATGCAATGTAGGTTATATCTGGAGTTTTATCTCCAATATGAAGTTTTACTTGAACTTGTAAAAGTCACCCTTAAAGATCTCAATGGCCTTTCTCGTTAGTCTCTGATAGAAACGCTGCGATTGATGTAAGATATCCACCTCGTCGAAAAGGATGTCGTGACTTTCGGAGAGTGCGTGCTCTGTTGAATTTTGCATTTGTCCCAGCCCCGTAACTCCTCTTGTATTCCGTAATCCTCGTGTTGACACTGCGTTTTGTAGTGCCAATGTATACCGAGCCACAGCTGCATGGAAATCGATAAAGTCCGGGTGGCGATAGGGAATCTCTGCGGTCTTTGGCCGATCTGAAGCTCTGCTGTATTGTACTAGTGAGTTTAAAGACAGTTTTAACATTGTGCTTTTCCAGTAGCCTGCCGATTCTCTCCGTTACTTTGTGTCTATGTACGGTAGACCAGTCAATCTACGCTTTTCTTCATCTTCCAACCAAAAGCTCTTTCCAGATGCTTCATTTCCAGTTCCAATTCAGCCAGCTCATAAATTCTCTAGGCTCTCACAGACAGAGTCTTTATGGCTCCCCTTTTCTGTCTGGGATGATGATTTGATCGGTTATTGAGGTATCGGTCAATGTGTGTTGACATCCAAAAATGGTAGGCGTGCTTCCTTTTCTATCTCTATAGTGAATTGAATTTTTGGGTTGATAGAGTTGAGGTGTAAGAGGAAGTTTTGAAGTTCGCCCTCGTCTTCCCAGTAAACACACTTGGTCCCTGGGACGTCTCATTTTGGTCCCTCACATCTTCTCAGATGAGATATTAAATTATGGGACATCCAGCAGATGTTCATCGGATATCAGATATGGGTCCAATATTAACGCATCTTATAAAGGACGTCCCTGATATGTAATAATTTTGACAAATCCAGGACCAAAATGGGAATGTCTTGAGGACGTTCTTAGGATATCAGAAAATTGACAAAATACACCCATTTTTTTATCATCAATCTTTGTGGGGTGGATGACGTTTTCATTTTCTTTAGGATGTTTTTGGACTTAATTCGGACGATGACATTTAACGAATTGTCAATAGGATAATATGATAGTATCGACCCAAGTTTCTATATCCCTTTGACAACCTCTGTAGCTCCAAGCTAGGAACTTGGACTCGCATGCGAGAGGTCTTGAGTTCAAATCCCAGTTAAAAACAACCCTGGGATATCCCAGGGACTTCAATAATATCCCCCGTATTGATGTAAACCCCCCCCCCCCGTATTGATGTACTGGGTACGTTAAATCACACCTTTACATGATTTTCAATGGGAACGATTTTGTTGAGACGGCGCGTTTTGTAACCGCAGCGGGCGGCTTTCGACCGCTACGTCTCGACTGCTCAAAGACAAGCCGAGACGCAAACACCGCCCAGCTGCTAGTAGATTTCAATTATAAGTAATGAAAAAATATACAGGGTAATTCACGTTATTCGACACGGAAGATTATGGCTAAAATTTTAGATTTTAAAAAAGTTTTGTATATGGAATGGATGAGGGTCTATTGGAAGTACATTTTAAAATTATTGTCATTGTATACAGGTGGTCCCAAAAGTATTAAATTTATTAAAGTTGTATTTTTTAAACGAAACACCTACTATACTAATGTATTTTCGGTATCTACAGACAAAAGTAAAGGTAGTTTTATTAAGGTTTATGGCATCTAAACCGTACCGTTCTTCAGATATTCGTGATTTTGTGAAAATGCAGCATCAAATTTAATGTTTAAAATCTCAGCACTTGGTTTCTTTTCAACCACCAAAATTGGCTGGTGGACTAATAGTACATTGGATTTTTTGCGGTGTGTATTAAATATTAACTATTGTACACCGAATGTCAATAAATAAACACCAAATTATTGCAAACTTCAAACAGTAATAACTCGTTTAATTTAAATTAGACACCCTGTATTTTATAGTATCATTAGATGCAGAATTTAGTTTCCTATCAAAACTATTAAACATTCCTATAGCTTGGTCTTTGCGTTTTCTTGAAAAATTGATTTTTTTCTGAATTTGAGCTGATATAAACGAATTAAGGAATCTACTTTACCTGTTACAATACCTGATTTTGAGAAAACAAAACTTATTATCATTAGTACTGGGTGTTCACTAAAAAACTTCATTTAGGTGGCTATAAAATTTTAACAGAAAAGGATGGCATAATGAAAGTAAATGGACTTTTGTTTCTCCATTCTTTTCCTTTGACATTTCACAACCAACTAGACGAAGTTTTCTAATGAACACCTCGTATTTGTCAGATATTAATCTATAAGTTGCAAAATTATAATCATGAAGATTATTTAGCAGTCAACTGAATGTTAAAGCGTCTTTATTCAGCATAAAATATCAAATAAAACAATAAAACATTAGATTACAAGAGTTCTTATAAAATTTAGCATCTCTATTACAAAAAAATTAAGTGCAATAATAGTGGCAATTTGAGATACAATAAATAACAAGTCAACATAAGAGTAAAACAAACAAAAACAAACAGTTATAAAATTTGTTCAAAATGACGACCGTCTGATTCTAAACACAAACGTATTCTGTTTTTAAATCCTTCGCTCACATTGCGTAACATATAGGGAGTTATGCTTCTGAAGGCCTCTCTGATTCGTTCCTTCATATTTTCTTTGGTGGTTGGCGGCGTATTATACACGATCTTTCACATATCCTCATAAAAAGAAATCTGGAGGCGTTATGTCAGGGGACCTTGGTGGCCAATGTTGTGTTCCATTCCTTCCAATCCATAGATTTTGGAAACGAACATTTAAGAACTCCCGGACTTCACGATGATATTGAGCAGGTGCCCCATCCATTTGCAGCCACATGGTTGTTCTTATATCCAGAGAAACTTCTTCCAGTAAAATTGGAAGCTGATTTCTCAAAAAATTTAGAAACGCCATTCCGTTTAAATGATCGTCAAAAAAATAAGGTCCGATCACATACTGTCTCATTATGCCCCCCATACATTTACTGACCACCTATGTTGGTTATTAATAACTATAAATTCATGGGGATTAAAAGCAGAAAAATAATGAAAATTGTGTCGGTTAAAAGAACCATCGTTATGGTAAGTACACTCATCACTAAATAGAACTGATTCAAAAAATTCTTCATGTTCTCCAACTTTTTCTAACACCCACGTACAAAAGTCCACTAGTTGGCCAAAATCGTTATCGGAGAGTTCTTGATGTAGTTGTATCTTATAATCGTGATATTTATGTTTTTGAAGAATCCTTGATACGCTTGCTTGGCTAATATTTAAGTTTTGTGCAATTTCTCGTTGTCCGACATGGGGATTTTCAACTACAGAGCCAATAACGGCTAATTCAGTTTCTTGGTTTTCTGTAACTGGTCTCGTTTTGGCAGTCGTTTCATACTGAACACTACCAGTTTGCCTAAATTGAACCAACAGTCTTTCAAAAACGGCTCCATTCGGTCGAATTCGGCTAGGAAACCTTTCAGCATAAACCCTTGATGCTAAAAGACAATTTTGCAAGCATTCTCCTAGAATGAAAATCATATCGACTCGTTCTTCTGTTGTGTAAACCAGCATTTTGATTAAATAAAAAACTCCCTGTTAACCACCAATTCTAACAGTAAAAAAATATTTAACTTTAAATTAATATGTGACAACTAGAAATGACAATAAATTTTGCTTTGTCAAAATCAAGTAACATCTGAACAGACCTGAACAGGTAAATTAGATTACTACGTTCGTTTATGTTAGCGCAAATTCAGAAAAAATCAACTTTCCAAGAAAATGCAACGACCAAGCTATAGGAATGTTTAATAGTTTTTGATAGGAAACTAAATTCTACATCTAATGATGCTATAAAATACAGGGTGTCTAATTTAAATTAAACGGGTTATTACTGTTTGAGGTTTGCATTAATTTGGTGTTTATTTATTGACATTCGGTGCAGAGTAGTTAATATTTAATACACACCGCAAAAAATCCAATGTACTATTAGCCCACCAGCCAAATTTGGTGGTTGAAAAGAAACCAAGTGCTGAGATTTTAAACATTTAATTTGATGCTGCATTTTCACAAAATCACGAATATCTGAAGAACGGTAGGGTTTAGATGCCATACGCAATAATTTATCCATACGTAATAAAATTATTTATCTAGTAGGAAATGAGAATAAGAAAGAGACTTATAAATGAGATACTTGCATTGAAAGAATAGGATCAGTTTGTCAATTTCTCGGTCTACTTGATGAATGTTATTCTGAAATAGACTGGATTGGTAGCAGGTAGAGGACAAAAACTCTCTATCTTCTATTGAAGAATGCCGAAGTTTCGACTAAATTTAGTCTTCTTCAAGGCTATCTTCTATGAAGAGAGATAGTCATTCATTATATTCGAACAGTCCCTCTAGACCTAGGACAGATACTTTATTCAGCCGAGTAAACATTGTACCGCTTCGGTAATAATCGGTAAAATCGCCTAAATAAAGTATCTGTTCTGGGTCTAGAGGGACTATTCGAATATAATGAATGACTGTCTCCCTTCATAGAAGATAGCCTCGAAGAAGACTAAATTTAGTCGAAACGACGGCATTCTTCAATAGAAGATAGAGAGTATTTTTTGTCCTCTAACTTCTACACATCCATCTATCAATTTTATTAGATTAATACCTGGTTTATAACTCTAAATTAAGAATTAAGTTTCCAACTAAATTTTATTTTGTTAAAGTTAAATGTCAACTAGTTGGACCTCTTTCATACTTCCATTTAACAATTAATAATTGTAAAAGTATAAACATATCTACCAACCGTATCAAAGTATACATTTCACTTTGACAAATTAAATTATATAATTTAATTTAAAAATATAACCCAGGAATAAGAAGATAGATCTCTGCATTCTAGTAGGAATAAAATAAAAGTGACAAGAAATTTGTATCCTTCGATTGATTTAAACTAAATTAACACTGTAGCATAAATTCAGAAATGTTTTTCTTTTCTTAATTTTTCTTGAGTAACAATATAAATGGTTAATTTAGTGGAAAATACAGATTGACCTTTAACCTACTTTTGACTGAACTCGTAGCACTTATATGTAGCTAGTTTTATCAGGAGTTTTTTTTTAACTTTAAACGCATTTCTTTTTGCCCATCATGTTGTTACATGTCGGGTATAAAATAAACTAAACTAAACAATTTATTTGCATAGATTTTTTATTTTAAAGGACTTTACATAAACGCTATCCTAGGGTACCACACACCACAAAATAATTGGACCTAAATTTTTTACACGCTTTTTAAAGTCTAGCCACTGTACTGATGGTTTGCACCTCTAATTCTCCCTGAAAGTAAAGGTGGGTTTATACACAAAATAAAATAAAATAACGAATAGGAAAAAAAATAGAAATAAGAGTTGGTTTCATGTATATCCATATTAGCGTTCGGTGCATCAAATAACATAAATCTTATTTGGTGCATGAACGCTAATAGGGGTATACATGAAACCAACTCGTATATCTAATTTTATTTTATTTTATTTGGTGTATAAACCCACCTTTAAATCAGTATATTGAGTATCCTTCTTCCATGCTTGATTGGAATAATTTGAGGGTTTCTTCACCCATTGATGCCTGTAACTTAAGGACATACTCTTCTTCGTCTTCTTCCAAAATACGTACCGCTAATGCTTCTGGATCCATTTCCATCCAACATTTGCTTTACTAATCAAAGTTTTGAAATTGAGTGACGGCGACGCCAAACGTTTGAAGCAAAGCAAAGCACACCTAGGGACCAATTGGTGTTTACTGGGTTGGCTCCAAATAACAAAGGTGTCGTCCACGTATCGGAACCAGCACTTTGGCCTCTTATTTGCCGTTATGAATGCCTTGGCATCGAAAACTTCCATAAAATAGTTGGCTATTACTGGACTAAGTGCAAGTAGCTACACCATCAGTTTTTTCATAGAATTATTTCTTCCATTGAAAACATAAAGTGGTTAGATAGTGTTGAAACAACTTGGCAATATCTTGGGGAATTTCATCATCATCATCATCATCTAGCGCTACAACCCTAGGTGGGCTGACTGCACAACTCTTTTCCATTTCATACGGTCTTCCATCAATTTTTGGTCGAAAGAGATATTCATTTGCTGTAGGTCTGCTTTGATGTTGTCTCTCCAAGGCATTCTGGGACGCCCGAGTGGTATTTTTCCTGTTGGAACCTCTTTCCACATACAAGTCTTTCATCCTGTAGCCTGTGTACGTGGCCTGCCTATCTTAGTTGTTGGGATTTATTCTTTTGCACGATAGCGCTATCGTTGTACAGCTCCTTTATTTCAATATTCGTTCTAATAGAATATCGATTTGCCGTCGGATCGTGTTGGGCTCCGAAGATTTTCCTGAGAATTTTTTTTCCAAAACGTCTGAGTTTTTCTTTGTTTCATTTGGTCATTGCCCACCTTTTACATCCATATATTATTACTGGTCTGACAATGATTTTATAGATTTTAGTTTTTGATTTTCTGGTCGGGCTCTTCGACTTCATAAGATTGTTAAGTGCGTGTAGGCAGCGGTTTGCAGATTGAATTCTTCCTCTGATGTCTTCAGTAACGTCATTAGCAGCAGTTATTGTAGCCCCAAGGTATTTGAAACGCTCTACCCTTTCAAAATTAAGAGTGTTGATTGTGACGTTTTGCCCGCACGTCTATCTCTTCGCCCCGTTCTGTTTATACACGTGTATTTCGTTTTTTGCTCGTTGACATTTAGTCCCACTTCTTTCTTCAGCTTTTTTGGTATTGAGAATTCCGACATCGCATTCCACACTTGGCTTCTGTCTATGTTATAATATGCTTGTCGGAAGTCTATGAAGATATCATGTACCGTTCTATTATATTTTCATCCTTTTTCTAGGAGCAGCCTTAGTGTGAAGAGTTGGTCTATTGTTGACCTGTTTGTCCTGAGTCCGGCTTGGTATTCTCCTAGCAGGTTTTCTGCATATGGGGTTAGTCTGCATAGTAGAATGTTTGAGAGAGCTTTACATGTAATGTTTATTAGTGAGTTCCTGTCTAGTTGGAGCGTTTTGATTGTCCACTTTTTTGTGGATGGGCACCATCTTGCCGCTATTTTTTCTTTTCGCCAAATAAGAGTTATTAATCGATGAATTTGTCGTGCAGTGCGTCTCCCCCATATTTTAGAAACTCAGCCGATATCTCGTCCGAGCCAGGTGCCTTGGAGTTCTTTAATTTATTTATTGCTTTTCTTGTTTCCTCAAGGGAGGCCTCTTCAACTGGTAGGTCCACTGTAATGTACGTTTCTTCTTTGTGCGGTTCTTCCTGTGTTACGTTTAGAAGATCTTTAAAATGTTCTTTCCATTTTCAATTAGTTCTTCGCCGCTGAGTATCATGCGGTGTTGATTGTCCTTCAGTATTGGGATGGATGTGGACTTAGGACCTTTCTTCTCCAAAGAAACCGCTCTGTAGAATTCTCTTGATCCTGGTTTGGGGGGATTCGTTTCTTCCATTGGTTCATACTTCTGTGCTTTATATTTTCTTTTCTTCGCTCTTAATAGTGTTCTTGTTTCATCCGGGAGTTTGCGTACTTCTCCCTACTTTCGTTGGTCTGTAGTTGTATCATTCTCTTCCTTATTATCAGACTGTGAAGGCTTTCACGGCCGGTCATAATACTATCTAAAGTGTTTTCCGGGCTTTGAAGACGTGGTCCAATGGAATTGCTTCCTGACGTTTCGTCTACTACTGCGGCAGACATTATCAAAGGCGATGAGGCAGTGGGCGAAGTGATCTCCCTTGCTTCAGACGATGACTGATTCGACTGTAGCACGATCCGTGGTATTCGTACCGCCGCCGTCGCGTCGCATTGGTGGGGCCGGGGTGGGGGTGGTGGCGCGGGGCTTCGACGTGCTCGACGTGTGTCGCAGAACTCGCTTCCAGTCTGCATTCAGGAATGTAATTTCCTCCTTCCTGTTGAAATTGTTTTCGTGTTTAAAGATCTCAACGGCTTCCCTCGTTAGTCTCGGATAGTAACGCTGGGATTGATGTAGGATATCCACCTCATTGAAAAGGATGTTTTGACCTTCAGAGAGAGCGTGCTCTGCTACTGCTGACTTTTGCGTTTGTCCCAGCCTGCAACTCCTTTTGTGTTCTGTGATCCTCGTGTTGACACTGCGTTTTGTGGTGCCAATGTATACAGAGCCACAGCTGAATGGAACTCTATACACTCCGGGTGCAGTTAGGGGATCTCTGCGGTCTTTAGCTGATCTCAAGCTCTGTTGAATTGTACGAGTGGGTTTAAAGACAGTCTTAACCTTGTGCTTTTCCAGTAGCCTGCCGATCCTGTCCGTGACTTTGTGGATGTATGGTAGAGTAGCCCAACCGCGCTTCGCTACATCATCCCCCGTTGTTGCTTCCTGTCGCTCTACATTCCTTGGGCACAGGGCTCTATCGAACGATTCGGCCTCCTCGCCACCAAAACATCCAAAAAACGTTAGGCGTCCTTCCTTTTCTATCTCCATAGTGAATTCGATCTTCGCGTTAATAGAGTTGAGGTGTAAGAGGAAGTTTTGAAGCTCGCTCTTTCCATGGCTCCAAATAACAAAGGTGTCGTCCACATATCGAAACCAGCACCTTGGCCTCTTCCTTGCTGTAGCCAACGCCCTGGCCTCGAAAATTTCCATAAAATAGTTGGCTATCACTGGACTAAGAGGGCTGCCCATAGCTACACCATCGGTTTGTTTGTAGAATTCTTCCTTCCATTGAAAATATGTAGCGGTTAGGTAGTATGTTGGAACAGCTTCGCAATATCCTGTGGAAATTCTTGATTAATATGTTCCATGGCTTCCTTAATGGGTACCATCGTGAAGAGCGAAACAACGTCAAAGCTAACGAGAATATCCCCTGGAGAAAGAGTCAAAGAATGCAGTTTTTCAACGAAATGAGTGGAGTTTTTTATAAAGCTGTCAGTATTTCCTATTTTTGGCTGCAAGAGTTTTGTCAGGTGTTTGGCAATTTCGTAGGTCGGGCTTCCTATGGTGCTCACGATGGGTCTCAGTGGCACATCGGTTACCAATTGTTGGGTTTAAGTTAGGTTCTTTGCCTATCTGTGGCCTTGAGGTCGCCACAGAGAGTTTCATGTCTTGTTCGGGCATTATATCCATGGTTCTTTCTAGGGCGTCATAGAAGGCATCTTTGGTGGTTTCATCCTTCACTTCAGTTGGTGCATGTGCTGATATAGTTGAGATATTGTACGATTGTCCTTTAAGTCTGATGTAGCATATTCTTTCGCTTATTGGTTTGAAGTTTAGCATGTTTTGGACTAATTCTTCTCTGATTGCGAAGCCTGTTCCAAATTCGTGCTTTCTGTTTTCGTTACCGCTGAAAAATACGACAGACTTGCTTAGCTTTATATTTCCATTCTTGGGCCGACCTTATTTCTTGGACTGATGTTATGTCCATTCCTATATTTTGCAGTTATTGCACGACCCTTGTGGAGGTTCCGGGTCTGTACCAGCTCTGGGTGCTCCACGTTCCAATATTCATATTCCTTTTCCATTTTGTCGTTTTATATTTTTATTCGTCCGAATCCGAGCCATTGTTGCAGTTTTCGTAACTGTTTCTTTTTGACGAGCGTGGCTAGTTAGCCCCCTTCTCAACCCTCCTCCTTTATCATGGCTTGGGACCGGCACCGCCATCCAACAGACTACTCGGTTCATCTTTCAGATGTCAGGGCGGAAATTCCTGGTTAATATGTTCTATGACTTCCTTAATCGGTACCATCGTGAAGAGCGAAACAACATCGAAGCTAACAAGAGTTTCTCCTGAAGAAAGAGTAAAAGAATGCAATTTTTCGACGACACGGCTTCAAAGCCCGGAAATCACTTTAGATTGTATTTTGACCGGCCGTGAAAGCCTTCACACTTTTATAAAATGATACAACTCCTGAGTTCACTAGCATTTGTGAGAATAGCATTTTCGCTTCGCTCGTCCTGCAAACTTTCACATGCATCCTTTAAAGCTGAACTTTTAACACTTACATCATAAATAGCTATTTTCTATAAAAGTAGTATCTTTTAACGCTAATGCGCCAATTTGCCCCATGGTACAAATATTGATAACATTTTCATATGGGGTACATATGATATGGGGTACAATAAATATAGAACCACCTTTGCGTATAGGCGAACTGAGTATAAAACTCAGACAGACCTACAGTGGCGAAGAAGAAAAAACAACATTTTTTCAAATATCGAAAAGATAATTGAAGGTCTTCATTCTTCTTAACCTAGGTTTTTCTTAATCATTTTAAGGCTCCACGAGAAATCTTTTACTCAATGAGCATTACAACAATTTGGATTTGGACGTACTCATCTGTGAACTAGAGCTATGCTTACTTGGTTATATATACAGGGTGGGACACCAAACTGACATTAATTCTATTTTTTTTTAAACTTTATTTTTCTACAACCGTCAAAATATGACCAAGTTTGCGCATTATTGTCGGTATGCAAACATTTATTGTCGGCATTATTGTCGGTATGCAAACTTACACATATTTTCATATTCACCTTTTTTTTAACGTCGCCCATGGCAGTGTGCAAAAAAGTAACTAGTTAACACTAGTTAACTAGCTGCCATGGGCAAAAACTTCAACTTTTCACGTATGGGAAACGGGAAAAAAAGTTTTTCGCGCACTTTGTCGGTACAGGGGTAGCAGAAAAGAACTGCATTCCTTGGTAAAGTTTTATAGCCTAGGAAATACAGGTGAATTGACCTAGAGCTTTATTGAACAGTGGTAGAAAAAATGTTGTTCCTAATTCTTGCGCAAAAAATTCTTCGCGTCGTTCGGGCAATGGCAGTCGCATTTGCAAAAGTATCACTTTGCGCACTTGTTAGGAAAATAACCATTTTAAGTTTGAAATTAATGCAAATTTGCTGGCAAACCGTACCCCTGGGTCCTCTGGTCAGGCTTAAAGATTATTCAGTGCATTCAATCAAACTGTTTGATTATACTACTATTAGGTTAAATAGCTTTTTAATAGATACTTATATACCGGGTGTCCAGCAGAACCTTGGACATAGCAGATTAACATGGGAAATCGGTTTTATTTTTATGCGCCTGTACGGTTGATTTAATTGAAAAACTTTTATGAGTAAAGTTGTAGAGCTTATGGTCAGCTATTATCCTGTATTTTTTTCAATACCTCAGTTTTGGCTGTTTTTTGGAAAAACGCCTCGAAAAGTTCAAGAATTTGAATTTGGCGCATCACCCCCGCCATGCATGTGCAGTGTCGCCCACATAATAATTTCTTATATCAGAGTCAGAGCCGATTTTTCTTTATTTATTTTGAGGGACTATCATGTAGTAATTAACGTGATTATGCAGTGAAATTTAACCGAAAAAATGTCACATGCATAGCGGCGGTGACGCGCCAAATTCAAATTTTTGCATTTTTCGAGGCGTTTTTCCAAAAAAACAGCCAAAACCGGGGTATTGAAAAAATTACAGGATGATAGCTGACCATATGGTCTACAACTTTACTCTTTAAAGTTTCTCAATCAATTCAACCGTACAGGCGCAAAAAAATAAAAACCGATTTTCCATGTTAATCTCCTGTGTCCAGGGTTGTGCGGGACACCCGATATATACTTATATACTATAGCAGACTTAGAAATATACAAGTTCAAATAAAAAAAAGTTAATAACTCCGGGTTAGTAATATAAATAATAAAGTACAAGAAATTCCTAATTTAAGTCGTCTGACTATAAATCTAAAAATGTTCATGGACTCCAAGGAAGCAAGGGCTTAGCCTTGATTGCAACATAAATTGTTTACAAAAATTTTGAATTATTCGAAAAGTCTCGAACGCTGTCGGAAGTTCTTAAGTTCTCTTAGAAACAATTTTGTTTAGATTTAAAATGCTCGCGTTTTTTTCTGCTTGATAAATTTAGTGTCTTTTATTGTTTTCAAGATCCTCACATTTTTCATTTTTTACATGGGACACCTTGTAGTAAAACGTAATTCATCAGATGAAAAGTCTTTCAGACGTTTCAACATTTCAGCTACTTTTAGGCATCATCATTTTTTTCATAATTTTTTGATAGTTTGGACTACATAATAGGATATTTCCTAAAATAGGGGCGCTCCGCACGCGAGGTCTTGACCTACAAAACTTCTACATCAGTTAGCCCACAGCGTTCGACTATTTCCTAAATTATGGGCGCCCCGCGCATGGTCAAAGGCAAAAAAAATGTGGCGTCCAAATTAAAACACACCATAAACAAACCAACTTAAGATTTCTGCTGACCAACTTGTATTACATACGGATTTGCTTAGGGTGTAACTTCGATTTTAGTTGTTATTTGGTATATGTAATTATTTATATTTTCAGAGATGGTTCCAGGTTCAAAATCCGTACCCCTGGTGAAGATCTTAGACGGGTTGAGAGGCCTGATGAGGCCTTTATATCCAGAGAATATTTAATTAACACAGTTGCGGTAATTGGGTGGATATTTATCCACATCTAACTTTTACCCGTTCAACAGGGACAGTTTAGCTTCGGTGTTTCGTTTTTTCGATACCCGATTTGAAATAATACATTTATGATAAATATTTGACTGCATTTATGATAAACATTGAACGCTAAATTATACAGAGAGGGCCAAAAGTCCCGCATAAATTCATTAAAAATTCAAGGAATTTTTATTTATAAAAATGCTCGAACACGTCATTTGTTGTTCATAGTTGTGCATTTTTTACATGACACACATGTACACAGGGGCATCCATGTAGTAGATAAATGTCACTTTTTAGTTTTTTTCAATTGGAACCCCCTGTATATAAAAAGTTTTTTAAATTCTTTTGGAGTTTCTGAACATATTTCGTATCACATACCCTATGCCTAAACGCAACAGTTAACGAGAAATTTGCGATTGAATACCACAAAGCCCACTCATTTAATTACCTACAAATACTAGGTAGGTAGGTAATTAAATTACCTAATTGACCTATGACTTTTAAATTTTTATTTTTCAAAAGTGACATTTTGACAAACACCTATTTCCAATTTTGTTCACTGGTGTGCGACAAAATGGCGAAATTAAGCGAAACTCAAAAAAACAGAAATTTTAAGCATGATTGGATGTGGTAATCGAACAAGAACTCAAAGCGAAATTTGTGGATTATTCAATACTTAATATCCGGACGGTCAAATATCGCAGTCTACCGTGAGCAGAATTGAAAGCAAATTTAGAGAAGTGGGACACGTAAGAGACCTTTTCAGATCTGGTAGACCCTCGATTTCCCAGAAAAAGAAATTAAACGTTCATTTATCCACTGAAGAAAATCCCCATAAACCAACTCAAGAAATAGCATTGGATAATGAAATCGGAAAATCATCTGTTCGAAGAATTTTCAAATAAGCAAAATATCATCCGTACAAAATAAAATTAATCCACGAGCTTAACGAAGATGATCCAGATCGTCGATTGGAATTTTGCGAAATTTTGATGAACACACATAGAAGAAAAAGATTTTCTGATGAATCAAAATTTTGTTTAAACGGTATGATGAAGAGACAAAACTACCGCTACTGGTCATCCACAAATCCAAATTGGGCGATTGAATCTCACACCCAATATCCTCAGTCTGGCAATGTTTGGGCCGGTATTGTCAGAGATAGAATCATAGGACCGTATTTTCTTGAAGATACTCTAACCGGCCACCATTATTTGCAATTTTTAAGAAATGAACTAATTCCTGATCTTTGTATTATGTTTCCAAATGCAAATAACCCGAATATTCCAGATGAATCAATTTGGTTTCAACAAGATGGCGCGCCACCACACTTTAGCAGGGAGGTGCGTTCAGAAACTCCAAAAGAATTTAAAAAACTTTTTATATAGTTTCATAAGAAAAAATTACAAAGTGAGGTTTATCTACTTCATGGATGACCCTGTATACATGTCTGTCATGTCAAAAAATGCGCAACTAAGAACAACAAGTGAAGTGTTCGAGCATTTTGATAAAAAAAAATCTTTTAATCCTTAATGAATTTATGTGGGACTTTTGGCTCTCTCTGTATGTAGGCATTTTGGAAGATAATTTTATTGAACATTTAGATAATATGCGTTAAATCTAACTAACTAATTTCCCAATGCTCCTGTAATTAGAACCTTATTGAATGAAAACTTTGATAAGTGAATGAGTACAAATGGAACAATCAGGTGGTCGCCGGGGTCAACAAACATTACACCCCACGATTTTTTTTTCTGAGGGTATTTACAGAAAAGAATTATCATAAAAACATTGGTCAAGTAGACGTTGGAAAATTCACTTTGACATTTTTATCGTATCTTTTTAAAATGTGTTAAAAGGAATTAAGTATAAAAAATGAAGGTTTTAAAGGCAACTAGATGACAAAAATAAGTTAATGCGTTAATCTGCGTTAATGTATCGTGTTTCTTTTTTGTTTGTAAGAAAATATAAAAAAATTTCAAATTAAAAAACGGTTTTTTTTTATAAAATGTCGCCAAAGAGGTATTACAGATGAGACGTATTTTAAAAAGACGGCAGCTTTGGGTAGGTGGAGAGCTAGGTCATGGTTCAAAATGACATAAAAAGAGTTGAAGCTTAATATAGTTGGGTAAGCGAGACATGTTAATTGGGCGCCACACCTAAATTAAGTTACGGATTATAGCTGTGATATTAAAATTGAGAAAAATATCGTAGAAAGTAATTGATGTTCATATTGTTTAGGTGATCAAACCAAAGTAAAACCAACAGGAATTATTAAAATTAAGCACATTTATTTATTAAGTATGGTGTTAGTTCTTACCTATGTGTAGAACTGTAATAACCAAGTGCTTGTAATAACCAACCAACTTGTAATAACCAAGTGCAGGTACACTTGGTTATTAAATCTACACCTACCAGTTGAAATACTTGGCCAGTTTGTAGGGCTTTCTTGCTAGTTGAGGTAGAGAATCAGTGTGTTAATGCTGGACGGTTTAAAACCTAAGAGCCATTACCGTCACTAACGGCTCCATTTTTGGCACACGTGCATGATAAATGGTAGACACTTGGAAGATCCGAAAAAAGGGAGGTGTTGAGTTTTATTACTCAAACATTGGACCCCAAAATATGAGCATATTTTACAATAGCCACATAGCTAGGCTGTACCCGTAACCCGTAACCCGTAAACAGTAGTCAAGATGGAAAAGGGACCATCAAACGTTTTTACCTTTACCACCTGGGCTCAGAATTGGTTAAAGAACGAAAATTAAATGTCAAAAGGGGGAAATAAAAGAAAGGAGAAAATGAACCGCGAAATATGAAAATTCTGCCATTGTTGCTAAATAAAAGATAAATTTAGGGAAAGTATTAGAAGAGCACATGAACAAAATAAGGGAATCTAAGTAACAATATTGGTGAAATTTCGGAATGATGTACAGACAGCAAAATAATTAATGTCAATGTCCAAAAGAAGTCAACTTTCAATTTCTAACCATAGAGCTCGAAGCAGAAGTATTGCATAGAAAACATAATCAAGGTGAACAAACATGGCGGTTAAGGTAGTCATATTTCTTTCGAAATAAAATGATATTTTACAGTTTATTTATGAAAGTCTGAAAGGGAAGCCAGTAGGTTTTCTTTCTGAAAAAGAAAACGCTACACAGATACATACCGGGTGTTGCATCGTCGGGCGGGACATAGGAAATCCCATGTAAATTTTGATAGGGTTAATTATTGGCTTCCCTAATTATTTTAGTAAAAAAATGTATTTAGTTTTTTTTTAAAAAGCGCTAAAATTCGCAACCAATAGGATAACTTCAAGCATTTTTTATCGACCCGTTTACGAATATTTGCCAGTTATTTTTTATATTTTGTCTTTTTTATCGGCCCCGTATTTTGTTTATTGGTTGTCAAATAAAGCTGTTATTCATGAATTTTTTAGTGTTTGATAGCCAAGTCTTATTGGTGTCCGTAAATGCAGAACGATAAAAACGTTAAAATACTTAAAAAGTTTTTGGAAATAACTCGTAAACGGGTTAATCAAATATGTCTGAAGTTCTCCATTTAGTTGTGGTTTTCAATGTTCTTCAAAAAGAGCCAATAATCGACCCTTTTAAAATTTATATGGGATTTCCTATGTCCCGCACGACGATGCAACACCCGGTATACTTCCGAAATGAACCATACATCTAAGAACAGTGAATGCTCTCGTTAAATTTACTTATATATTTATGTACTCTACGCCTATGAATAAATCAAATCAAGGAAAAGAAAGAACAACTGCCTCACCTAATATAAGAATTCTTGTGTGTTTTTTTTAGCACTGCCTAGATCAACTTTTTTTGTCATTTAGAGACCAAGTGAATACGTTAGTATTACCAATGACTTGTAAAACCTTGGTTGCAATCTAGTAAACTTGAACGGTTTTCCGTGAGCAACAATACAGCACAGTCATGGTTTGCACGGTAACGAATTCTTACTTGAAAATTTCTTCATCATTGCAGGAAGGGCTACACCGCTGTTTTGCAACTATGCGAAAACTACATTTGTAATATTAAGTAGGTATAGTAATAAATATAGAGTTAAGAAATATTTGTGCTGTCGGTCGGATGACTTAAGTGGTAAAACAACATTTTACAATATATTTAAGAAAATATATAAAATGATTAAACAGCACTAAAAGTTATGTAAAACAACTTACACTAGGTGAAACACGACTATTTGTCAACAATGGGCGCCTGTAGATCTCTGATCGGGATGACACGTCTGTTAGTGAATAAAACGTACCTGAGCAACTAATTCAGCAATTAAGAGATTAACATTAAAATGCTATTACATTATCCCCATTTGCGAGGATCACAAAATGAGAGCAGAAAGATTTATCAGAAACAGAAGACATATTAATGCATTCCTATAGACTGCAGCATTCCTATAGACTGCTGTTATCTTTACAACTTTAAAGACTCATAACATGCTCATAACTGAGACATAACAAAACACTTCTGGGTCACTGGTATTAAGGGTCAACTCGCGAAATACCTCACCAGAAGGAAACTATTATTTATACAACTATAATGACTCATAACGTGCTCACAACAGAGGCACAAACAACAAAACACTTCCGGTTCTCCGGCATTAAGGGTCAACTCGCGAAATGCCTCCCCGGAAGAAAGCCAGCTAGAGTTTTACCATGGTAAATAGTCAAATTGCGCGCACTAAGGTACTAAGTGTCAACTCGCGAAGTACCCACTCTTTAACCCTAGCAGTGTGAAGGGTCAACTCGCGACACACTCAAACAAAAGAGTCAAACTATCAACTTTAACAAAAGACAATATAGATAATCTGTCAGTCATTTACTGACGATCTTTATAACAAAACTATTGCAATATTTATAGCAATAATTAATTGAGAAATTATAGAATATTCTGCATAATTAAGTGAAATAATAAAATAGCCAAAATTAGTTACTCTGTGAGCTAAACTCACCTAATTACTTCAAATATGGAACCAGGCACAAAAGAACACACACACGCTTCACTAACTGTCGCAACAAAACTGTTGGTGTGGTGCATGGTTTAGGTAAAGAGCCCTCTCGTTAATTTTAGTGTTCTGAGAAAGTCATAGGCGATTCTCGCCCTTAAAATCTCATAAATTAGATAAACGGTCGAGTTACACTTTCCAGCTAACATCAACAAACACTTGTGGCTCTTGAGCACAATTTCGAAGATAACATTGGCCTTTCTTTCTTTTAAAAGCTTGATTTTTGTTTGAATATTGGAATATAATTTTACTGCGAAATTAGTACTTCTTACATAAAAGACAATTATTACCATAGAAGGTTTATTTATATCTCGCCTATCCATTAATCTATTAGCTCCTGAGTTTTCCAAATTGTCTTGTAAGTGTTTTTCTTCACTCTTAGTAACATACTATGACTTTAAGACAAACAAAATTATTTTCTAAAAAAAAAAAGAAAATTTAGTAAGTCGTGATCCTGATGTTGAATAATTATATCCATTATTTTTTTTCTATTTCATTTTTATTATAATTGTTTTTCCGCCAGTATAACTGTTATGACGTCAAAACGTATCGAAGAGAAAATTTTTTCGAAACCAGTTTTGGCTTTTTCCTGGTGATGTTGGTAGCGGTCACCAAACAAATATCATCTTTAATAAATTTAAAATGGAACGATATTGAATTATTTTGATATGGTAATCATGAAACGCAATATTCACAGCTTTTAATATAAAGCATAAAAAATGAAAATAATAAAAAATAAAAACAATAAAAAATAAAATAATTTCTTATTGTATAATAAGGAATTTCGGACCAAAATTGTCGGACCAAAATTTCCAATAAAAAATCGATTTTTGGCTCGTAGAGCTATTTTGGATCAAAACTATATAACAACTTGAAAAACTAGGTATTATTATTTAAAAATACTCCGTTTTGGACCATATTGTTTTATCTTACATTACAATTCTTTGAAAGTAGGAAAAGCTCATATTTTGTGTCAAAACTACCTCGAAAAATAAAAACTCAATAAGAGTCCAATTTAGATCAATTCCAAAAAAATATATAAATATGTATATATGAAAGAATAAACATTTAAACGAATCATGTTAAAGAATGAGATTAGAGAAATCAGAATAATAAAAGAACAGCAAGAAATAAAAAAACAAAATTAAAAACTACCAAAAACATCAAAAGTTAAAAAACTGGGGCAATTGAAAAATTTTAGAAAAAATATAGAGGCAGATTGGCTCTATATTTTAAATCTAAAATATTTCTAAGTGGAGGCCATATTATAAGACTGTGAAGGCTTTCACGGCCGGTTAAAATCCAATCTAAAGGTTTTCCAGGCTGTGAAGCCATAGTCCAATGGAATTTCTTCCTGACGTTTGGTCTACAGCTGTAGCAGATATTATCAAAGGTGATGAGGCAATGGGCGAAGTGATATCTGGTGTTTCCCGACGTTGACTGATTCGGCTGTGGTGAGCTCCGTGGTATTTATTGCCTCGCCTTCGCGCTGCAGAGGAGAGACTGGCGTGAGGGTAGCGGTGATGCAGTATGTCGTAGAACTCATTTTCAGTCTGCATTTAGAAAGTAATTTCCTCCTTCCTATTCAAATTGTTGTCGTGTTTGAAGACCTCAATGGTCTCTCTTATTAGTCTCGGATAGAAACGCTGCGATTGATATAAGAGCGTTGAACCTTGACGCGACCTTCAGAGAGGCATGCTCCATTTTCCAGATGTTTCATTTTCCATTCTAATTCAGCCGGCTCATAAATTCTCTTGGCTCTCAAAAACAGAGTGTATATGACTTCCATTTTTTGTCTCTGATGACGATTTGATCCGTTATTGAGGTATCGGTCAGTGTGTGTTGGTTTTCTATAAACTGTGTGGGCAATCCTCGCATTCGGCGTCCTTGATACTAAAAGATCCAAAAACAGAAGGCGTCCTTCCTTTTCTATCTCCATAGTGAATTGAATTTTTGGGTTGATAGAGTTGAGGTGTAGGTGGAAGTTTTGAGGTTTTCCCTCGCCATGGCTCCAACTAACAAAGGTGTCGTCCACGTATCGGAACTAGCACTTTGGCCTCTTATTTGTCGTTGCTAATCCTTTGGCCTCGAAAAATTCCATAAAATGGTTGCTACTGGACTAAGTGGGATGCCCATAGCGACACCATCAGTTTATTTGCAGAAATCTTCCTTCCATTGAAAATATGTAGTGGTTAGGCAGTATTGAAACAACTCGGCAATATCTTGTGGAAATTCTTGGTTAATATGCTATGGCTTCTTCAATGGGTACCATTGTGAAGAGCGAAACAACATCGTATCTGACGAGAACTTTTCCTGGAGAAAGAGTCAAAGAATGCAGTTTTCCGACGAAATAAGTGGAGTCTTTTATAAAGCTGTCGATATTTCCTATTTTGGGTTGCAGCCGTTTTTTGAGGTGTTTTGCGATTTCGTAGATAGGGCTTCCTATTGTGCTGAAGATGGCTCTCAGTGGCACATCGGGTTTGTGTGTGGAAGCGAGTTCTACGACATACTGCAAGTGCGCCGAAACCCCGCGGCATGGTCCACAGATATTCTAATAAGTCGGGTCACTTCCGACAAATTGCAAAATAGTTACTTTCCTAACAAGTGCGCAAAGTAAGACTTTCGCGCACGCGACTGCCGTTACCGGGCAGCAGTCAAGTGCGCGAAAGACACTTTGCGCAAGAATTAGGAACAACATTTTTTCTACCACGGTATAAAAGTCCAGCTGCCACTACTATGGAACATCTTTAACGATTTTATAAATGATTAAGCTTCACAGTTCTTTTCTGCTACCCCTGTATTGACGGCGTGCGCGAAAGACTTTGTCGCACGTGTCCTATGGCAACCAGTAACTTTTTTTTACGCTGCCGTAGGCGACTTGCGAAAACGATAACAATGAAAATATGTGTCAGTTTGCATACTGTCAGTAAGGCGCGAACCGTGTCATATTTTGACGGTTGTAGAAAAATGAATAGATGAGGGATGAGCCCCTGTGCGTCGCCTCATCCCTCATCTATTCGCCGCTTGCTCAGCAAGAACGTGGTGTTTGGAGTACCTTCCTAACAGTTACGGAGAGAGTTTTATTTGGTAGACTAATCTGTTTTTATTGCTTTATTAAAATTTAGTGATGGCTACCCGTGGATATTACTGTTGCGTTGATAGTTGCTGTGCCAATTCTGTTGATAGTAGATAACTCCTAAATCTTTGAGAGAGAAATAATTTCGCACTACTCACAGTAAAATTACTGCGAATAACAATTTACCCTAGAAAGGGCTCGGACGAATCGACCTAATTGACGTTTCGGCAACTTCTCTGCTGCCTTCTTCAGAACTATCTAAAAAATATATGTTGATATTTTTTATATATATATTCTATATCTGTTGATAGTGTACCTTTTTTTCAGTGTCCTAAAAATCCTATAAGGTGCATATTTAAAACTTAAAACTTAAGGTGGGTGTATCCTGACAAATAAGGATTAGATAATAAAAAAAAACGAGCTTGTTTAAATTTTTTTTTGTTGCCCCGCATAAACTTCTTATCATAGCTCTTTACTTTCATTTTAATTATCATATTACTTACATTTTATCTTGTTTCATGTAGAAACCCATCTTTACAGAATTTGTTACCTATTTTGTTTTATTTATTCCTATAAGTTATTCTTGAAACGTCTCAAAGACCAGTTCTAAAGGAAATTCAAAAGTTGCTTTTATCAACTAGGTACCTATCGACCCCGGTGTACCTGTTTCGTACGGATGCCTTCTGGGCCACCCCAGTATACCATCCGATAGTGTCCGATTGAGTGATTTACAACATGTTTATAACCAGCTGCAAAAAATGCCGGCATTTTTCGAGTTAGCAAAAGAATGACTAGACTTCCACCTAGTGGCCAAAGCTCACCACAGTGGAATCAGTCAACGGGATGCACGGAAGATCACTTCGCCCATTGCCTCATCGCCTTTGATAATCTCTGCCGCAGCTGTAGACGAAACGTCAGGAAGAAATTCTATTGGACCACGGCTTCAAAGCCCGGAAAACACTTTAGATTGTCTTAGGCCATATTGTTTAGAAGCTTTAAAAAAGTTGTTAAATGAGGTCTCTCTTAGACCATAATTTGTATTGTTTTAAAGAAAATGATTTGTAACTCGTTTTAGATTTTCTGTTTCGGACCAATCCTGTACAATAAAAAAATTGCGATTCGTAGTCGTGAAGAAAACACAGTTTTGGGCTAAAATTGTCTCAATAGAAATAATTTAGATTACAAAAATTACCTCTAAAGGATGAAAACAAAGCAAATTGCAATTTATTTCCATTAAAAAAAAAACAAATATTAAAAAAATCAATTTAACGAAACGTGAGAAGTAATCAAAATAGGAATCAGATTTGAATAGTAAAAGAACAATATTAATAAAAACATTTTATATTACGAAAAAAAACTGACTGAAATATTTTGCTCCACTAAAAGGAAGAACATCTCTCACATTTGGCTCTTTTCATAAATATTTTTTTTAATCTTTAATTCTTTTTTTCCTTTTAAATTAATTAGAAAAAAAGAAGTTGAAAACTTGTAATTAAAATTTGTAATCAGAAAAAAGTCAAGAAAAGTGTAAATTATTTCTAACTTTTAGCCAAAAACGTCTCAAATTTAAGAAACTTTTCTAAAATAAGTCCTTTTAAAAAACTTGAAAAATCAGAAATTATTAATTACATAGTTTTCGGCCAAAATGAGTAGTAGTGTAAAACATCGTTTCAAAAAATGGTCACAAAGCATCTAAAGAAAATTTAAATGTTGAAAAATTTATTTTTCTAACAAATTTCGGCTGTTTTACACAATATTTAGACAAAAGCAGATTCAAATCTCCCAGTTTGTTTCTAGTTACACTTTTTTTCCACAATTTCTTTTACACTTTTTTTTCACCTCGAATAATCGCAATATGGCCATCATATCCAAATTTGGTTTATAGGACTTTCTAAAGTGCATATTCTGATAATTTGCCTATTAGCATGTATGAGAATGGCATTTTTTCACTTCAACACTTTTTTAACGCTTAGTTTAGAATTATAAATTTTTCATGACACTTTCATAAATTCTTACCCTAATATATATAGCTCTAATTACCCTTATACTCTTTGTTTCATTTTGGCTTTAATCAAACGAGATTACTTAAATCTGCAGTCTACCATCGGAATTTAATTGAAATCCGAATTTAGTTAAACTCCGATTTTAAAGTCGAAATTTAGTTCAGTTTCTTTTTTAAGGACAGAAATTAGTTAAATTGCTACTTTAAAGTTGGAATTTAGTTAAATTCCGAGTTAAAAATCAAAATTTAATTAATTTCCGTGTATGTCGGAATTTATTTAAATTCCTTGTAAACTAACTTCAGTTTAAACTTCAGTTGAAACTTTAGATAAAACGGAGTAACATTGAAGATATGAAAAATGGCGCATTATATGTTTTAGTAAAACTGTTTTGTTCGGTGTCACAATGAACTCACCCGTCATTCGAATGCTGTGAAAGTGGCAAGAAGAAAATCATTCTGACATTCTGACAACTCAACCATAAACAAACTTAACTACCAGGTTGAAATCTTCCATTAAAAAATAATTGAAGCTTGGAAATTTGACACTCTTTAAAAGTACGGGGTGTTCATTATAAAATTTCATCTAGCAGGCCATGAAGTTTTGACAGAAAAAGATGACATAATCAAAATAAATGGACTTTTGTTTCTCCATCCTTTTCTTTTGACATTTCACAGCCAACTAGATGAAGTTTTATAATGAACACCCCGTATGAGACGTTCCATCCTTGTGCTAGTGGGCGGCATTGGTCATTGACAATGAAAGACATGACAGGACGTCTTTTCGGTGATTTGCCTTGTCACTGTCGATGTTACAGTTGTGACGTCACTGAGATTACTCTACTCTCTACCAATATTATACACAAGGCGTTAAGTATTGTTTAGTTCAGTTTAAGTTTAGTTTGGTGATGAAACTATACCGATTTTTTTTGTAAAGCGTAACAGTTTAAATTCTCTTAACCACAAAATGCATGTGTATGGCTGTTAAAACCACAAGAACCGCATTATTCTGAAGAGTAATTCCCACCGAACCTCTAGGTTCAACGAAAAACACCACTTGATATAACGTAAGTTTCGCTTCAACCTGGATGCAAACGTTGTGGTCGCATTAGGGATATACGGTTCGTGTTGATATTTATCGAAGATTATTTTTACCAAAAAAATCGATTAAATCGAATTTTCTTTCCAATATCGAAAATCGATTTTTTCCCAGTTTTCTTCCATTTTTCCCAGAGTACTCATTTTATTGGAGGAAAATTTTGAACTTGTTAGACTCGTCTTAACAACGTTACTCGGTGATTCGTTTGAAGATTTACGAATGTTAAAATTTGAAAAAAAAGTGCAACAAAATTGAACTGTTTTTAAGAATAAATTGCAATTGTAATGTAAATTAACTTGAGATAGTTTTGACCCAAAACCTCGCGCTTTGAAATTATTGATTCTCGATTTTTCACGTTTTTTTTTTATGGTTTTGGCCGGAAATAAAACTTTTATTTTATTGCGTCAAAAACCATTTTTTTTGTTCAAGTTAGTTCAGAACTTAGCGAGTTCTGAACTAAGTTAGCTCAAGAAGAGAAAGAAGTACACACATTCCCTGACAGCATGCGAACAGAAAGAGCGAGACATACTCCTCTTAGCAATTGCATTGGTGCCCTCAAAATAATAAAAATGTGTCAATCTACTCCGCTGTAGCGTATATCTACTACACTGCATCTGGCGGCAGTGGCAACACTGAAGCAGCTGCATTTTATCATGACTTTAAATAGTCCTTGGACAACTTATATCAACTTTGTTATTCTTATTTTGACTTTAAAAATCGACCACCGAAGGGATCTGTCTCCGAAAAACATTGTCCCTACTAAACTTCTGGTGGTGGCAGATACTTACAGATACATAAAAAAAATATAGTTAGATTCACTCCAATCGGTCAAGACTTTGTCAAGTTACAGGCGGTCAAAGTTGAGAATTGAGAAAAAAGTAAGTAATACCCCCTCCTTTGGACATTTTCAAAAAAATGTCCGGTAAATTGTTTTGCTGTTTTTAATTGGAATGGCATGTTTGCAATCCTTTAGGAACGTAACGAACTCATTTCGAATAAAATTAACCTCTAAAGAGGTTTTGTTAAAAATTGTCTAAAAGTGCTTAAAAATCGAGCTCCGAAGGGGTCTATTTCCGAAAACATTGCTCCTACTGAACTTCTGGTGGTGGGAGGTAAAATAGGACATCAAGAAGAGGAAAAAACAGTTGGACTGACTCCATTCAGCCGAGGCGTTTTCAAGTTACACGGGGTCAAATTTGAGAATTGAGAAAAAAGTCGTAATTCCCTCCCCCCTTTAGACATTTTCAAAAAAATGTCGGGTAATTTTTTTTTCTGTTTTTGATAGGAATGGCACGTCTGCAATCCTCTAGGAACGTAACAAACTCATTTCGAATGAAATTAACCCCTAAAGATGTTTTTTTAAAAAGTATCTAAAAACACGATTCTAAAAGTGCTTAAAAATCGACAACCGAATTGGTCTATCTCCGAAAATATTGCACCTACGTGATTTGTCATGGTAGGGGGTGAAAGAAGACATAAAGAAGAGGAAAAAACAGTTGGATTTACTCCAATCGGCCGAGGCGTTCTCAAGTTACTGGGGGATAAAGTTGAGAAGTGAGAAAAAGTCGTAATATTCCCCCTCCCCCTTTCGACATTTTCAAAAAAAATTCGGGAAAATGTTTTTGCTGTTTTTGGTCGGAATGGCATGCTCGCAATCCTTTAAGAACGTAACAAACTCAATTTAAAGGGAATTGACCTTTTTTTTTAATTGTCGAAAAGTGCTTAAAAATCTCCAAAGGGATCTATCTCCAAAAACATTGCCCCTAATAAACTTTCGATGTTGGGAGGTGAAATAGGACATCAAGAAGAGGAAAAAACCAGTTGAGTTGACTCCAATCGGACGAGGCGTTCTCAAGTTAGGCGGGGTCAAATTTGGGAATTGAGAAAAAAGTCGTAATAATCCCCTTCTTAGACATTTTCAAAAAAATGTCGGCTAACTTTTTTTGCTGTTTTTGGTAGGAGTGACACGTTTGCAATCCTTTAGGAACGTAAAAAACTCATTTAGAATTAAATGAACCCCTAAAGATGATTTTTGAAAGATTATCTAAAAACGCGATTCTAAAAGTGCTTAAAAATCGACCATCAAATTGTTCTATCTCCGAAAATGTTGCACCTGCGGAATTTACCATGGGGGGAGGTGAGAGAAGACATAAAGAAGAGGAAAAGATAATTGGATTAACTCCAAACGGCCAAGGCGTTCTCAAGTTAATGGCGGTTAAAGTTGAGAGGTTGAGAATTGAGAAAAAAGTCGTAATATTCCCACTCTTTCGACATTTTCAAAAAAAAACAAAATCTGGAAAATGCTTTTGCTGTTTTTTTTTATCAGAATGGCACAGTTGCAATTCTTTAAGAACGTAACAAACTCAATTCAAATGAAATTAACTTCTAAAGAGGTTTTTATAAAAATTGTCTAAAAACGCAATTCCAAAAGTGCTTAAAAATCGAGCACCGAAGGGGTCTATCTCCGAAAACATTGCCCCTATTGAACTTCCGGTGGTGGGAGGTAAAATAGGACATCATGAAGAGAAAAAAAAAACAGTTGGATTGACTCCAATCGGCCGAGGCGTTCTTAAGTTACACGGTGTCAAATTTGAGAATTGACAAAAAAGTCGTAATAACCCCCCCTCCCCCCCCGTTAGACATTTCCGAAAATGTCGGGAAAATTGTTTTGCAGTTTTTGATAGGAATGGCACGTCTGCAATTCTTCAATTAGGAATGTAACAAACTCATTTCAAATGAAATTAACCCCTAAAGACGTTTTCTTAAATTTTATCTAAAAACGCGATTCTAAAAGTGCTTCAAAATCGACCATCAAATTGGTCTATCTCCAAAAATATTACACCGGCGTAATTTACCAGGGTGCGAGGTGAAAGAAGACATAAAGAAGAGGAAAAGGCAGTTGGATTCACTCCAATCGGCCGAGGAGTTCTCAAGTTACTGGCGGTTAAAGTTGAGAAGTTGAAAATTGAAAAAAAGTCGTAATACTCCCAAATTCGACATTTTCAAAAAAAATTCGGGAAAATGTTTTTGATTGAAATAGCACGCTTGCGATCCTCTAAGGACGTAACAAACTCAATTCAAATAATTCAAATGAAATGAACCTCTAAAGAGGTTTTTTTAAAATTGTCTAAAAACGCGATTTTAAAAGTTGGAGGCACAGTTGGATTGACCCCAATCGGCCAAGGCGTTCTCAAGTTATAGGCGGTCAAAGTAAGTTGAAAATTGAGAAAAAAGTCACAATACTCCCCCCCATCCGCCCTCCTTTAAACATAAAAAAAAATCAGAAAATTGAAATTTTGTTTGCTTTTTTTGATAGGAATGACACGTTTGCAATCCTTTAAGAATGTAACAAACTTAATTCAAATGAAATTAACTTCTAAAGAGGTTTTTCTAAAAATTGTCTAAAAACGCGATTCTAAAAGTGCTTAAAAATCGAGTTCCGAACGGGTCTATCTCCGAAAACATTGCCCCTACTGAACTTGAAAACCCCTCTTTGGACATTTTCAAAAAAATTTACGAAAAATAATTTTTTGCTGTTTTTGATCGGAGTGGCACTCTTGCAATCCCTAAGAACGTAACATACTCAATTAAAATGAAGTTAGTCATCTAGTTTGCTGTAAAATGTCAAAAGAAAAATACTGATGAGAGGAAAGATCAAAGAACAAAAGTCCATTTACTTTCATTGTGTCATTCATAGTCTTTTGGATAATGTTTTCTAATGAACCTCCGGTTTGCTAAGTGTTTTGTAGGCATTACCGAAAACTATACAGGGTATTCTATAATTATAAGGATGCGGAGCAGGTGGATTTAGTACATGTAAAAACAGAACAATTGCATAACAACAAATATTGCTTGTTTAGAAAATACAGGGTGTATTGAAATTTTGTAGACTTAGATACGGGGTGTTTATTATAAAACTTCATCTAGTTGGCTGTGAAATGTCAAAAGAAAAGGATGGATAAACAAAAGTCCATTTATTTTGATTACGTCATCCTTTTCTGTCAAAATTTCATAGCCTGCTAGATGAAGTTTTATAATGATCACCCCGTATTTTTATACTACACAAGACGTAATAATCGGCTTTAATGTCGCTTCAAGAGGGCACCAGCTACAAGCAACATGCCGTGTAAATGTTACCACAATTTTTTGTAAAAAATGTTTATACATTTTTTTTTTGAAAATTATCAAAACCTAGATATTTCTACATGAAAAAGATATACTTTGTTTACTTCGGTATCTCTTTCCGTTCCTGAGAAAATTGAAATTATTAAGGCAAGCTTAAAAAAATTGTCTTTGGTAGCAGAACTTTTAAATTTTAATGAAAAGAATAAATAAATAATGCAAATAAAATAAAAAAGATGTTTAAAAAAAATTTTTAGCGCACCTTCTATTTTTTGAACTAACCATATTTGAACTAGATAAGTTAATGCCAAAAGTCTCATTTTTGAGTTTGAATACTCTCTCCAACAGTTCTGTCTTTCTATGATTATGGAACGCGCCGTATACACCAGTGAAATCTCCAACCATATTCTATAAAAATATTTATTTTACTAATTCATTACAAAACAATAAATATTCACAATATGCTTTATAAGTACTTATTACCGACTAACCAGACATTTTAGGAGTGGCAAAACGGATAATTTGGACACACATTAGCATCGACACCAGCTGGAAGCTGCACTGAAGGAACTGGTTCAGAACCTGAAGCCAAAGCATTGGCAACAGGACTATACGCCCTGGTTTCATGGACTGGAGTAGCCGCCCTAACGTACTGAGGAGTAAATAGTGTAGATTGAGCGCTCTGTCCACGTTGGTAGTAACGGCCCGCAGGACTACCCTGTGGAGCAGTGATGTACTGCGGAGTAGTCACATACTGAGAGGCAATCTGTCGGGCCTGGTACTGAATTCCTGCAGGCTGGACGGCGTACTGTGAGGCGGCTCTTTGGGCGGGATATTGCACTGCCCCAGATGTGGGTTGAGCGGCATATTGTGAGGCACGTGGGCCACTATACTGAACAGCTCCAGGTTGTGCTGAGTACTGAGATGCGGCTTGCTGAGCTGGATATTGGACTGCTCCTGCTGTTGGTTGGGCGGATGCGGCGTACTGAACCTGCTGGGAATTGTATTGGGGCCGTGCAGCGTTATACTGGGACGCTCCAACTGCAAACAGAAAAACGTATTGTATTACATACATGTACCTTTCACCGATAACCAACATCAACCTTCAAAAAGTGGTTGATCTGGGTTTTCGTAAAAAAAAAATTCTAATGTTTCAATTTCTTGGACTTCTAGACCACCTTAGTTAGCCGAGTGGCCTCATGAACGAGGTACCAGGTGAAAGGGCATATCCTTGGGTACATTTAATCCTATCCCCCCCCCCCCAAGATGTCACTTTAATATAGTCTAAGAAAAAAAATCCAAAGACTGTTAAGAAAAAGTGTGCAAAATAGTTTTTTGCGATTTTTACGAAAACTATAACGAAGCCCGGTTTCGGTTGTAAACGTATAACTAGAAGAGGTAAAAAAAAAAAAAAAATCAGTTGTTAGTTTTGATCTAGCTCTTATACCGGGCGAGCTACAAAAGTTTTTCTATGGTTATTATTTCTGTGGCATTACACAGTGTAGATTTCACATTTTTGCAGCAAAAAATCTGTAATGACTCAGAGAGATATCACACATATGGGCCCTTGATCTGGCCAAAAATCAAGGTCCTGACATTGATTTTGAAATTTTGTCGAATTTTTAAACTTTAAATTTCAAACTGCCACTTTGAGGTCTATTTGTGCCGAGTCCGTGCATTCAATCGAATGGTTTTCTATCGCAGGGAATACCTTAAAATGTTTTCTTTTCTGCACCTGGAAGCCACTTTTTCGCTGAGATGTCGCACAATGGTCTTAATTGTATTTCGACGCAAACGATGCAGATTTTTGCAAATTTCGGCCAGAAAATTCCGAATGGTTTCGAAGATCGCCTCTTAACTAGTAATCGGCACCATTCGGGAGGGGCGGCTTCTGCCACTGACATCTGATATTTTCCGAAATGTAAACCTTAACTTCAAAGGCTTAGACTAAGGCTTGAAAAATATATAAAATAAAAAAAGAAAATATAAAAAGCTAGGAAAACTGTGTGGCAGGAGAAAGTTTGAACATTTCTAGGAAGATTATTGGCGTAATGCCCAGTCCTCAAGAACGTTTTCCCAAAAACTGGTGAATTCAGTGTTGCCAACATGTCATGTGAAAAAATCCTTAGTGGAAGGACGATTTATCCTTAGAATTCATTAGATTGAATAATTGAAATATGCTCTGTAAAATAAAAGAAAGCGAGCAAAAAAAATTGCGTAACAGACGAAAATTCTTTTAGGTGCCACGCTTCCACGCTCATTTTTTCAAAATTTTTACAAATATTTTTTAATTCTTGAAATACGAACGACAGCAACGAGTAACGACAGTCGACACGACATCCAATCAATGACATTTACCAGTTGACAATTGACGGCTGACGCTTGCAGCGTATTGACCATTCGAGAATTACGTCATTTGACATGTTTGCCCCCCAAGGCAATATGGCGGACCAACTTATTTAGATGTGAGAGCGAACTTAAAACTTGATCTTGATCATCATGTTTCATGTTTGAATTGAGATTTATTGATAGTATATTCCAAAATTGTCTCTTTTAGGCAAAAGCTCCAAGGGAAGACTCATAGTTTTATAGCTGCACGAAGTACGAAAGATAATCCTTAAACGTCAAAGCAAATTTGCTTTTCATAATTACAGTTAAATTACACGGTGGGTTTTCAGGGTTTTTTCCATATTTCCAACAAAAAATATTGGTTAATTAAAAATATGCTAAATTTTAAATGCATTGCTTTTAAGTTAAGCAATTTGAATAACAACTATTTTTAACACTTTTGGCATAGTTGCTTGCTTTTCGCTACATTTTTAACCTAGAAACTGCAGGTTAATTAAAAATCCGCCAAATTTCAAGTAGCTTGTTTCTGTCATATTTACAATTAAACAATTTGTAACGTTCGGCATATTTAAACTTTTCACCGCTCTGAATGCCAAATTAAAAATTTATTTATTTAAAATTATGTAATTTTTTCAATAAAGCAATTTGAAATATTTATGTTTATTTAGCGTTTTCTTGCTTTTTGCTAGATTTTCAAAAAAAAATGCTGTTTAATGAAAATGCTAATCTTCAAATCAATTGCTTTTGTCACATCTTTAGTTAAGCAACTTGAATAATTAATTATGGTTAACATTTTTGGCGAAGTTGCTTGTTTTTTGCAATATTTTTAACAAATAAACTGTAGGTTACAATTACAGCACCACAAAACAGTTTGGAAAGGTGAAAATAGGCCTGACCCCTGAAAAAGTATCATCCTGTGTCCATATTTTCAATACAATTTGTGAATTGTTCTTGTGGAGATTCTATAGAGTCCCGTATGTACAAACTTTAATCCTTCTATGTCAAGAACTGAAGCAACTATGAAACAAAACCTGTAAAAATCTGAAAATTTATCACCCTGTATCTTGGTAACAAAAGATATTCAGGTACAACTTAATATTATTTCTTATTCACTATCTCCTTATAACCACGGAAAATTTCGTAAATTTGGCTACATGGTTTGGTTGCCCCACGAATCAGTATGGCGGACTTTTATCGATATCAGGACGCTTATTCTATACGAAAGAGTGAAAGTGAAAGTGAGAATTTTGACAACTTTGATTGGTCAAAAAATTCTGTTGACGAATTCCATTGGCCAGCAATTCTCACTTTCACTTTCACTCTTTCCTATAGAATAATGCCCCAGCTGTTCTAGTCGTCAATAAGGTCAATCATCTGTCATTGCCATTGTCGTGTCATTATCATACTCAATCCAACGACCTATCAGCTAAATATTGAAAGCAGATAAGTTTTCAATTTCCAATTAGTAAATATTGCTTTTTTGCATGCGAAAAAGCTAAACATTTCGTTCACTAACATATTTCGCAGAAAATAACTTTCTTTTAACTTTCCTAAGAGATAGTATGGAGAGAGCAACAATTGTCGACATTTTCTTAAAATCCGTTCCGTTTTTGGCCGTAGTTGTGTGCCCCTTTAACGGTGTTGTCGTCTCAGAATGATCGCACATTGGTGTGTCCCATGGATGAAAATAGCCAAAAAGACAGTGCAAAACAATGGTTTCTCCATTCTCTCCCCCACACAAGTGAAACCAACACAGTAGAATCATGTGTTCATTAGAAAACTTCATTTAGTTGGCTGTGAAATATCAAAAGAAAAGGATGGAGAAACAAAAGTCCATTTATTTTGATTATGTCATAATTTTCTGTCAAAATTTCATAGCCTGCTAGATGGGGTTTTCTAATAAACACCCCGCATATTACATAAGGAAAAACCTTTCTGCTCCACAATTTTGGCGCCCTTCTTAGCAGTTTTTGCCGGATGTTTTTGCATGAAAATGGCGAACCATCTGCTCCTTATAACCACAGAATATTTCGTAAATTTGGCTACATGGTTTGGTTGCCCCACGAATCAGTATGGCGGAACTTTATCGAAAACAGTTGTTTTGGAATGGTTAATTGTGCCGAGATCATGCAGCTTTACTCAAAGTGCTCTGCTTACTCCTTGGATTTCAGCTCCACTAGTAGTAGTATTAGTATAGTTTCGAGAATATCATAATGCGTTGTGATTTTTATGCGTTTATAATTATGCTTCGTATTTGTCGCTTTTAATTAGTCAAGATCTGTATGCAAGAGAAAATCCTCAGATTCTAACAGATTTTACGAAATCCTCCTAAATTCCTAAACGTTCCAAAAAATCGTTAGATCTAAGGATAAAATTCTTAATTTGACAACACTGGGTGAATTTGAAAATTTCGTGTCGGGATTCATGATGGCCAGTGTTGCCAACTCGAAAATTAAATTGGTTTATTTAATTCACCAAAAATGCTCCCAGGGAGCGCTCGTACCATTGAAAATCCTCGGTGGATTCCTCGCGCGATAGGCATGCGCAGCATAACGTAATTAATAGCATTTTTGGCTTGATGTTCTAGATCAATCTGAGAGTATCTCCATTCTCTACTCTCTGAATAAGATTTATAAGTTAGAAATGTTCGCAAATTGCTCTAGAGCAGCAAACCGAAAATGCTAAATCACAAAAATTAAATGATAAGTCTTATTAGTACATATTTACTTTGAGGCTTTTTATTCAAAATTTTTTGTCTACACCAATGAGCTAATATTTTACATTTGAAAGACTCTCCTGTTTTACAGTTTGGCCCCACTCAACTTTCAATGGTTTTTATCAACTTTCAAGATGAAAATAAAATTTAGATATTTGTATTTTTAACTAAATAAAATGTGCAATACAATTGTAAAAATTTAGAAAACATTTTTGAAAAACGTAGCAATCGCTTTTAAAAAGTTTGGAGCTACTACCAAAGAATTTTTAAATTTTAAACTTAGAATAAGTCAACTTATTTTTTGTGTTTGTGACTTTTATGGAACTTTTACCCTCCTTGTAAATATTTCATCACCCTTTCAACTTTCAATGATGAAAATAAAATTTAGATATTCGTATTTTTAACCAATAGAAATTTGCAATAAAATTGTAAAAATTTAGTAAATATTTTTGAAAAACGTAGACATTGCTTATAAAGTTTAGAGTCACTAGGAATGTGTAAAAAATAAACTAAAAATTGAAACAAAATTGTGCATTTAAAAATTAAAATTAGTCACTTTTTTTCCAAATCTCAATGATTCTTTTCAATGTTTTTTTCCAACTTCAATGTTGAAAATAAAATTTAGATATCCGTATCTTTAAATAAAAGAAATGTGCAATAAAGTTGTAAAAATTTAGTAAACACGTTTTTTGTGAAAAACGTAGAGATCGCTTTTAAAAAATTTAGAGTCATCAGTAATGTCTAAAACATAAACTAAAAAATTAAACAGAATTTTTGCATTTTAAACTTTGAATTAGTCAACTTGTTTTTTGTGTTTGCGACTTTTATGGAACTTTTACACCCCTTGTAAATGTTTCATCACCCGTGTTCAATGATGAAAATAAAATTTAAATATGTACATTTTTCACTAAAAGAAATGTGCAATAAAGTTGTGAAGATTTAGTAAATATTTTTGAAGAACGTAGAAATTGTTTTTAAAATTTAGAGTCACTAGTAATGTCTAAAAAATAAACTAAAAAATAAAACAGTAAAGGTAGTAAAATGTAAACTGAAAAATAAAACAAATTAAAATTCAGACGTGTCGTTTTTCATCCAACATCAAATTATTATTTTTTAAATACAGTCTAGGATTTTTTTATATTGTATTCTGAATGTCCTCGCAAGTCTACATTTCAATTCAGCATGCATTTCGAATCAGAATTCAGAATTGTTAATGGTTCCATGAAAACAAAAAGTCGGATTTTGAATAGGAAAATAACACGTTGAATAGACCAAAAAGAGGCTAAAGTGTCAGTTATTTTTAATTATATCTTTAAACTAAGACCTGAAAAACTTTTTTTCTAAATTTTAATTTTTTGCGAAAATTTTCGGAATCAGTTGGAATTTTCGAAATTTGAAAACGTCATTTTTATGGGCTTTTAGATGCGCTAAACTGAGAGAAACACGATTTACCTAAGTAAAAATAACACTGACAACTACACAATGACGGAAAAATAAAATAAAGCCACAAACATAAAAATTTGCAAAATGAAACTAAAATAAATGAGCGGAACCCAGAGATAAAAGAAAAAAATAATGAGAAATGAAGTAAATAAAAATAACACCTAAAACTTTTTTGTAAACAAAAATATAAACGCATTTTACTTAGAAAAAATAGTTATTGCAGATTATTAGAGATAGATTAGTAGAGTTATTGCAACAAACAAGGAATAAAAAAATACGTAAAATACAATTTGAGAAGCAAATACATATAGGCTCATTAAGAAAACCCAAAAAAAATAATAAGAAAAATAACCACTAAATATTGCAAAAAAATCATATTAATTCAAAAAGTGGAAAGGCTACATTAAATTTGTGAAAAATCACAAAACAAGTGAGAATTTTAGAATGTTTTGCGTGGAGAGTTTAAAAGTGTAAAACACGAATTGGCGCCAATCAGAACGACGTAGCCAAGATCTGGCTTGGTCTCGCGACAAAATCCGAACTTTTCTTGTCCTCCCTTGGCAGGAAGTAACTCTATCGAGATTCAAAGAGGGCACCTAAAAAATGGCGGCGATATCCTCCATAAGTGACGTCACCTTACTTCTTACGATAAATAATTAGAAATCGTGATTCATCAATTGACGTACGGTGACGATGAAATTACAACGTGGGTACCTACTTTAAAAATGGAGGACTTCTGGCTAAAAAACGGGCCCAGGAGAGTTTTTAGGAGGACATCGGTATTGGTTTGCTCTGTCCGTATCTTCTAGGTCGTTGGTCTACACTTTACATCACCGAGCACTAAAGAACGTCAAACGTCAAACGTTATCATTTGACATTGTTGGCCCTTCGTTTGTATTACTCTAAATACAGAAGATCCTCGAAAAATCCTCGCATCGATTTAAAGCTCCCGCTTCGCTCACATCATGGATGAAATGTTCCGAAATTGAGCGTAATAGCTCGAATTGGCAACACTGATGATGGCTGATGACGTCGAGGCCCGACCACGCGTTATATAGTTTGTTTGCATACTGTACATTTTAACAATCCGATACAGTACAGTTTAACAATCCACGCCTTCTCAGAAGAAACTCACTGCCCAATGCTTTTTAAATTGATTTCGTCATAAATAAAAATGTAGGCGAAAAAATTGGCCGCTGTAGGCAGGGCGATGAAAAGATGGCGATATCTCTGAAGCGGTTAAAGATAGAGAGTTGAAATTTGGTACCATCGTTCCTTACGGAATGGACTGCAAGTTGCCATGAGTCGAAACCTTCCTTAAGGTACCAAACCCATGGGTATCATTAACGAAATTTTGCAATTAAGTTTTCAGGCTTTTACATGTCTGTTTCTCATAAGAAAAACGTGGGTCAATGCGTATTACATGGGAGGAATGTAATTTACGTCATATTTAGGGTTTTGTTGATGGTTCGTGGTTGAAATTTAGATGGTATACATGCCGTAGATATTGTAGCTACAGTAGCTGCGTAACGTTAATATTTAGTTAACAGTTTATGGAACATGGTTCAACTTTGGATCCATGGGTGTACCATTAATGGTAAACTAACTGACAGCTACGTAGCTTGTGGTAGCTAAGTTATAGCTATTTAATGAACCGATGGTGATATCGAGTTGAAAATCGAATGGTAGGTGTCCCTTATGTAATATTAGCTGAAAATAACATTTTTAAAAAATTCAAGATCGCCGCCTAAAAAAAAATTGGTTTTATGCCGATATCTCTGAAACGGTCTGCGCTAGAAAGCTGAGATTTGGTACGTGACTACCTTATGGAACGGGCTAAAGGTCTCTAAGAGCCGGAACCTTGCCTCGGGTACCAAAGGTTCTATTTTAAAAAGATTTTCAATTTCTTGACACTTTTTCCCTATAACTTAGTGACTGTTGCTAGAGAGTATTGAAAAAAATTTATTCGACGTTTCGACTTTTTGCTTACTATACGCCATCATCAGGGTATTCTATTTTATTACAAATATTGGTTTATAAATGTACCATGTCAACACAATCGGTTTGTGGTATATGGTTTTATTTTGATCGAATATTACGTCAACTAAATAAAAAACCTTGAATGACAAACTAAGCACTAATTTTGTGGTCGTGAATGCTCTATTCATTGGTGTCAATAGCATCGTTATACCATGTCTACTTTTCGAATGATATAGATATAAGTATTTAAATGACGATAAAAAGCTTGCTTTGAAGTTTTTTAATTTTCCTTTAATGTTTTTTACGTCTTTTAAGGTCTTTTTAAATATAACCATTAACATTGACACTGTTCAAAAATTATACGGGAGGCAAACAAAAACTACCTGTTAGAAAAAATCAAAAGGTATATACAAGGACCTACCAGAGATGGCCAGAACCAACAAAAGCCTATATTTCCCTAAAAATGGCCCCTCTTTTGGCCGGAAGTCCGTCGCCTCAAAGGTTCCTCTAACGTATGCACACAAGCGTCATGGCAACTTAAAGCCGGACCGGGTATTGATTGTGTCGATTGTTTTTTTTTAGGTTGTAAGTTAAGTTTAAGAAAACCTTGGAGCTAAGTCAACTAAGAGTTAGGAGCCCTAGCTGGGAGATAGATATAAGTTCGATATTCGATTGGATTGGAAATAAGAAGTAATAAAATAATGAAACTGACAACTATTGTACAATAATTTGACGTAAGACGTCACCAAGACGTCACTTCCGGCGGAAGTCGTCATTAGTTCAAGGGTTTCCACTGCTAAAAAATACTTCACTTTGTATACAGGGAAAATAAATGTTACTTAAAATTCAATGACACCGTGCGTTTCTTAAATAATGAATCTACAATTAGATAAAAAAAAAGATTATAGTCGGACAATAGGTCTAGAAGTTATTAAGCGACATTTGGCGACATATTTTAAGCTGATCCATTATTTTGCGTAAGAGTTTAAATTTTAGATTTGGCCATATGGAAATATGGTAGTTGACCTTAGTTCAGAAGGCTAATAAAATTAATAGAAATACTTATTTTAAAAAAAATCGGGTGGGCACTACTGCTTTCAAGGAATACTCACGTGCTACTTGAGGAGCTAACGCTTCGTCAAGACCTTCTCCATGATAATCTCCGTCACCTATGTACTCTCCACGATCGAGCTTCTGTTGAACTTCAGGCGAGTATTGACTTGCTGCCCTCGGAGGTGCAGCTGGAGTGTTCTCGGCCTGTAAAGAAAAATGCCTATTATAAGAGAGTTAAATCCCCATTTCTTTTACAAGACGAAAAAGTTGTCCATTTACCCTGGCAGCATTATTTCAAATTGAATTAAAGACGAGGAGCACGTAAAACAGAGCATATTTTTCCGATTGGATTAATATGTTATTATTTTATGACGTCATCGTCTCTGAGACTGAGACTGAGAAGAGACTGACAAAATGTTTATGGGATTTCATCAATATCACTACGACTGCCTTCTATCTAAACCATGAAGCAATTGAAACGATACCCCCAAATTTTGATTTTCTTTAGTGATGCCATTTTGGAAAAGTATACAGTGGATGGGGATCTCTGCAATGGTAAGAGATACAAAGACGGCTAAATTAGAAGAAAGTTGCACAATGGGGAGACCTTTTACATGGTATTTGCAAAAATAAATTGTTTGCCTTAGTTTTTTAGATATCTCAAAAACAGTAATTTTATGGATTTTTGTTTTTAATTATTTTTAAAGTTATTTCAAAAAATATCCAAAAACAAACAACACTTTCTCATTGCACATTTTTAAGCTCTACAAGATGGCGTTTACTAATTTTTGTTACAACGTTTTGTTGCCGAGAGACCATCATCAACTTAACTTTTTCATATAGACTTAGAAAAAAGTACATACTGTATTAGATATTGCTTTTTATACTCAATTCAACGATGTGTTACATGACATGATTTATGTCAGTTCTTGTATCAAAAAAGCAATTTTTATTAAATTATCTACATTTTTCAATAGCAGGCGATGAATAACATTATAATTGTCAGTTGTAACACCTGTCAATAAATGTTTCAATAGAAGTAGCGAAAATTATTTCAGTTATCCATTAAAATTATGCCGGGGAATAGTTTCATAGGGGTAGAAAAATTTGATATGTTATCATGTTACATTTTATCCCAAAACAATTGTGTGGCTGCTGAAAGTATGTACATCGACAAATATCCTGAAAGAAGACAGCCCAATAGATCAATCTTCAGACGTGTAGCTTTCAACCTGATATGGGTCATTTAAGCAATCTATTATATAACCTAAAACCAGGAAAGAAACTTCTAATGAAGGAAAAGAGTATCAAGTTATTCAATCAGTCATATAGTCACCTGATGTATCAACAAGGGAAATTGAAAGTCAAACAGGAGTAGCCAGATCTACAGCCCAATTTATTTTAAAGAAAATTAACTTTCACCCCTATAAATTTAGAATTTGCTAAGGACTGCGACCTGGAGATGAAATTAGAAGGAGGACGTTTTGTGAATGGTATACCGGGCAGTGTCACATTGATAATGACTTTCCATTCAAAGTTATTTGGTCGGACGAAAGCAAGGTAACAAACAACGGAATTTTTAATAGACGCAATACCCATTATTGGGCACAAAGCAACCCTCGGGTGAAAAAATCATCCAAGCACCAACACCGATTTGGCTTCAACATGTGGTGTGGAGTTCTGGGCACTAGAATATTGGGACCTTTTATTTACCACATCTTCTTAACCTCAGAACGTTACCTTTCTTTATTGAGAAATGAATTGGAAGAAAGTCTAGATAATCTGCCGCTACAGAATATACAAGACTGTTGGTTTCAACAAGACGGTGCACCTGCACACAATGCTAGACTAGTTCGAGGGTACCTTTCGGAACAGTTTCCAGAAAAAATAATCGGTACTTATGGTGAGGTTTCCTGGCCAGCGCGTTCACCAGACTTAACCCCACTAGACTTTTTTTTTGAGGTTACATAAAAAATCAAGTATACGTTCACCATTTTGATACAGTAGATCAACTTTTGAGAGCAGTTACGACAGCGGTAAGAAGATATTACGTGTGTTTAGAGAATAATGGTTATCTATTTGAACATTTGTTGTAAATTTTGCGTACTTTTTGTTTTTTCTATTGGTTGTTATGCATTTTTATTAATTTTCTACTAATAAAAAATGTAGATATTTTATTACGAATTGCTTTTCCGACACAAGTACATCACATTGTTGAATTGGGTATAAAAAGGGCTATATTTTGTTTTCTCTACTTTTTTTCGTTCCATAAGAAAAAGTAAAGTTGATGATGGTAAAAGTAACAAACTTCATCCTGTAGAGCTTAAAAAGGTGCAATGAGAAAGTGTATTTCGTTTTCGAGCATTGTTTGAAATAACTAAAAAAATAAATAAAAACGAAAATCCATAAAATGACTGTTTTTGAGATATCTAAAAAACTAAAACAAACAACTCATTTTTGCAAACACCATGTAAAAGGTCTCCCCATTGTGCAACTTTCTTCTACTAATTTAACCGCCTTCGTATCTTACCGTTTTGGAGATGCCAATGCGGTGCATCCTTATCTTGGACACACTGTATGTATAGACCGTTTTAGGAGGCTATATGCTTCGTAGGATTGCTAATACAAGGTTCCACAAAACTTGACGGATTTTTGTTAAAACTTTTGATCACATAAACTAAATGCCAATTGAAACGTAACAAACGATTTTTTTTTAGTCCACTTCGAAGTTTAATTTCTCCAAAACGCCTCAAGGGATTTTCAAAAATAAAAGAAACTTAGCAATACCCGTCCTTAGATTATCGTACAGGGATAGTCGAAAAGCTATACATTTCCTAGTATTCTACAAGGTGAAGAAAAATATGATGTACATAAAGAAAGATTTCGTTGACGTAAAATTTTGCACCTCGGAACATGTTCGGCATATTTTTGATTTTCTTCCTGGTTCAAAAGAAAAATAATTTTTTCAAAAAAAAATGGTTTTACTTTTGAAATTCCTTTTTTAGAGAACTTTAACATCGAAATCGACAAAAAAAATCGCTTGTTACGGTTCAATTGGCGCTTAGTTTATTTTTGCTTTTGAAAAATTGATTAAAATAAAATGTTTCCAAAAGGACCTTAATATAATATTCATATTAGAACTTTTTCTTGTTAAACGAGAAGTGTATCAATATTTTAATATGTATCCACTTTCCGTCCCAAATGGAAAATCGTTCTATATTCCACTTAAACCTTATCTAGCTATAAGCGAAGGCAGATATGCATTCATGGAAACAGAATGCGAAAAAATGCTACACAACGAATATCTGTGCCTTAATATTAACATTAAGCTAATGGAGGATAACACACCTTGTGAAATTCAACTCTTAACTTACAAGCTAAACGTTCCAAAAAAAGCAATCCAAATCATCCAAAGAAAATGACTGATTACGATACCTTTACCTCTAATAAGCACCAGTAGTTTTCAGACCACAAAAAACAACATCCTGGTTTAGAAGTGGATGTTCCAAGGTCTTGTAAGATGCAGCTACAATCCTTAACTTTGGAAACTTTCCAAACGAGCAAGTTGCGCTTCAAAAGAGTGCCGTTACCCTGTAGCGTTTTCTTTTTATGAAAGAAAGGGGCTGGTACAGTTGAGGGAAGTCGTTATTACTAATTTTTTTCGAAAATTTCCTTTAGACATTAATAGAATGAACAAAATAGAAAATTATAGGTGGTGATAGAACTTAAAAACATTTATAATATTACAATTTTTAAAATAAATATAATAAGCTTCGCTTACCTGAAACAAACTATACAATAGCAGTTGACTTGAAGGTTATGTTAAAACACTGTCATCGTCACTGTCACCGAACTAACCTAACCAAATGATCCCTCATAGAAAAAACATAACTGAACTCACCTAACCAAAAGAAAACTAGAACTGAACTAACCTAATTTAACATAAACTAACCTGATCAAAGGAAAAACATAACTGAACTAATCTAACCAAAGGAAAACTAGAAGTGAACTAACCTGAACTAAACCTAACCAAAATATTTCTGATAGAAAAACAAAGCGGCCCTTACGGGCCGCTTGGCCCCTTATACCAACTTAGCCCTGTATGGCCAAAGCGACCCTGACGGGCCCCTTTGTCTTTAATTAACCTAATCGACGAAAAAATATAACTATTGCCATATTTTTTCAAAATAATCTACATAATTTACTCAGAGTTTTTCACTAATGTCACTTGTTGACATCTGTGACAAATGTCGTTTCAATTTATATCCCCATGACAGTGTCTACTTTGTTTCAGGTAAGCGAACTTTATTGTTAAATTTATTCTAAAAATTGATATTATTATAAATGTTTTTAAGTTTTACCACCACCTATTATTTTCTATTTTGTCCATTTTATTAATTCCTAAAGAAAATTTTCGAAACAAATTAGTAATAACGATTTCCCTCAAATGTACCAGAGCCAAAGAAAATTTACTGGCACACCTTTCATACTTTTATACCACACGTCGTACGGAACCTTTTTACTTCCTAAGAAGCTATCAATCATTGGATCATAGTGCCCTCTTACATGTTCGCCTACTCTGACTGTTGCTGTAGTACTTTGAACTATCTCACCAGATCCACCTACTTGTACACACTGGCTAGAAATCCCTTAAAGAGGACGTCCCCGAATTGTCACTCTTAGACATTGACATTGGTTGATTATGCTGTCCTTACACCATTGCCAAATTTCTTCGTTAGATTCCCTCATATTATTCATGTGCTCATCAGATATGCTGCTGAATTTTCATATTTGCCGGTCCTTTTACTCATTTTAATTCCCCCTTTTGTCATGTTATTTCCGTTTTGACCAATTTTAAGCCCACGCGGAAAAGGTTAAAACCTTTGATGGTCCCTATTCCATCTTGACCACTGTCCAGGGAACTTCGGACCTGAGCCTGTCTTTTAACCAGCGCTACAGCGTACCATGTACATGGCCAGGCTGTAGCGCCAATCAGCGTTCGCTCCTTCACACTGACTGGTCTTAATATTCTGGCTAATATACGAGGATGGTTTGATAAATATCTGTAACCACGTGGTTATAGTAAATTTCTCATATTTTGGGGTAAGACTTGCTTTAATTAATTTAAACTTATCTAAGCCTTTCATTGTTCAATTAGGTCCTAGTTTCTAGTTCCTAATTGTCGGGTTCCAAGTTCCAATGTTTCAGTGCTGGAACTCAATACCTTTTTTTTTGGATTTTACAACTACCATCCATTAAACTCCTTTGCCGAAGATGGAGCTGTTAGTGACGGTGATGGCTCTTAGGTTTTAAACCGTCCGGTATGTTGCATGTGTTGCACTGATCCTCTACCTCAGCTAGTGTGAGAGCCCTGCAAGCTGGCCAAATGTTCAAATTGGAAGGACTAGATTTAATAACCAATGAGTGCACTAACTATAGGTACGAAGTAACACCGTAGTAAATAAATTAATTGCCCAATTTTGATAAATCTTGTTGTTTTACTTTGGTTTGATCACCTAAACAAATAAACATCCATTACTTTCTATAATAATTTTCACAATTTCAATATTATAGCCACAGAGGAAGAATTAACTAGAGTCCCTTATTTAAAAAATTTTGTCTGGCATCATTTCTAAAGGTTCGGTGCAATGTTGCCCGCTCTCAGGGTCCAACTACACAACCCATATGTTTATATGTTGTGTAGCCAAATGTAACCGTAAAGCACGATCAAAACATAGGTAGAAAATCTTCTTAACTGAGGAATTAGAAACAGTGCTGTCAATTCAATGTGTGTGTCAACCTCATTGAACTGATGTCAATCACAAAACGTTAAAACGTGTTTCCTTTGTTTCTGAATTTGAGACAGTGCTTGCGAACGATTAGTGCGATTTTTTGGTGTTTTATTAAAGATTTTATCATTATGATGAGATATTGTGGCATATGTAAGATTTCTAGTTATAAAAGTGGACAGTTCTAGGTATAAAGTGGGACAGAAATTTTTCGTATCACAGGTAAGTGCATGTATCATGTTTTCACCGATTACCCGACTCGGCGGCCATTTGAACACTCCCCTTACGACGCGCGCCCGCTGTGGTTCATATGCATGTTGGAAGTAAACAAACCTGGCAATTTATGATTGACTCACTCAGTCTATCTAGTTTGAAGTTCGATGATTATAGCCATAACCTATAGCCTAAATTGAGTGGAGCCCATCTGGCAGGTCTAAGTCAGTTAATTGTATTGGAATTGAACTTCAGCCTTTTTATGTCATATCGAACCATGACCTAGCTTTCCACCTACTCAAAGCTACCGTTTGCATAGTATGTGTGCTTTGCTAAGTTTTATCTTTAAAATACGCCACAACCACGACTAAACTTCACCTAAGTACAGAGCCAACAGCCTTCACCCTTTATGGAACTAGGTACCATTAACTTAGAAGCTATCCTGGACTTGCAGCACAAACTACAGGAACAAAGAGAAGCCATCCAAGACATCTGCAGTAATGAGTACGTGAATCTTGTTAGTGCATGAACAATAACCCTTCACTTTTAGGCATAATTTATGCTACATATTTAGCCCAAAGAAAGTTTTCGTAATTAAAAAGAAACTCGAAAAAGAAAGAAGTAAGTCAAGAAGAAGAAATCCTTTGTAAGTACCCTTCTAACAGAGTTTGGGTGCTTTATTAATTGTTCGCTTAATTTCGCATTTTTACGACTTATATTTCTATTATTTACTTATTGTAATATTTTTATTTTTATTTTTATAAAATCACCTTTGTAAAATTTTGTGATTCCATCTGACAGGGGAAGAGTTATGTACTAGGAATGCAAGCAAATATAATGATATGCTGAATCTTCAATAATATAGCAAGGTTACATTTCCCATGGGACTTACACCTATAAATGTATTGTTTAAGACGTAAACAGCCAGTTGCATTGTAGCCACTTTTGGTGCATAATAAAATGTTTTAAAAATGTATAATTTTGAACCATTATTCTAATTGAAGAGGAAGTGGTTAAGGAACATGATATTTAATGCTTCATGGCTGCAACCAAATGCAAAAATAAATTGAAATGTAGAAAAAATGATACCTTTTAAAAACAGCCAAGCACAGTCATTCGACACAGTCAATTAGATATGCGGTAAAAATGTTTAAATCCTTATGTGTCTAAATGCCGAAGATAATCAATGAACAGCAAAAATAGTTCTGGTTCATTGCCCGTAAAATTAGATTACGCTGCTTTGTCGGAAGCAATTCGGATAAACACAACTGTCTCATATAATAATGTAGTAATAATAACTAAAACTTGGTGTCCGGTCAGTGATTCATAAGTAGTTTGCCGAAGTTCAGGATGTGATTGCTGGCATTATCTTAAGATAAAAAGCTTAAAAAATGAGGGTTCTTAAGAGTATTGTTAGGAAGAGACACGAAATACAAGAAAGTATTGTATCGTTATAAATTAATTTTTTCTTCATCAGATTCTCCATGTTTTTATGTACTACTATGTGCTGTTTCGATTTTGCGCTAAATAATTTTGTTGCGTTTTTAGAATGTCAAACAAACGTAGTGCAATTCTGGAGCTGTTTCGTGAAGAAAAATGTCAATGTGAAATTGTTCGGTTGCTCAACCAGACCGTCTCCGATGCCATCATTCGTTCCAGAGAACTCAGTCATGATGGTCGGCGTCCAGGAAGTAAAATAAAGCGCACCGTCAACCGCAAGATCATCAAGAAGCGATTGCAGCGAAATTCGAAGATATCCTTGAAAAAAGTCGCTCGTGAGACTGGCATAAGCAAGTCGTCAGTTCATCGAATAGCGAAAAAGGAACTCAATCTCAAGGCGTACAAGGTCCAAAAAGTTCAGCTTCTCACGGATGAGAACAAGCGCGTACGGCTCGAGAGATGTCGCCAATTCAAGCGTCGGGCCGCCACTCAGCGATGAGAGCGCATCCTCTTCACGGACGAGAAGTTATTTACTGTTCAGCAGGCGCACAACCACCAAAATGGCCGGATCTGGTCCGCTAAAGCTCCCGGCCCCTCGGCCATCGTCGAACACCGTCAAGATCCCGCATCGGTGATGGTTTGGGACGGAATTTGTGCCAACGGAAAAACACCCCTCGTTTCCTTGGATCAAGAGGTCAAAATTAACCAAGAAGTCTACCGCCGCGATATTCTCGAAGCCATGGTACTCCCGTGGGCTCAACAACACTTCGGAAATAAGGATTGGACGTTTAAGCAGGACTCCGCGCCGGCTCACAAAGCGAAAACGACTCAGAACTGGTGCCGGACGCATTCTTCGCATTTCATCTCATCTGCGGATTGGCCGTCCTACTCACCGGATCTCAATCCGATGGACTACAGCGTATGGTCAATTTTGGAAGCCAGGGCTTGTGCTACACGCCACAAAAGTTTAAAGTCGCTGAAGCAAACGTTGCGTCGGGAATGCGACCGATTGTCGCCGGAGGACCTGCGGCCCATCGCCCAAAATTTCAAGTCACTTTTGGACCTCTGTATCGCCGCCAAAGGAAGCCACTTAGAAACTGACTGCGTTTATTATTCCTAAAGGTGCAATTCATTGTTGTTTTGTTTAATTTGTTCAAATTTTACTTAAAATGTTTTACCAGGTTTTTTTTGGGACACCCTGTCTAAGGGGATTAACAAGCTTTTATTCCACGAGAAAAAGTTTTAGCGAGAGGATTTATTAGCTATTCATAGTGTAGTTGATTTGCGTCCTCCAGGAATTTCCACATGATGGTGTTGTAACACTGCTTAACCACTACATATTTTCATTGAAAGGAAGAGTTCTACGAAAAATTGGTAGTATAGCTATGGGCAACCCCCTTAGTCCAGTAAAAGCCAACTATTTTATGGAAATTTTCAAGGCCAAGGCGTTGGCAACGGCAAATAAGAGGCGAAAGTGCTGGTTCCGATACATGGACGACACCTTTGTTATTTGGAGCCATGGCGAGGGCGAGCTTCAAAACTTCCTCTTACACCTCAACTCTATCAACCCAAAAACTCAATTCACCATGGAAAATGAAGGACGCCTACCGTTTTTGGATGTTTTGGTATAAAGGAGGCCGAATGGAAACGGCAACACCGTTTATAGAAAACCAACACACATCTCAATAACGGATCAAATCATCATCCCAAACAGAAGGGAGTCATACAGACTCCGTCTGTGAGAGCCAAGACAATTTCTGACCCGGCTATATTGGAACGGGAAATAAAGCATCTGGAAAGAGCTTTTGGTCGGAATGGATACAGCAAGCACGAGTTAGACAGGGCCGTCTGTCCAAGGAATGTGGAACGCCAGGAAGGAACAACGGGAGAAGAGAAGAAAACCGCGGGTTGACTAGTCTATCATACATCCACAAAGTAAGGGACAGGATCGGCAGGCTACTGGAAAAGCACAATGTTAAAACGGTCTTTAAACCCATTCGTACATTACAACACAGCTTGAGATGGGCCAAAGACCGCAGAGATCCCCTATCGACACCCGGTGTTTACCGAGTTCCATGCAGCTGTGACTCGGTATACATTGATTGGCACTACAAAACGCAGTGTCAACACGAGCATTACGGAACACAAGAGAAGCTGCAGGCTTCTGGGGCAAACACAAAAGTCAGCTTAAAGTGCGCCGAACCCCGAGCCACCACTACCCCCTCCCCAGTCCCTCCACTGCAGCGCGACGGCACGCGGGGAATAAATACCACGGAGCTCTCCACAGTCGAATCATTCAACGTCGGGAAGCACGGGAGATCACTTCGCCCATCGCCTTTGATAATGTCGGCCACAGTTGTAGACGAAACGTCAGGAAAAAAATTCCATTGGACCACGGCTTCAAATCCCGGAAAACACTTTAGTTCCAGTTTTGATTTATTTAGATTTTTTGCTGTATTATAAATAAAAAAAAAACACAAGCAAAAAAAGTAAAAAAGAAACGACAAATTATATTTCCTATTAGAAAATTGCAAAGAATTTTCCTATGACGGAAGAGAAGTATTTTTTTGTAATTTTTCTTCAAATCTGGATAATTTATTCTAATCGACTTTTCCTTTATAAAGCAATATACTTAATTTTCGTTTTTCACGAAAAAATTTCTGAGTTTAAAGTAGCTGAAATTGAAGTGTGACTTGCCATATCTAACCCACAAAGTTTTAAAGATTTTTTGACAGATTTTAGGGAGTGCAATAGAGCAATTTTGGTAACTTTTCAATTTTTTTTGTCAATTTTCACTTAGGGAAACCGCCACAAGGGAAATTAATAATTGTATTGTTTTAAAGATTTTTTAGAGAAGAAATTTTAGTTCATTAATTTTTTGACATGTTGAGTGATTGTAAGTAAAAGACAAAAAAAGATTTTTTTTTTAAATTTCAAAGAATTATCGAACGACGACATCGTAGAAGTAATATTTTCGTATTTATTTTTCAAATTTGCTTAATTAATCTAATTATCTGGTGTCTTTCTGATATAAGGCAAGATACCTAAATTTTGTTTTCATGAATAAATTTTTGAGTTTAAACTAGCTGAAATTGAGGTGTGACTTTTCCCTCTATCTAATACAAAAAGTTATAAAACAATTTTTTTGACTAATTTTAGAGAGGTATTAGCGCGGTGTTCATAAATTTTTTTACCGATTTTTTTATTATTTTACAATCTCGAAAAGTCAGTTTTCAATTATTTGCCTTCAATTTTTATTTTTTTTTGTTCTATATATTTTCTTAACATTTAAATCGTCTATTCTGGTTTATTTATTTCTTAACTCCCTTTATAAATTTGTAAAAAACAGAAAAAAAAGTTAAATCATTTTTTTTTAAATGTCAAAGAGTTTTCCTTAGACGAGAAGTTATTATTTCGCAAGTATTTTTCAAATTTTGGTTAATTTCTTTAAATATCTATCGCCGTTTTTCTCATAATTAAGGGTGACACTAACAACTATCAGTAAAACTTCAGTTTGAAGATAAAACACCAGTAATGACGTAGATTACATTGTTGGTAACGCAACGTTGTAACGCATTGTTGGTATGCAGTCTACGTCATTAATGGTGTTTTATCTTCAAACTGAAGTTTTACTGATAGTTGTAAAAGTCACCCTGAGTGCTGTTAAATCACTTTAAGTTGTCGGTCCAAACTTTACTACCTTTTCTTTACTAAATAAAACAATTTTGCACTTATTCTTTATACGATATTCTCATCATTCACCTCTCAAATGAAGAATTCTGAAAGATGGATTGACAAAAAAAAATATATTGTGTAGACCAATAAAACTAAAAAATACCATTAAAAAAATAAATAAAAAAATGTTAGATATTGAATAGGAAGTTCTTTTTTCTTTAGTTAATAGTGTAATATTTCAATGTGTTGTTCATATAAAGTAAGTGACGATGAGTGTGTAGGTATTAGCTGGAAGTATCTGGCAATGCCAAGCAATTTTATAATCGTCCAGTTTTTTTTTTAAAGCATAAAAAATAAATAAATCTAGTTTAACTTTGGCATCTTGATGGACCTTCAAATGCGCAACTTTGTTCACAACTTAACCGACCCTGTAAGTCGAAGAACGGGACGAAGATTTGATAATATTGATATGCCGCCTTCTAAATGACGTTTTCTAATGAACACCTGCTATCTGTGTAGATAGCGATACGAAGATCTGACAGCTTATAGAAAAATTAATATTACGTATATATTAATGTCGCATCCACTCCCTTTTAATTACTTAGTTCTTACCAAGTATCGGGGATCAGATGCCTTTGCTACAGCTTGAAGTGTCACCAAAGGATTGCTGCAATCGGGATAATTTGGGCATGACGAGGCATCCACTCCTGCGGGATACTGAGCAGGCGAAGCCAGACCATCTTGTTGTTGCTGTTGCTGTTGCTGCAAGTGTTGCTGGTACTGAGTTTGCTGAACTTGCTGATACTGAGGCTGCCTTTGGTATTGAGGTTGCTGATATTGAGCTTGCTGAACTTGTTGGTACTGAACTTGCTGGTATTGAGGATGATATTGGGCTGTTGCTATTGCCACTGTAGTGAGAAGGATCTGAAAACGGTATTGAGAATGTTGAAAACATATTCAGTAATTTATTAGAATGGAAAGTTATTAATTAGTGAAGAGATTAGACTCAGAAGAGATTTTTAGAGGTCGCCCCTATTGGTGTAGAGACAAAATATATAAAGACGACTGCGAGGAAAAAAATTGAAATAAGCCGAAACTTCTACGTCACCGGTTAATACTTCAAGATAACGCCATATATCAAGCAGGATCTTTAATAACCAAACATTCATAGACTGTAAATATAAACCCATTAGCAGTAACCCGTCTATAAATATAAAGACAATTGTAGTAGTAAGTAAGATAATTAAAGTGGGAATCATTACTTTTTCTTTGTAGTTTAGTAATGTGGTTTTTCCACGACCATGTAAAAATAGATCACTTTCGTCATATCTAGCCATAAAGTTTAGTTGTTCTAATTTCGCCTATATATATATCGCGAATTAAATGCTATTTAACTGATATAATCTTGTAAAATACGCTGGAAAATGGTAATATCATACAAAAACAAGCAAATGAAAACGTTAAAAATTTGACCAAACTGATATCAATGACATTTTGATTTTGACAATAACGCGCCTTAATTTTTGAAATAGATACTCTATAAAGATTATTTTTAAAGTTTATGAGAACCTAGTTAATGTTAGCATAGTCGATGAAAAAGTATAGTCAAAAAAAAGGATAGTGCTATTTGATTATATACCCGATATGTATGTAACAGCCCACCGTTTCCACAATTTTTATTTTTAAGATTTGAAATTGAGAGGTGATAAATAAGTCGTAAATATACATGAGATCCCTTTTCCAGCACTTAGGCACGACTTTTAGACGGTTTAACCGGAATGTCCGCCATATTTAATTTTTTTAAAAGGATCGCCCTGTATATTTGTTCATTTTCGGATTCCACGTCGAATTCTAAGTTATTAACATGTAACATAATGTATGCCTATCTTTTACCATTTTCGAGAAAATCGCGCCCGAACTTTCCATATTATGAATAATAAATGTAGATTTTTATAGAAACAAATGAATATCGATCAGCCCTGATTTCATAGACTACTATATTGTTAGGCTCTCTATCAATGGACAATAAAAAAGTATCTCCAAATTGTCATGGAAAAAATGAAAAGTTGATTTTTTGTTTGTTTTTTTTTGTTTTGGTTGGTTTTATTCAAACATTTTATATTTGAAATAATGTTTGCAAATCAAATAATCCAAATATTAGGAATAAAATAGGAGCTTTTATTGCAAGTTATGGAGATCAATGTCTTCAAAATATCAACTCTCCATTTTTTCGATGACAAGTTGGAAATACTTTTTTTAATATCTATTGATAGAGAGCCTAAAAAGATGGTATGAAATCAGGGCTGATCGATGTTGATTTGTTTCCATAAAAATCCACATTTATTATTGATGATATGGAAAGTTAGGGAGCGATTTTCTCGAAAATGGTAAACATACGTTAATAAATTAGAATTCGAGGGGGACTCCGAAAATGAACAAATATACAGGGTATTCCATTTAAAAAATAAAATATGGCGCTACTTCCGGTTAAACCGGAGGTCGTGCCTAAGGGCGTGGAACGGGATCTGAAGCACATTTATGACTTATTTATCACCTCCAAATTTCAAATTTTTAAAATAGAAACTGTGCAACGCTGGGCTGTTACATCTGGGTCACCCGGTATAAAGCCGTGTGACAATCTCGATTTTGGTTGTATATATTTTTTTGTTTTTTTTGGTTCTAAAGCTTATAACTTTTGAACTATTCAGTTTTGTGCAATGTTTGGTGGTATGTGAGGGGGGGGGGGACGAGCAGTAGCGTACCAAGGTAAAAAATGTGTTTTTTTCCGGTACTCACATTTGCCGCATCTTTACCGTAACTCCGGGGCTATGTGGGGTATAGGACTCCCGATGGTAGATTTCCTCATATCTGTAGATGATAAAATTTGAAGTGTAATTCCGATAAGTTAAACAGAAGAATATTTTTGTAATGGACAATTTCTGGGCGTTTTAGACCCCCTTAGTTAGACGATTGACCCAATGAGCGTGGTACCAAGGAAAAGGGCATTCCCGTTAGCACTTTTAACCCCTATGTCATTTTCATACAGTCTGAGAAAAAAGACAGTTAAGAAAAAATGTCCATAATAGTGTAACAGTTTTTTGCGATTTTTACGATTTAAGTATAGCGCGTCCCAGTTTCGGTTATATAGGGTGTCTTTTTTAAGTTCCTGCAGTATTGCTACCTCCTAAACGGTTGTAGTTACAAGGTCGGTTAAATTAGCAAAAAGTTGTCTTTTGTGGAGACCTTTTAGAAAACATTTACAGTGTTGCCATATTTTAAGTAGTTTCTGAAATATTTAGAAAAATGTAAAAAGCCTGGGCCTTGAGAACGTGTTTCCAAAGAATGGTCGATTTGAAAATTTCTTGTCGGGATGTGGGCCAAACACATGAGACAGTGGCGGTTACAAATTCACGGTTTTTAGTTTTTCGATTTTTCTGCAAACATGGGTGTAGTTAATATTTTATTTTATCATTTCTTCGGATTTCCCATAAGAAATACATGCTTATGCTACATACAATGCTTTTTAAATGGGACAATATTGATTTCGTCATAAATTAAAGACGGAGGCGAAAAAAAATGACTGCGGTAGACAAGGTGATTAAAAAATGGTGATATCTCTGAAACGAATAAAGTTAGAGAGCTGAAATTTATTTTCATTAAATTTAGTACCATACGCATTAGGGAATGGACTGCAAGAGACTGCTTGCCATGGGTCGATTGTGACTCTTTTAGAAGAAAACTGTAATTTAAGCGTATGGCAAATTGAAGGAGAGACTGGAGTATCAGCTACCTCCATTTATAATTTGCGGAGAAAAGGAGGATTCAAATCTTTTAAGTACTGAAATCATCAAGAGTTACTTCACTGAGATTTTGAACAAAGCACCATAAATTCGGAGTTGATGTTCAATAAAATTATTAGCGGTGAATTAGTCCTTAGTAACACTTGTTTTTCTGACGAGGCATTTTTTTCACAGTGAATGGTGAAATTAATTCACGAAATTGTCGATATTGGTCGAGAGGAAACCAACATTTGTTTATGGAAACAAGAACTCAATATTTCCAGAAAGTGAATGTTTGGGCGGGTATTTTTAATGGGCAAATTATTGGGCCTTTCTTTATCGATAGGAACCAGAATGCCATAAGTTATTTACGAATGCTTCGCGAGGAAATTGTACTTGCGACTCATCTTCTTCGTCGGCCTTATCCGTTCCGGACGTTGACTATCGTCATGGCAATGCGCACTTTGTTGGCTGCAGCGCTGAACAGTTCAATGGAAGTCACGCCAAACCACTTCCGTGGTTTGTGCGGTTCGTGCGGTGTGCAGTTAAGTTCGCGAGCCAGGACTTAACTTCTTCCTCTACCTACCCCTCTTCTTCCCTCCACTTTACCTTGCGGGAAAAGCTGTAGTAGACGATACTTGACAGGGTTTCTCATGCCGTGGCCCAAATACACAAGTTTGCGTACTTACTGCATATTCATGAGGGTTAATTGGCAGCTCATTCTTCAAAGGACCACTTTGTTGGTGACTCGATCAACCCAGGAAATTCTTAGGAGTCTTTGATAGATCCATAGTTCAAAGCTTTGGATCCTTCTTTTCTGTTGCTTCGGATAACGTCCAAGCTTCGAGACCATGCAACAATACTGAGAAAATATAGCATTTTATCATTCTCTTCTTGAGCGTCATGCTGAGATCTCGACAGCAGAGGAAGTGTGTCATTTTTGTGAACATTGTTCTAGCCTTTTCTATTCTGCACTTTATTTCTGTCGAATGGTCCCACGAATCATTGAGGTTACACCCAAGATAATTAAAACTATGCACTCTCTCGATAGCTTCGTTTTTATCATCACGTTGATTAGGGGACTTACTTATAACCATGTGTTTGATCTTCTTGATATTCAGTTCTAATCCGAATTGTTACACCCTGTGTGTGTAACTCTGTTGCTAAGTTCTTGTAGCCCCTCCAAGTTATCGCCCAGTAAATGCGTCTCGTTGGCATATCTAATATTGTTGCTTAGCTCATCATTCACTTTAACACCGTCTGTGGTGTCTTCCAGTGCCTTCCTAAATATTTTCTCCGAGTAGAGACTTAACAGTAAGGGTGATGAGATGCAGCCCTGTCGGACTCCACGCTTGATTTCTAAGGTGTCTGTCTGATTAGTTATTTTCAAGATTTATAGTTGCTTTCTGATTCTAATATAGATTGGCAATGATCCTTATGTCCTTTCCATCCAAGCCCGTTTCACGAAGGACTTTTACCATTGTTTCGTGTTGACAGCGGTCGAAAGCTTTAGCATAGTCTATAAAGCACATGTGAACGTCTCAATTCATAACCCTACAGCGTTTTATAAGAACTTGTATGGCAAATAATGCCTCTCGCTCGAGTACCGATGCCGTTGCGAAACCCGAACTGCGACTCGCCCATATGTTCTTCGCATTTATTATACAGGCGGGCATGAATTACCATTGCCATTAGAGAACATAATATACAGGGATGTTAGTACCAACCGGACGGAGTTCCGCCGCACTCTACCATCCAAATGAGAAGATTTCTGGATGAAGAATTTAGGAATCACTGGATCGGTCACGAATGCACGAATTTACGATACTGTCACTTTAAAGGAGAGAATCAGAGCTGCATGCAGGGAGATAACTCCAGAGCAAATAAATAACGTAACTGAATCTTTTTATAATAGATTAGGTCATTGTTTAATAGTTAATGGAGGACATTTCGAGCATTTGATGTAGCTTGTTATTCTAAAACGACATGTTTTCTACAGTAACTATTTTAGTTCTGTGATTTAAAACATAAAATTGGTAAACACATTTACTAGGTGTTTCTGATATTGTAGAAGGAAATGTTGTAAAATTGAAAAATTTTGCACATTTTTGTTTAAGTTTCTGCAGAAAAACTAAAAATTCTAACCTAACAGAAAGCAGAGTTCTTCCTTGCAAATTTTTCTAAACTTAAAAAAAACAATTTTTAAAATTTCCAATATTAAAACCCTAAACTCTCATAGAAGATAAAAATAAAATAATCCTAAGAGGAGACAATTAAAAAACAGTTGCAGTTTGATAAAGACCGTAAAGAGATAGATACAAAAGAGTAATAAATTAAAAATAAATGGCCAAAGACGAAACCAAGATAACAACATAAATAATTTAATTAAAATTGTGTTACTAAACGAGAACAATGAAAAAAATATGGACAGTAAAAGCAAAATTTGTGAATCAGGCAAAATATTTATGAGGTGGTTGTGGGGTGGGGGGGGGGGGGGGGGGGGGAGTTGTGCAAAGACCACTCAAGGTGACGTTTAGTAATTAAAATTGTAAAGAAAATTTTGCACAAAACATATTAAAAAATTAAATAAAATAAAGGTAAGAAAGGAGACAAAAGGAAAAAAGAAAAAAGATTAAGTGAATGAAGGTTGTGACAGGTGAGAGATAAAAATGAAAACTGACATTGGAAAGCTTGAAACTTTCTCGAACTTCCGCTGGAGAAAGAATGATTTGTAAAAGTTTGCTAAAGTTGCAAAAATAAAATAAATGAAATAATGGTATTCTAAACCTCTCATTACCAAAGTAGATGTTCCTCCTAAGATCCTTCCTCATAAGAAAAGTAAAATGTTCTAAACTCAAATATTAAAGATTCTCCTAGAATCAAATACTTGAAAAATGAGAATGACAAGAGAGAGCAAGTCAAGGAAACAAGAGTAAGTTGTAAATTGGTAAAGACGAAAAGAGGGATTAGAGGTACAATAAAAACTACAGAATTTCAAAAAATGCTAATAGAAAAACATGAATAATGGAACCAAAATCGTGCTAAGAACGGAGCGCAGGAAAGACAAAACCACGCATACTATAAAAAAAAATTAATAAATGACAAGTTGGAAGCCACTTATGGTGGAGAATAAATGAAATGTAAAATGGTAAAAAAAATAAAATAAATAATATGGGAAAGTTAGTATATATCAGTACAAGGTGGGGAGAAGGAAAAAAAAATACAAAATTAAGATAGAGAAAAAAGTTAGTAAAACCAAGAAATTAGTAGGAGTATAGAAAAAGGAAGAACTATTGTCAAAACTACAAAAAATACATTATAAGCGAAATTAAGCAAAACATTATTTCATAAGACTTGAACGCTGATTGGAGAAAAAAAAATTCAACAGAAAAGAGTATGAAGTCAGAAAATCAACCAATTTTAAGAAAGTAAAAAATCCTGAAAGGAAAAGTTATTGTCAATACTGCACAAATTGAAACATAAGCAAAATTAAGCATAACAATATTGGAGAAGTGTGGAGGAGAAAAAAATATCAAAGTTAGGAAATAGCACGAAATCAGAAAAACCGCAAATTTTTAGAAAGTAAAAAATCATGAAAGAAGAAGCTATTGTCAATACAAAAAAATGTGCTTCGTTCTTGGACCCTGGTTGCTTCATCAGGGGGAGGGGGGGCCTGGGGTAATTGAGAAAACAACAGACTGTTTGCTCAAAACCTTTTTCTGTATGTTTGTTTAAAGGTGGTATACAATGATGTACTATTACGTGAAACATCTTGGAGTTCAATTGTCTTTATTGAGTTTTTGACACGACCGACGTTTCGAGCAGCAGAATCTCTTATTAGATTCTTAATAGATCAAAATCCGCAATGGCTCATTCGAAAATAAACATCGATCTGCATTGCATAAAAATTCCTATAGCCCGTCTTAAAAAAAAACACCCAGTATTTTACTGGTTTAAAATAAATCACTCAAAGCTCCTCTTACTGAAAGTTGCATATTTTAACTCATAGGTAGTTATTGAAATTATGAATAATTCTAGTACCTACTCCTATAGCAACTTCAAATGAAATAAAACCTTAAATACTCTTCACAGCTTAAGTAAAAATTGCAAATTTCGAAACTACATTTAGCGGGATTGGCTGAATGTTTGAGGCGAGAAAAGGCTTTTATTGGAAAAGCTTTCCAAGTTTGGGAGCACCGGACTGACTAGTGGACACTCGTTCGTAAACACTTCAAAGAATGAGGGCGTAAAACCCATTTATAAAATGCCTATTTGTTTAGATTTGGAAATACATTAAGTGTGGGAGTATTTGCTTTAGTGAGCGAGTAAATAGCAGACTTAAATCAACATTTGAAACTCGGCGCGTTTATTGGGTAAATAAAGCAAATGGAGTTTTATAGTTGTTAGTTAAATTCACTCGTAAACAGTACGACAAATTTTAGACCAAGAATTTCCTAGAATATGGTTTGCAGGGAGAGGTCGAGTGGTCCCCAGATCTTATTTAACTACATTTTTTCTTGTGGGCACATTTGAATGCGAAAGTCCACGCTAGTAAACAAAAATTAAAATATAATCCTGTGTGTAATAAAATTGCTTTTTAAAGAAGTTATAACTCAATCTCTATTCTAATTTAAAAATTTCAAATAAGTGGCCTTCGGGGGCAGAGGGATGAAAATTATAAGACATGTCGACCGAAAGATTTTTAGATTAAAAATTTAAGTTTTAAAATTATTTAAACCACATCACAGGTAAAATGTTGTAGATACTCTACAGGGCGAATCGAAAATACCCTCACAAACTTCAGGAAGTGATTAGGAAATGCTGGCATAATATAAAGATAGGAAGTTTTAATAAATGAGGGTCGTTGGCGGCATCGTTATGAAGATACATGATGTTAACATTTTATTTAAAAACATAAAAATGTATTTTTCTACAATCAAGCGTAAAACAGCATTTTGTGCTTCCTAATGAAAGCAAAAAAAGGTTACTTTAGAGCGGAGCGAGCAATAAAGTCGTTTTTGCGCACGCGGACAAGCTTTAATACGAACGTACTCGCTGGCATCTAGTTGTTGAGTTGCTCTATTTATTGTTTGACATCTTAAATATTTGACATTGTCATTTAAAATTATTACCCATAATATGTATCATGAGTGTATTTTATTGGCATGATTTGTAGAAAAAATTATAGGTGTAATTTAAGCGCAAAGTATTTTTGTCGCTCAAACTCGACAAAATATCCCTTTGTACTCATAATATAACAATAACTATAATATCTCCAAATTAGCTAGAAATATTTTAACTAAATTTTGTGGATCTCAACTGCTATTAAATAGGCATATTTTCTATTACATCAAACGAAGATATTTTGAACAGAGATCAAATTGAACAATTTTACTTTAACTTTGAGAATCATTGACTGTTCTAATAATTATATTCAGTTCACGTTATATATTTAATTTTTTGGTGCAGCAGAAGCGTATCATTTTTTCTTCAGTAATATTAAATATCATTTCAAGACTAAGAATAAGAATGATTTAAAATAGCACAACAGTGATTTATGGTTCATAATACAACACTTGCCATTTACTTAACATTGGTCGCTATGACTACGCGCTTACTTTTAAATCAATTCTTACCCCCTGCTGTATTGGGTACCCGACAAGCGCATAAGTCAAATCTGACATTTGTAATCCATTTTGAGGGTTCGAAACGACAGGCATAATTATTATTGTTCTCAAATTTAGTTTAAACCGAAATACATATAGATTTTGATAATTAAAACGAATAATCCAACTGAAGCTGCCCAAAGGATGTGTTTAAATTTGTTGCCGAAAAGTCTAAGAATCATTAAATGGCAACGTATGGATGCTTTATGGGCAGGAGTACAAAAAAATCAAACCTGTTTCTGAATGTGTATTGCTGCAAGACTTTAAAGAATGCTATGAAGTACCCAAAATCTTCAACGCTGTGTAAATATTGAGGTGAATGATAATAAAAATCAGTCCAACACTGCATGACAGATAGCTCTCAGTTCGAGAAGCAGCCCATATTGCTCTGTACCTCGCTGGTTATCGGAACCAGAACGAAGTGAAAAGAGTGTAGGTATAGTCACCAAGTCCAATTAGTTCAATTAGCCGAATCACGGTCATCAATTTGTCGACCAGCCAAAGCTGTACTGATGAGGGGTAGACCCCGAAACTAGTATGCCGATGGGTTGATCGACAAATTGGTGACTACCTACACTCTTTTTATTTCGTTCTGGTTCCGATAACTAGCGAGGTACAGAGCAATATGGGCTGCTTCTCGAACTGAGAGCCATCTGCCATGTAGTGTTGGATCTAAAACACGCCGGTGGATGTCGCCTGCTTCTGCTCTGTACAACATCTCACAAGCTATGTATTTCAGTACTGCATTTTTATTAGCACTCACATTTGAGTGCAAATATTAAAGATAGTTTAACAACAGCTCCCACAGCTTATTGGTGCCACAAAAAAAAAACATTAGTGACATTTTGAAACAAAATTAGGTATGTTTTGGGTATTAGTTCTAGTTCCTTCCAACAGCTTTGATTAAATTTTTAATACAATTTAGTCTGGGAATATTGCAAACAGCTATTTTTATTGTTCTTTTTTTCTTTCACTTTAGCAGACTATAACATAATAACTTTTGTGTAAAAAATTGTCAGTAACAATTCTGGACTTATTTATCAAAAAAATATATATATATAAACCTAAAAAAGTAATGAACCAAACCATGAGCGGGTACCAAGTTGTCTTATTTAAAATCGGTCTAAAATGGTCTAAAATGGTCTACCTAGGATCTAATGTTGAAATTAAACTTGCCAAGCCAATAACTGTTATAATATGATCTATTAATTCTAGAATCACATTTAAAAATATGAAAGAAAATTAGCCGATCATTGGATGCTCCACTAATGTTGGATCCACTAATGAGGGATGAATGAATCATTATCAAAATACAAGAGAACAAATAGATAATTTGAAATTGCACATCTCGGTTAGAGCCGAATTCTACAAATTGAAACTGATACCGATACTACTGGGTGTTCAGTAAGAAAGTTAACAAATTTTCTGTGAAATCTTGAGAGAAAAAGATAGAGTAGCTAAAGTACCATTTACACTTATCGCCCCCATCTCTTTCTGTAAAAGCTTTATGACTTATTATTCACCACTTGGTTACTATACTTTGGGACAAAAATTGTTATAAAAGGTTCAGGTTTTCTTTCTTATTCTAAAATCTTGTAGGTATCATGTAGATATTGATTAAACCGTCCTTATCTATTATATATTATATAAATTATATATATTATTATATTATATATTATAATTATATTATATACATAAATTTATATATTATATATTATATAAATTCTAATACTAAGTCCTATAACAATGAATTTTGAGTTAAAATACACTGTAAATATTTTTTGCACTCTGACACAATGTATAATTACAACTACTATTTTTACGTTTCAAAAGGTATGATAATCACTACACCTATATTTGTATTATACAAAAGTCGACTTATGAGGTACAGTACAAGAAAGAGCATAATTGCCACACAGGCGAGTGAACTTTGTCAACTTTACATATTGTAATCTATAACTACAGATATATCAGTGGCTGACTAACTCAGCTAACTGAAAGATTCAAATATGTAAGTAGGTTTTCGTTCTGATTTAAACTATGAAAGCAATTTTTCCTTAACAGCTGCTCTTTCTAGATAACAGTTTCTAATGAACATTCCGTTACAACATAAAACTGCTTTTATTATTTAATCCCATATATTTAAACAACTCCTCAGGTTCTTCTACCTTCAGGCAGTACTACCTTTATCATAAATTAAAAATGTTACAATGTTACAAGAGAATGAAAACTGAGACAAAACAAACTGTTGACCAGTTTACGAGCAATTTGTTTTCAACAAAACGCACACAACATTTCTTAGGTATTATATACATGTCACCTCTCTCTCAGTTATTGCTAGGTATACAATATTTTAAGGCATAAACATAATTAAAAATTTAAGCAATAAGTTTTATGTTTTAAGAGCTTTCCTTTATCTGATGACTGGTCAAATAGTTATTTTTGCGTTCAAGCGCGCGAAAGATACTTTGCGTAAGAATTAGGAACAACTACAGCTGTTTAAAAAAGCTCGAGGGCTCTAGGCAATTGTATTTCCTAGGCTATGAAACTTTACCAAGGAACGCAGTACTTTTCTGCTACCCCTGTATCGACAGAGTGCGCGAAAACGTTTTTTTCTACACGCGTGCCCGAACGTTTACTTTTCCGCACGCATTTGAGTGCGGGAAGTTCTACTTTTCCCCACTAGGGCGGGAAGTTGTTCAGTAAAAAGGTAAAAAAACCTGTTTGTTTACTATTGTTGGTATGGAAGATCGTAATAAGAACCAGTAAAACTACCACGATTTATAGTTGTCAGGAATGGTGGCATTAGGTGCTTGGTATACCATCTTACTTATACCTGTACTGCATCTTTAATTTTAGTTTTGCAAAAAAGGCCTCCTCCCTTTTGCAAAAAAGGCCCCTCCCAGGCCCACCTCGTATTTTTTTAATGAAAAAGTTGATTTCTTTAATTATTGCAATGTGCGGTAAAAGTAAGCAAATATCATTCATCGCGCAGCTGAGGCAATAAATACAGTACAAAACATACACATATTGACAGAGTTTTAGGACGACTTTTACAACTATCAGTAAAACTTCACTTTGAAGTTAAAATACCAGATATGACATACATTGCATTGTTTCAGTTTCTCAGGTAAACAATGCAATGTATGTCATGTCTGGTGTTTTAACTTCAAACTGAAGTTTTACTGAGAATTTCATTCACCACCTGTTATTCAATATTTGTCCAATATTCTATTGTTATAGAACAATTGTAATCATAGTAATATTCAACAACAGAAAAATTATCGCGATAATTTTTCTGTCAAAAAAAATTATCGCGATAATTTTTCTGTCAATGTCAAATGAAAAGTAACTGGCTCAATGTCATAGCATAAACCATGCAAATTAATTCATATTCAATCCATAGTCATACCATCTGGCCCCGCAAGAAGTTTTCTGACATTGATTCGAATCAAAATAGCTATACCTACAGGGGTGTCGCAAATGTAGCAAGGGTTTTTAATTATTTTGTTCATGAAATTCTCCTTCGAATATAACTCGTGCATTGAAAATTGCAGGTAATTTTAGACCGATATGCAATTCATGCAATTTGTATCAGAAAAAATCACTCGTGCACTGCGTGTAATTTTGAATGCACTTGTTATATTACATAAAATAATTTTAAAAGTCGTCCTTACCCGTAGAAAAAATATTGTTCCTAACACTTGCGGAAAGTATCTTTTCCGCACTTGACTTCATCTGCAGTCGCGTGCGGAAAAGCATCGCTTTCCGCACTTGTTGAAAAAATAACTATTTTCACGTTTCCCATGGCAACTAGTTACTTTTTTGCACGCTGCCATGGGCGACGTTAAAAAAAGATGAACATGAAAATATGTGTCAGCTGGCATACAGACAATAATATGCAAACCTTGTCATATTTTGACGGTTGTAGAAAAATATATATAAAGCTTTTGGTCAATCATATAAGAGAAAACACTTAAGACATAAAACTTATTGCTTTAATTTTTAATTGTGTATATGCCCTAATGGAACTTTTAGCAAGATCGTATTTATATATTTTAAACAGAACATTACAAAATGCTTTTGAAAAAGTATGGAGTATTTATTAAAAAAAGTCGTCAGGTCATCTTTTTTTTTTGTAGAACTAACGAATTTAGTTGACAGTTCCTCCCCATGTTCTCACAAACAAAAAACTTATCAGCTGAGCAGAAAATTTTTTTTTCTATGCATCTTCCGGTGAGGTACTATCACTTTCACTATCCGGATTTTCTGATATGATCAAAGGCTCGATAAGTTGGTCAACTATCCCATCCAGTCTGCACATTTTTTTCTCCACTTTTATTACATGATTATTACAATTTTCCCAATGTGCAACACATTGTCTGTAGCACGTAATAAAATCTTCTTGACAGCTTAAATACTTTATTTTGGCAGCCACTTCTTTTTTCACTTGAGCCCAAATGAGTTCAATGAGATTTAAATAAACAACATCAATTTTATACAAATGGTATTTTTCTGTATATTTCCGAATTAAATGCAAAAGTTTTTTAAACTTGATGCTGTTTGAATGTAACCACTCTTGCATTGCAGATTTCCTTGAAGAAGAGGTTTTTTTTTTCTTCAGTTCTTCTGCTATGGTATTTTCCGCCACAATAACAGAATTGTTAGGCAATTTACTTAGAAATTCTCCAAACCATGCTTCAAACGCATCAGCATTCATTTCCTCATGATAATCCCCTGATTTCGTGCCCTCAAACATTAATAATGCTTCCTATAAAAAACTTTGACTAGAATCAGCATGCCATACAATTAAACGTTTTCGTTTTCCCGAAGGATTTACTAGTCTTGTGGAAAAACCTTTTACAAATGCCTGACGTCTATTTTGATTTCTTATATTAAAAGATAAAAATGGGACTCTTTTCAAGCCTGTACCGCTGGATACTTCTTAAATATGTATTTCTCCCAACGACAATGTCACATCGTTCAATTAAAATACTCTTGCGGTTTATTTTCATGTACCTATAGAATAATGATTTTAGATCCAAGCATTTCAATACCTTGAAAAACTTACTTAAAATTTCGTTCGAGACATTAATGGCAGATCATTGCGGCTTTTTAAGACCCCAAGAATTTTATTGAGGGTGGGAATTTAATTTTTTAATGAAACGCTATGTACAAGCCTTCTTATTTCATTTGTTTGGCCTTCATTTACAGTTTTAACGGTCGCAGGTCATCCACCACAATGCTTAGAAACGACTACATTTCCGGTTTTCCTATACTCTTTCAGAGTGCGGTAAACTGTTGACTTGACAATCTCTAAAAATAATTAGACATATCCAAAAATTTTAAGGCCCCTTAGCGAGTAATATAAAGGAGACAGTTTTTACCTCCTGCTTCAGCAATTTTCGAAACCAGATAAGATGTTTTTATTAAAGGCTTGCCTGCTGTTAATTGCTTGTATAACTTTACGATATACTGTTTCTCTGCCAAAGACATATGCCCGAAATCTAAACGTTTTCGTTTCTTGGATGGACAGTGTGGAGACTTTCCGCGTCCGCTGCAGCCGCTAGTACTTGGGATGGCCGGATCCATGGCAAAAACAACGAAATAACGCAAAGTACTATATTATAAGTCCTTAAAATAACTTTTGGACAATATAACGCATTTACATAAAGCATTTTCGAAAATATCGCCATTTCATTTGAATCACTCCTCCTAGTTTTAAAACAGACTATAGTCTCCGTTAATTTCCGTGACGCAATCTCAGTAATAAAGACTCTTTCTCGAATAACATTTTTTAATAATTAAATCTGTTTAACTAACTTCTGCTTAAAAAACCAAGTCTTAATTAGACAATTAATGATGTAACGACATTTGAAGACTTGCAATGTTAAACCGTAAACGAGCTTGTGCGCCTGCCGTCCGGCTGGGAATGGGGTTAATAACGTCTGCTCAACGAAGAAAACTTTCAAATTCAAACATACCCGCATAAATTGATACCGTATTTGTAAATAATATAATTGTAGTGTAGTAAACATTTTTCGCTCTATATTTTCTATGTTGCTCGTGACTTCCTAGCGGTTACGTCTATCATTACCTAATGCGTTTCGCGCTCGGCTGATTCTTAAGGATCTTTTACTTTCGTTTCACACACAGACAATACCGAGCACCATGGGGCTGACAATGTTTCTACGACTCGGTATAATGAATTCGATTCACATTTCATAATTCAATTTTATAAATGTTGTGACTCTCGGCTAGTTTTGAATGAACCCGTATTGAAATATGCAGGTGATAGTGTCGTTCACATTACGTTGTCCGTAAAGGATTGTTTCCTGCTTTAATAACAGCTTATAAGACAATGAAAAATTTGTAATGTGTATAATATACAGAGCGATTATCTGATTTGGTACACATTACGTACACGGTACAAATATGACATTCTTTATTTCATATGGTAAAATGTCCTATGCTAAAAAAAAGAATGGCATATGTGTGGACATTTTAAAAAGTTGCCTTTTTATTGTCAACATTTTCGCTAAAGGAAAATAAAAGTTTACTTTGTTATTAGATAAGAAATAGCTATTTATGATTTAAGTGTTAAAAGTGCGACTTTAAGACACGCATGTGAGTTCCTTAAAAGCACATTTAACACTAATACTATACAATATTTTTTACTTACGCATTAAAATGATTCTATAAAAATTTAGTTAGTATTATTTACTTTCAAAAATCGTGTTAAAGTTGAATTTTTAATGCGTTTATAGAAAGAATATGGTACGTTTTGTTCGACAGAGAAAGTCGAATAATAATAAAGGTAATAGTAAAAATTAGTTTTAATTTTTTGATCTAATTGAAAGCAAACTATTGTTATGCAGCCAAAACGACAGATTTGTATCAAAGTGAGTAATGCCATATAGTATACTTAGAGCCGGTATTTTGAATGCCGATCATGAACTTGATCAAGTGATCATCGTTCAAATGTTAAACCGCGGTTAGTATTGATTGAGTATATTCCGGTAATTATTTTGACAACTGATTAAATTATTCGATCACTGATTATCTTTTTATCGCCTAATTGGATATTTCAAGTGCCGATAATTATTAATCAGATATCAAATACCAACATACGTTGAGAATTTCATTCACTACCTGTTACTCAATATTTGTCCAATATTCTATTTTTATAAACCAATTGTAACCATAGTAACATTCAACAACGGAAAAATTATCGAGATAATTTTTCTGTCAAAAAAATTATAGCGATAATTTTTCTGTCAAAGTCAAATGGAAAGTAACTGGCTCAATGTCACAGCATAAACCATGCAAATTAATTCATATTCAATCCATAGTCATACCATCTGGCCCCGCAATACGTTTTCTGATATTGGTTCGAATCAAAATAGCTATACCTACAGGGGTGTCGCAAATGTCGCAAGTGTTTTTAATTAATTTGTTCATAAAATTCTCCTTGGAATATAACTCGTTCATTAAAAATTATAGGTAATTTTAGACCGATATGCAATTCCTGCAATTTGGATCAGAAAAAGCACTGCGTGCACTCGTGCTTTTTTCATTCCAAATTGCATTCGTGCATATCGTCCAAAATTAACCGATAATTTTCACTGCACTTGTTATATTACATCTGATTAATTTTATTAAATATATTATCAATAACCGTCGCCTGCTCCTGCTCTGTACAACATCTCACCGCTCTCTTGTAGATTTTTGGCTTTAAATCGCGAACTCACGATCTCCAATTTGTCGACCAGCCAAAGCTGTACTGATGAAGGGTAGACCCCGAAACTAGTATACAGATGGGTTGATCGACAAATTGGTGACTACCTATTTATTAATTTTAATTTAATAATAAACCAGGCGCTAAATATTTAACCGTCGCGTCGGCGTCGTTAGCTAACGTCATTTTTATAATATATTGTTCATGCTTTTATCAAATGAAGTACTTTTAAAACCTTCGTTGTTAAATCTGGATTTGAATAAGGTTTTTGAATACGGGGTGTTCATTATAAAACTTCATCTAGCAGGCTACGAAAGTTTGACAGAAAAGGATGATATAATCAAGATAAATAGACTTTTGTTTCTCCATCCTTTTCTTTTGACATTTCACAGCCAACTAGATGAAATTTTATAATGGACACCCCGTACTTTGATAATGTCGACGAATATTATATGAATATTATTAGGCCGTATTCTGTCTCGACACAGAGAAAAACAATTTAATTTGTGTAATGACGAATAAATTTATATTTTGAGAGAAAGCACAGTTTGAGCAAATCGAACATTTCTTAATTTTTGAAACACATATAATTTGAAAAACGAGGTTTGGTTAAACATTTTTCAAAGTAAATAAAGTGTTGTTTCTTTATCCTTCTCGTTTCATGTTTCACTTTTTCACTTAATTTCACTTAATGAACGCTATTACACTTCATAGTTTGTAAAAGTGACACTCTTTTTCTTCCCATTCTGTGTTTTTTGGTTCTCCAATTGACAACCGGCTAATTTTATTTATTACCTATACCCCTTTTTCATTAGTAAAGTTTATTTATATGTAGATGAGACAAGAGAACATTATACAACATAGATAGAAAAGAATGTCATAATCAAAGTACATAGACTTTAGTATTTTCATCCTTTTCTTTTGATATTTCACAGCCAACTAGATGATGTTTTCAAATGAACCCCCCCCCCCCCCCCTATGGTTATTAACATAATATTTTTGTGTGTTCCAGGAAATAGAAATTAATTAAACGTAGCTTGACATTTTTAAAATTTGCAAATTGAGTTGCCTTGAAAAATTAAATAATTGAAGTCGTTACTTGAATTGACTTGAATTTTTATAGTAGAGCTTGACTTGATGTCAAGTATTTTCAAACTACTTAATACTTGATCGAAAATAGTTAATGAGCAATAGAAACTAAAACTTGGTTACCTAATTTCCTATCAGTAGAATTGACGACAATGAACTAACCTGAACTAACTTAAAGCATTTTCATAACTGAATCAGTTCTAAAGTCTTACCAAATGTACCTTTTTTTTATTTGGAATTATTAAAAAAAGGTTTAACTGCACTTTCTACTATGGCCACAAAAAAACGCCAAATCTGAATTTAGAAAATGTTTAGAACTTGCCTGGCAATCAAGTCTCCAACATGTATAACAAGAAAAGGCAACATAAGTGATATATTTTTAAACGACTTTGAACCTAATCCTACCTGTATCTTTCTGTTCCTGGAACCAACTCCAAATATGCATTTTTTAAAGCCTAAGTAATTTTTTAACTGCTTTTGGCTTTAATTCATAAAACATTGTCTCCAAAAACTTCTCTTTTTGACACTAAATGTAGTAGGGTCATTCTTAACAGATCTTGGTCCCAACTCTAACATGTTTAACAAATTTAGTCCCAATTTCAAATTACAACTGTAACATAAATTGATTTAATCACAACTCCTTGTAATCTTCTATTTTTAAACGCTTTAAGAATTTTTAACTGATTTTTGCCTGAATTTTTTCAAAATCTTTTAAATGCTTTGAGTTATTTGATTAACTGATTTAAGTTGAAAAGTTGCAACTTTGCAATTTCTTTTTAGTCCAAAAGTGTATTTTACCAAAAACAATATATCACAAGATTTGAATCAATTTTGATTTTTTTTGTCCTAATAATGATTTTATCCAAAAATATAAAAATTTGCATTTTTATTATTATAAATTATAAATATTGAATATTTATTATCAAATTTAGTTCTAATTCTCATACTGCATTTTTCCCTGAATTTTCGACGAAACCTCAAATTTTTATTTTTACGATTTTTTTTTCTAATGTTTCTAAATACATTTTATGATTTCTAACATGACTTTCTCAAAAAACGCCACATTTTTTAGGTGTTTTTAGTGTAATTTTACATATTTTGAGCTAAAAATTAGTTTTGCTAAAAGCAAGAAATTAGAAGATTTGAATTGTTTTGAAAGTATTAAAATTGACTTTTTCCAAAAGCCTCAAAGTTTACCTTTTTAGACAATGTGTTATGACAACTGACTGTTCTCCACAAACACCAAATTAACGTTTCTGAACTTTACAAGTAATTTTTAACCGATTGTGGCCTGTGCTTTTTTTTTTAAATTCCTAATTTGCATTTTTAGATGTTCTAAGCTATTTTTAACCAAGAAAACAAGACTCGGTCTCGATACCAGGTGTGGGCTTTTGTTGCCACTGTTTTTTTCTTATCTTGACAAGTTTTTGTCTTGAAATAAAATTTTCCGAATTTTGTAAATTTCAGCTTTCAAAGATTCAAGATTAATAAAAATAATAAAATAATAAAGCGGAGCACAAGTATTTTTCAGATTACTTGATTTTTAAGGTACTTGAAGAAGAACTAGTCGACTTGAACTTAACTTGAAGTGAAAATCAACTCAAACGGTAAAACCCTAAAAGAAACAGAACAGGACGGACCATGCAAAAACAACTAATTTAAAAAAAATTTCGTATTGTGAATCCTGATCACGAACTTGATGACGTAATCATCAGTCAAATGTTACAGTCCGATTAAACCGTGATTATTATTGATTGAGTATTTTGGTACTTTTTTGGGTGTTACATATCGATTGGCTAGTCAGATTATTTCACCACTAATTGTACGTTGGCATTCTTGATTTTCGTTATTAGTTGTTCGCTGTTCATTGCCTAATTCTGAGCCCCTGAGTCCCGTTTTTTGCGTCGCCCGAATAAAAAACTTTCTGTTCCTGGAATCAATGAAAACAATAATGTCAAATAAGAAAATATCAAAATACCAAAAAATAACGTTAACAACTGACGGTTAAATATTTAACGGCTGCCAATTAAAATTAACAATGCACGTTGGTATTTGACACCCGATTAAAAAGATAATCAGTGTTTTAAATAATTGAATGATACTCCACAAGTTATAGCAGTTTTTGGCAGATGTCGGAATCAATACATTCTTTTATTTGAAGCTTTTAGGGATAAAGTTCCTTAAGGTTCTAGAAATATTACATTTCAAATATAAATTGACCAAAATTGGTGAAAATAAAAATAAGTTTGAAGTAAAAATAAGGCTGAAGGACTTTGGTCGATGGCCGCAGATTGTGATTGTTGTATTGTGATCTGTACTAACATGGTATATATATATAAAAATAAGTTAAGAATTTTGATATCATTCGATATATACATTTCGACGGGCGTGAGTCCTTTGATGTATCGAGTGATAAACACAAAAGCAGTATGTTATTTTAAAAAAGTTCCTGCATCAAAAATCCATAATTATGGATTGAGTTCAAAGGTCAAAGTCTGGTGCATTTTTATATAAGTTATCTGGAAGATGAGGCTATTTTTAGTTTTATCGCAATGTCGTCTGATCAATGCATGAGGAGATATCTACTAAAAATGACTAAATGACTAAAAAACAAACAGAAAAAAGTTCAGCGCTACTGAAAGAAATAAACAAAACCAATGAACTTCATTAGAAGACCCAAATCGTGTAGAATAAAGTTTCAACAAGTTCAATGTAAGCTTAAGCTAGAGATTACTTGTTGTTTACTAAGTCTAGAACGTATGCATATGTGATCAGTTTTTATTCATAAAACATTCTTTTAAAAGAAGAATGTGCACTTCATAACCACTTACAGTAATAGCCCCTGGTAGATACCAAAAAATTATTAGAGTGGCTTGAATTTATCCATTTGACCAAAATTTCATTTAAACGTTCATTCAAACGTGATTGGCGACAAAATTTAAAAAAAAACTATAAATTCTTAATTAATTTTCATCAAATTCATAACATCATCAGCCAAATGATATTCTATTCTGTACTGTTGATAGTATAAAAGAATAATAAAGTTGTCAGTGCCTCGAGCAAAGAGATCTTAGACAGCTTATTAAAATACCAATGGCATAATGTTTTGGTATGCTAATTAAGTGGAACACCTTACCCTACATGTACAATTTCAACTGAAAACATCACTTCAATATCACAATATCACACTTTTTTTAGCAAGCACTACAACATTCTCGATGTAAACCCACCCATAAGGAGCGATCTGCTAATAAATCTCTTTACTTCACGAATAGGTTGAATGTAGAACGTAGCGTTACCACTTTATGCACTTTTGCACTTACCAATTTGCGGAACATGTTTAGGCCGTGCTTTTGACCAGTCGTCGGTGAAATGTAAATGATGTTTTAACCAAAAATCGCAGACCCATATATACACTTTCCACCCATGCCATGGTATCGCTCACTCTCCTATTAAGGCCGTGAACTTAAAAACGATTCCAAGTAATGAACATAATTTTTTGTGGTTTTCAATGGTAATAATTAGATCAGCATTATGTTTTTTTTATGACTTATTTGTAATATAAGGTCTAGGTTTATAATATAGTTTAATAAATTATGGCTGTAGGTAGGATTAGAGGTCAAGAGGAAGTTCTGATTTGAGAATGTTTAGATATAAGTGTCAACTCAATTATCTATTAAATGCAAATGTAATAAATTATCGTTCAAATGATGTATCGCCATGCAACAGGACATCATATGTTTAATTATTAATACATTTTTTTACGGCCTTTTCATGCCTTTGTGAATTTTGAAAATAAAAGACAATTCTGAAGACATTCTCCCAACGTGAAAATCACATCTACGCGATCTTGCACTGACAATTACTTCATTTATTACTTCTGCCGGTTTCTTATTCCACTATCACACCCTTAGGTATTACATCTGCCGGATTCTTTTCCAAGGTATCTTACGGAGACGCTTAACAAATAAAAATAGCCATACGATAATAAATTTGACTTTGCTGGACAAACCCTAACAGATAGACTCTATACAGCCTAGAGGAAACAGAAAGAGCTGTCTAAATTTTATCCCCTGAACTAATTATAAAAGGGGCATTTCATTTGAAATAAGCGAGTTATTGTAGATCAAAGAGTCAAATATATTTTTTTTCTACAAACGTCAAATAATGACGCATTTTACGCTTTCATTAGACAAACGAAAACCTAACCTTTTTTGAGTATCAGAATGTGAGTTTACTTTTCCGCGCGTTGCCCAGGACAGCAAGCGAAAAAGATTTTATCGCTTGCTGTCAATAGCAACTACCACCACTCAACCAATTATTAAAAACGTCATTGTCACTTTGATTTAAATTTTCAGATTGTGCCTTCAGTTATGGTCAGTTGTGATTCACATTATTTGAAATTGATCGTTTGCAGAAAAAAAGTTGTATGCATTACGAGCAAAAAGTAACTTTTTTGCTCTCGAGTGATTGCCGCTCTCCGCTTCGCGTCGAGCGGCAAACTTCACTCTCCGAGCAAAAAAAGTTGTACTTTTCGCTCTTAATACATAAATAACTATTATGGATTGTAAGACACCTGTATAATATGGGACTGGTACTGAGGTCTCTAAACGTAGACCAATTTAACATTAATTCAGCCTCCGCTTTACAGCTGTGAGGAAATTGAATCTTTGCTTCTGTGAATTTTTATTAGCAAATACAACATTTTATAAAATTGTAAATTTGGCAAAAATGGTAACAGTGAGATATGTGTTATGTTGTTATTAAAGTTTCACTCATTTTTGATCTAGAATTTACATCCGTCATAAAATATATGGGGGTCCATTTAAAAAAAAACATAACTATAGTAACTTATTCTTCTTTGAGTCACCCATTAGAGTTTCAAGTAATTTTAAATTATGCTCGTAGAGGATCGCTGTATAAGTATGAAAAAAAATATTTAACGGTTCAGCTGTAAATGACCGACGCGGATAGCTTGGGACACCCTACCAGAAAATAGTGTCGTTACAACAGATGTTGCTAAAACTTACTAAAAATAAAAACTGCAAGGGAAATAAATAAAACTATATACAGCATAAAATCTTAAAAGAAAACTTGGAAATCCTGAAAATTAAGATACAAACTATTTGAAATTAGTTTGCCTCTAGTATTTTGTTACTTTCAATGGAAAGATTTTAGAGAAAAGAAATTCTGAGAGTGCCTGTGAAGTAAAGAAAAAAATCTATATTGTTTTATTAGAAATCCATGTCCAATCCTAAACTAATTATCTACTCCAGATCTGGCTTCCCCCAAAATATATCAGACAATTTATTAAGGACCACACATTGAAAAAGTCTGGTCTGCCTTCTTTATAATGGTTAATGCACTTTATAATTTACTGTTTGGTTTTGCCTGGGACTTTTTTAGGCGTTTGGACGAATAGAAATAACTTATTTGCGGTCATTTCTTTTAATAATGCAACCTCGAGAATAGTTATTTATTATATTATATATTAGGAGCGAAAAATGAAATCATGCAAATAAAATGCATCTATGATACACTGAAAAAAAATGCTGTAATTTTACATATCCTTTACAACAGAATTGAACTAATATTACACAAAACTATGTGCAAAAGTACATTATTTAAAATTTCACAAAAATATAACAAATTTACATATAAGAGACAGTAATAACCCACAAATAATTAAAGTTACGCGGTAAATTTGCTGAGATAACTTAAAATTACATTGAACGAAAAACGAATACAACAAATACAAAAGTTTTGTAACTGTACTTTCCAAAAATGCCGACTTCAACGTAAAATTACAAATAAATCGAAACTTTACAAAAAAAATGTAAACTCGGTCCTATCGAATCATCGCGTTTTTGTCACGTGACTAATCGGTCTTTCAAAATGCACGAAACGGGAACGACAAAGAATCGTTTGTCTATCATTGCATTGCATTATATTATAAAAGACTCAGGTAAGCATTTTTAGTTAAAAATTATGATCGCCTGTGATATTTGTAGAGAAAATTTGAAAAACCTGTTTAAGTATCAACTCCATATGAGTTTTGACAGGAATATGCCGCGATGTAGTTTTAACTGCAAATATCCCAACTGCAATTTATCTTTTAAAACGTATCGTCTGTTTATTCAACATGTTAAGTTTAATCATGCCAAAATACAAACTACTTATAAAGATTTTATTCATTGTACATTAAATGAATGTCACTTTAAATCTAAAAACAAAAGGGAGTTAAATGTTCATGTAAATGGGCACTTGCGTCATGGCTTCGCAGTCAAATGCCCTTTATTTTTCATTTGTAAGTCAAACTTTTATGTTTTGTTTAGATTATCCCAGAAGACACATCGTCTCTGGATTTTTGGACCCTGAACCGTGCATAATTCTAATTGGTAAATAGTTTTAATAGTTTTTGATTAGATATTTATAGCATCTTTGGTAATTTGTAGATCAAGAATTATGTATCTTCTTTGAGAGGGAGAAAATTTTGAGTGCTAGCACATTCGGAGAAGCTTTTCATCTCTTGTTCGCTATATACTTCACCTTCAACCTCGCCTATCCCAAAGAAGCCTCTTGTGTCTTTGAATTTTTTCAAAGATATATTTTGAAAATTCATCCCAACGAGGTCACAAAATCAAGAAAGAAAAATGCTTCAAAGAGAAAAGGATTTCATTGTTAAACAAATTAACTTCACTATAAAAAGTTATATTTTGTTAAATTTGAAAAGTGCAAAGATATTCTATTATGGTTTTTAAAACCTCTGCTCTGTTTTCATCGACACTGTGGTATAAGCTGTGATTTGTTTAAAATGTCTGGATTCGATAAAATTATTGGGTTTTTTGTTAATTAAGTGCCTTTTTTCTCAGGCAAATGCTTAGACATTATTTTATTATTTTTCAAATGCCTTTTATGTGTACACACATTTAGTTAAGCAAGTTGCCCCAATAATAAGACATGATTTGTTTAAGTATGACCACGACTTTAATATAAGTACATACCTATATACAGGGTGACCGTTTTTCGAGTGGATCTCGGTTATTTGAAGAGACAAAATACCTATTTATGTAACCAGTTACTAAAAGTCCGATTTTGTTTAACGAATGAATGTTTGCGGGACGAGCGCAGCGATTTGAATGAGATACACAAAATAGCTATTTATGTAACCAGTTACGAAAAGTCCGATTTTGTGTAACGAATGAATTTTTTTCCCGCAATTTTAATGAGATACACAAAAAAGGTTTTTCGTCACGTGTTTCATACAAGATTTTTTCTAATTTTGACTACAAATACCTACTTAGAGAGAGAATTATTATTATTAAACTTCAATATTTACTTTTAAACCACTTTGTATCTACTTAATACCGTAAAACTATAGCAACGGTGTGCCACAGCCGAAACCTGCAACTGGTGGTGACACCAACTTTTCATCACTAGTTACGAAAGATTTTACTTTTCGTAACTAGTTACGAAAAGTAGGACGTTACGTCACTGTCATCAGTATTGAAAAGTGCCACTTTATATGTCAAAATTAGAAAATAGCTATTTATGTAACCAGTTACGAAAAGTCCGATTTTGTGTAACGAATAAATTTTTTTCCCGCAATTTGAATGAGATACACAAAAAAGGTTTTTCGTCACGTGTTTCATACAAGATTTTTTCTAATTTTGACTACAAATACCTACTTAGAGAGAGAATTATTATTATTAAACTTCAATATTTACTTTTAAACCACTTTGTATCTACTTAATACCGTAAAACTATAGCAACGGTGTGCCACAGCCGAAACCTGCAACTGGTGGTGACACCAACTTTTCATCACTAGTTACGAAAGATTTTACTTTTCGTAACTAGTTACGAAAAGTAGGACGTTACGTCACTGTCATCAGTATTGAAAAGTGCCACTTTATATGTCAAAATTAGAAGAAAGGCTTTTCGTCACGTGTTTCATACAAGATTTTTTCTAATTTTGACTACTAATACCTACTTAGAGAAAGAGTTATTTTTATTATTAAACTTCAATATTTACTTTTAAACCGCATTGTATCTACTTAATACCGTAGAACTGTAGCAACGGTGTGCCACAACCGAAACCTGCAACTAGTGGTGAAACAAACTTTTCATCACCAGTTACGAAAGATTTTACTTTTCGTAACTAGTTACGAAAGGAGGACGTTACGTCACCGTCATCAGTATTAAAAATACCACTTTATATGTTAAAATTAGAAAAAAGGTTAAATTAGGGCAAAGTTGCGCAATTACAAGTGTATGAAAACGACGTTTTTAAATTACGAAAATTGCGACTGATTTCGAAAACTATGGCAAAACATCGAGATTTTTAAAAATGTTTTTATTTTTTCTAGTCTTAATTTAGAGATACGAAACGTCGGATTTTAAATTTGAAAATACCACTTTGAAAAGAGCAAAACGTGTTGATGAAGAAGTACCAATTATTTGTAATTATTTCTTTAAGACTAAAAAAATAAAAACATTTTTAAAAATTGTTGAAAAACAAAATCTCGATCTTTATGCGAATATTTCCGAAACCTCTCAGAAATTTCGAAATTTGAAAAGGTCATATTTGTAGACTTCCAGTTGTGAAATTTTGCGCTAAACCTTCTTCGTATCTCTTCAAATAACCGAGATCCTCGCGGTTAAACTCGAAAAACGGTCACCCTGTATACGCAGAAACTAAGCATTTTGCGGACGCAGCACCCATTGTTCATAGATGGGACTGATGGGAGCTTAATATAGTTTTTACATAGTATAGGTTAATGTTTAAAGTACCAGGTATTCGATAATGAAAGTCATCAAGTTCGACCAAAATGTTTTCTCTCAACACAAAGTCAACTTGATGATGTTTAATATTGGACTCTATACGTGTACATTTACGAGTAGATGTAGATTCTAAATTAAAACCGTTAAAAAGTTTTTTTATATTTGTAAATCGATACAACTTTCAAAGTTAGTCGTTTTTAATAAGACGTTATTTTGTTATTTGACTGTATTATTACTTTCTATTTTGAATAAAAATTATGCCTTAATTTTTAATTTATTTACACTCAACCCATACTCTAAAAAATCGTATAATTATATAATTCTACAACATATTTAGGAAAATTATATTGGGATTTTACAAGGAAATATATTATTACATAAACATTTGGTAAATTTACAACGTATAATAAAATAAATCGTTGTAATATTAATATGCAAAATTACAATTATTTTGTAATTTTACTCGAGTAATATTACTCCTTTGATGTAAACCTTCCACGCATTTTACAAAAATTATGTAAAACTAGTTTTACAATATATCCTCAATTTTACAATGCACATGAAAACTGATTTACAATTACTTTGTAAATTTACGAAATTTTTGCAATGTTACCTCAAATGTTATGGTCACACTAAAAGCATTACTTTTATTGTAAAAAGGCGGCCAATTTTTTTCAGTGTACTGCCTACTTTATACCTCTAAATTATTTTTTTTATTTACTATTTTTTATTTAAACTAAATTAACACGTGTCCAATTTAAATGTGTACCTTTAGGTAGATCTGTTTAGACTTTCATTACTAATTATTAAATGGAAGCATAAACGGGTCGAACTAAAAGTTGACATTTAACTTTGACAAGTGTTAATTTAGTGTAAATGAAAATTAGTTTAATTCTTAATTTAGAGGTATAAATCGGGCATTACGTTCTAATCATTTTAATTGACAATATATTTGAACAGCCAATAGACCAACTCAACAACTAGATACCTGTCATTACGTTCGTCTTAAAGCAGATGCGCGTGCGCAATAGCTATTTATGTAACCAGTTACGAAAAGTCCGATTTTGTGTAACGAATGAATGTTTGCGGGACGAGCGCAGCGAGTTCCCGCAATTTGAATGAGATACACAGAAAAGGCTTTTCGTCACGTGTTTCATACAAGATTTTTTTTATTTTTGACTACAAATACCTACTTAAAGAGAGTTATTATTATTAAACTTCAATATTTACTTTTAAACTACTTTGTATCTACTTAATACCGTCAAACTGTAGCAACGATGTGCCACAACCGAAACCTACCTATTTGTTTCTATGGTGATGAAACGAACTTTTCATCACCAGTTACGAAAGATTTTACTTTTCGTAACTAGTTACGTCACTGTCATCAGTATTGAAAAGTGCCACTTTATATGTCAAAATTAGAAAAAATAGTATATTAAGATACAAGTTTCATAACCAGTGCACTGGCGCACGAATCCAAGTTCAGATCAGTGCGACAATGGCTTTATGGATCGTATGTCTTATACTATTTTATGTGGTAAGATAGATTAAAAAGAACACTATTTTATGTAATAAGATAGATTAGAAAGAATAATAACTAAAGATAACTCATTATTTAAAACGCTTAGTAATATTTGTTATTTAAAATTGAGTTTGCGCGTGACATTGACGTTAATTTTGACTGAATATTATTGGACATTTCCATAAACCGCTGCTACTTAACGTCAAATTTTACCATTACCACCTAAACAGAGCTGAAATAACTATAACGATGCTGTAATAAGGCTGTAAACGTATCGCTGTCAGTGTTTTAATAACGAACTAAACGAACCAAATTACATAATAGTATACTATTATTATCCAACATGCATATAATGTAGGCCATCATTACCGAAGGTGACGTTTGAGCCCACGAGGGTAGCGAGTGGCGCAACTCACCTGAGGTAATGATGAATATTATATGCAAGTTGGATACTATATTTTGCCACGGATTGATTTATAATTTTTACATAATAAACAATTAGAAAACGCGGTCGTGAACACGCTTTTTTGTTTTGATTGTCAAAGTAAAAGTGACGTTAAAACCATTATGGCGGGACATCATGAGACGTTTTATTCTTACCAAAACGGACAATAGCAAAACGAAAGCACAGTGTTACGTGGTGTGGTCATATATTAACAATAAAACAAATTTAACAATACACAATGGTCCGCAAGATACAATTCCGGATGGTGTGTGGTGTGGTAATGGTGTAGTAATGGTGTAATATTAATTGGTGGCCAAAAGCCTCCTTAAACGAACACTTGCTGTTACCAACAAATTGAGGTTGTGAAGTGGCTCAGATAAAGCTCGGGTAAGTATAATGCACGACTTATTGCTGACAGGCTCAGCAGGATGGATCCCAGATTTAAAGAAAACCTCAATAAATTAAGGCTACAGCAAGGGTTTGCTCCAAAATATGAGTGGCCGTACGTAATGAGGCAAAATAATGTCACCCAAGTTCACAAAAATATAACGTCGGCCAAATCTTATCAATATAAAAAGTTCACAAAAATAAAGATTTGACACTAATATACACTTTCGTCATATGGCCAGTTACACTAGAGATGTGGGTCTAGATGTCTCGAAGTGGCTCAGAGATAGTAGTCCTGAGGTAATAGCAACAACAGCATGTTGCTGTTGTTGCAGGGACGACCACACAAATACTGTGCGCATACCCAAGGAGGTGTCACAAGTAAACTAAGAATCAATTGAAACGATACACTCCAAATTTTGAATGAAATTTAAAACTGTCTATCTCTAAAGCCACTCAACTGATTTTCGTTGGCGATGCCATTTTGGTAAGATCGATACTCGGTTATATGTTTTGCAGGATTCCTAATACAGAGTTCAACAAAACTTGATGCATTTTTGTAAAAACTTTTTGAGAAGATAACTTAGCGGAAAAAAAAATTAGAACCTTATTTGCGACGGGAGTAAATGGAGACGAGTCATACCTCGGGAGAAATTTGGTGTTTTTTGGATATTTTGCCTGATGCCATAGATATCTAGTTTTTTCTATAAAAGAGGTATCATTTAACAGTGGGGCTCCAGTTTGCCCCATAATACAAATATTGATAAACATTTCATATGGAATATACAATAAAGACTAAGCATAAGGCAAAAAGTAAATTTTTTTCAAATATCCAAGTGATAATCGAATGTCCATAATTAAGTGATGTGGAACAGTGGAACAAAATGTCTGGATGATTTTGGAATACTGCTGCCTGATTATAGGAGCTATTAATTCCAAGTGTTTAGCGTCCCAATAGCAATGGTATGAAGGTGGATTAGCAGGTTGGGAACAAAATAACAACTTCATTAAATTTTCAAATCGCCGACGTTTCGACCGTATATTGCGGTCTGTATCAAGGCTACAAATGTAAGCACAAAACAATCACAGTTACCAATGGGCGATAAAATTAAACAATTTAAATTATTTTGATTGTGTGTTTAAAATATGTTTGAACAACAAGATTTAAAAAAATACAAATTGATTGATTGAAAAATACAATTGACTAATTGGTACATGAAACCTTCAGTTTCTGGCAGAGTGGTTAACTACCTGTCGTCACATCCTACATCTCAAAAAATTTCGATAATCAAAAACCTTTTTTACAGATCGTTTACATTGAGTAGCGTTGAGTTTCATAAAGAGAACGAAAACAAAGTAAAGTCAATCCTTTTAAATAATAACTACCCTCTCACTCTTATAAATAGAATTATAAACGAATATAAACACACACTAAAATAACAACATACCAAGCAAAAATTTCTTTTTTTTATATTTGTAGCCCTGAAGAAGATTGTAATATACAATCGAAACCTCGGCAATTTTTTAACGAGAGCTGGTTTTATTCAGTCCTATACACTCTTAAACCTGTTCCTATTCATTGACAACAAGGACGTTAACCACACATAATAATTTAGAACCTTGTTGAGAGTACTTCTTGACATTCTGAAATTAGATTTGATTTCTTCTTCAGAATATTTGTCAACGGTTTTTTCTATATATTCCTCAATTTTGGGTCTTGGAGCTACTTACTTGTAAGAGCACTATTTTCTTTTGTTGCAGATAGTCTGCACACATTTTGTGCAGACCTAATGAGGTGTTAGTTACTTACTCATTGGCCCTCTAGCCTCCAGATTTTCGTCACTTGAGCTCTCTGAAGAACTGAAGAGTAGCTCATCAATAAAATAATTTTCCATGTTTGAATCATATAAATAATAAATGACATATAATTATAACGTAACATTAAAAAGCTCAGCCCGAAAAAGTCCGGCTCAGTGGCAACAAAAGCGCATGCGCGGCTGGCAAGCTCCGCCCCTTAATTTTGAAAAATCGATGATGCCAAGCTTTATGTTTTATTAAGTTTTCGCCGAAATATAAAATATCTAATAATGTATTATATCAATATAAAAAATACTAAGAATTATTTTTAGTTTCTAAAATGTTTGAGCTGTTAGTTAACTTGGCAAATTAGCATGGTGTGGTGTAAGAAAAAACTAAAAACGCATAATTTATTTAAAATAAGCTTCTGTTCTATTCCTGAATATAATTTACACATGACAATGCCGTAATGCTGTCAACGTCATTTGCTGTTAACCTAACTTTTGAGGTTATTTTTTGGCGGGTACGCGCGTAACATTTACACATTAGTCAGTTGATAATAATAATAAAACCATAATAATAATTATCATAATGTAATATAATTTAATTAATTATAATCATAAAACCTCAAAAAGACGCAATACTCACTATTTTCATGATCAGAAAAAGTCTAACCATCCTATAAAATATTGGCTCCTTTCCTTGTCTTGACTTACAAGTCAGGAATCAAGAAATCAATACACAATACACTTGGTAGTCTTTTGTCGCCCTTTCTTGCCTTGGCTTACGAGTCAGGTATCAAGAAATCAATACACAATACACTTGATAGTCTTGGTGTTATTGTAGGACAAAGTATTTGAACCTACGCGATCTTTGACGGGAACGGTCCACTTTCACTACCACCAAGCGATGTTGCAAGCCGCCCGATGAGTATTTATTACTTATTACACTAAATTGTTTTAAAATAAATACGAGCCTATAATCAAAAAAACAAATCTTCGATCTTTCGTTATTACAAATTTTCTTTTCATGTCAAAAAGTACTCAGAGTTGACCTAACCTCAAACTTTTGTTCTTCTAGAGTTTTTGGTAGACTGCTCTGTGCGCTGCGACATTACTACCATCCTTTGTTTTCTCATTGCGCATAGAAGGATGAGAATACTCCGAGAGCGCACTAGGGCGTCCGGCCGAAAACGCAATTTTTTCGGTGGGCGTGTCCTCTGCATATGTCTTGCGCAGAAGAATGTGCGCATTAGCAAGCAGTGAGCCTAATCTTGGTTTCCATAGGTCACTAGAAACTGCACTTTTAGTCCGTGGGGAAAGATTGACGTTCGTAGTATATTAACTAATACGAATATGGTTTGAATTTGTCAATTTTTTTTCTTTATACAATACACTTTGAGGAACGATCATTAGTGTAATCTACAGAGGATCAATAATTTAATGATGATCTGCAATCCATATTGTAATGTGTAATCACTGCACCGGAAGTGCCGGGACCCCATTTTCTTCCCCTTATTTTTTTTTTATTATGAATATTATTATGACATGATGACAGCGTGACATTGATAACGGTAACAGTTGCGTTCCGTAAATAACCAGGAATTTTCAGGAACCGCTGTGTCAGAACCGACTATGTCAAATGTCAAACCAACCATTTACCAAGCGTTTAACCGTTAAAGGTTTGGAAACGGTACATGCCTTTAGTTGGACCAGTGGTACAGGTCGTAGAAGTTTTGGGACATGCTTACAAGCCCCAAGCAAGCGCAATGTGTGCAGTTCGCGCCCCTACCTAGTACCTAGAGTTATAACGAACTATAATAATCGAAAAGCAGAAGAAAAACGCAAGAGATAAAACAATAAATTTATAAACTACTTTTCTCATAACAATACAAAAGTGTTTTCCGGACTTCGAAGTCGCGGTCCAATGGATTTTTTTCGTGACGTTTCGTCTACAGCTGCGGCAGACATTATCAAAGGCGATGAGGCAATGGGCGATAAGACATTGACTGATACGATTATGATCCGCAGGCTACTGAAAAATCACATTGTTAAAACTGTCTTCAGACCCACTCAAACAATACAACAGAGCTTGAGATCGGTCAAAGACCGCAAAGTTCCCTATTGGCACCCGGAGTTTACCGAGTTCCATGCAGCTGTGGCCCGGTATACATTGGCACCACAAAACGCAGTGTTAACACGAGGCTTATGGATCGCAAGACGAGTTGCAGGGTGGGACTAAAACAAAAGTCAGCAGTTGCAGAGCACGCTCTCTCCGAAAGTCATGACATCCTTTTCAATGAGGTGGATATCTTATATCAATCACAGCGTTTCTATTCGAGATTAACAAGAGAGGCCGAATTGAGATTTTTAAACACGAGAACCATTTCAACACGAAGGAAAAAATTACGTTCTTAAATGCAGACTGGAAGCGAAATCTACGACATACTTCGAGTGCGCCAAAACCCCGCGCCACCACTACCCTTATCTCAGTCCCTCCACTTCAGCGCAACGGCATGGGAATGAATACCACGGAGCTCTCCTTAGTCGAATCAGTCAATGTCGGGAAGTACGGGAGATCACTTCGCCCATTGCCTCATCGCATTTGATAATGTCTGCCGCAGCTGTAGACGAAACGTCAGGAAGAAATTCCATTGGACCACGGCTTCAAAGCCCGGAAAACAGTTTAGATTGTACTTTAACCGGGCGTGAAAGCCTTCACAGTCTTACTTAAGTCAACTTTATTAAGCACTTGAAACAAAAAAAAATCTTAGAAAATATATTTATAAACTTGTTCACTAAAAATACAAGTTTACATTAAGAAAATATAATTACGCAAAAGAAACACATCTATTCAGCTATTAACAGTCCCTTATTAATAATTTGGTCCTGCCATGGTACTTGACACTCTGTTACAAGATACTGAGCTAGTATCTTGTTACCCTAGTTAAGTTATCTCCTATTCTATACACCTCCTTTTTGGCAACATTTGCTACAATTCTACCTACAGATTGCGTGACTGGTCTCTCTGATCTCCATACTCATTTTCATCTGGATTATTAATATAATCTGGTCTTCGTCTGGCTTGGCATGCAGTTCAGTTTGACAAAAATTGTGAAGCAACTACAGCCTTAACTATATGGTCGTCATTATTTACATTAGCATTAATTGTGGTTTTCAAAATTCGCCATCGAACTGACTTAATGCCAAATGTATTTACTATTACTTGTATTGCTCTTGAGAGTCTATAATTAAAAATTCTTTAAATATGAGACAAGTTTTTTCCTGGGTATGGTCGCATTATGTAGCTTTTTAAATTAAAGGCCTCGTCCACCACAAAGAAAAAGGGCATAGAGACATTGCTATTGGGCAGCCCTGTAGATGGTGCCCAATTGCGAGAGACTTGGGAGTTTATTTTCTTCTGAAGCTTTCCCAAAAAACGGTTCCGAAAAATTTTACCATCACTTTGTGATCCATATGCACCTTTGCCCACAAGAGTAAACTTGTAATTATTGTCACAAGCAGCCAAAAGAACGATGCTGAATGTTTTCTTATAATTAAAAATAATGATCCACTTTTTGCTGGAGCCTGGATATTAATAGATTTTCCGTCTATCGCTCCCAGCAATGGGAAAAATTCCAGATGTCCCAGAATCCCTGGATAATTTTTACCCATTCTTCGGCAGTAGCTGTTTTTTTTTTTAAATAAAGAGAGCTTAGTAGATTTCATAATGCCCGGCAGGTCTCTTTAATAATCGCATGCACTGTTGTATGTCCAATATGAAAGTTCCACGCCAATGCTTGTTCCTTGTGACAAATATTTATAAAACATAGTTTATAAGTAAAAATGTATGCTCATAAAGAAATTTCAATTAAATAATCTTACTGCAATGTTATGACGTTCTTCATGTGAAATTCCATCATTACGTTCTAGCTTCTTAATATGTGACTTAAGGATCGCTAAGAACTTATTAAAGCTGCTTTTGTTCATCCTAATGTATTTAAAATATTGTTCTTGATCCCACACACTAATTTTCTTATAATATAATTGGCCCCCAGACATCTTGAAATCTTTCAATTACAGGACATAGCTGCACATAGTTAATCCTAACACTCCTAAGAGACTGTTATGTGATAATCTCTTACCGATCAGAAACCCGAATGTGGTAAACAAAACAAAGGTAAAATAGGTAAAGAAAGACGAACGCCAAATCCAACTTTCAATATAAAATGAGACGATGTTCGGAGCCAGCGCCGCCGCCAAATTCAACGGCAAGTTTATAAATCTGGCCTTATTGCGGAGTATTTGATTTTCTCACGCTTCTTCTGTAACGCAGTTTTGATCTTCTGACTTACCGACATCTCATCTATGCCCTTTAGAGTACTTTTAACTCAGAAAGAAACACGAAAACTTTGCTGCTATTCGAATTAACATAATAATAGTGTTACGATTCGCAGCAACGCCGCATGGGAGGCGGGGCAACGCATGGGAGCGTGTTGGTTGGTGGAGCTTCGCGACCTATCCGCGCTGCGTCATGGCTGACACGAGTGATTTATTGCTCGGCTGGTTTAATCTAGAAGGCAGTTGTTTACAACCGTTTTTTTTATGTGAGATTATTCAAGAATTCTTATAAAGAACTTTCTAGGTTTTTCTGTAATTTTAGGATTGTATATAAAGGCGCATAGAGCGGCTTTATATACAGTCCTAAAATGTCTGCGGTTAGAAGTAGTCTTATTTTAAGCGAGCTATAAGTAAGCTAAAGTTACGAAGCGATAATAGAAGGCTATAAAGTGTTAAGTAGTGAGTTATTTAGTATACGAATTGTACCTGTGTATATTTGTGGAATAAATAAATAGTGTGTTCGTGTTAAATCGTCACACTGGAATTATCGAACCCCGAGTTCGCAACAATTGGTGTCAGAAGTGGGATTCCAGTGGGAATTTGAGGACTAATATTACTGAACTGTAAGTGAGTGCTTCATTGCCGGACATTACGTGTTTATGCCAGTGACCAGAAGCCAGCATCAAGCGATGGAGGATCAACTTGCCGCCCTGCTGTCCCTTATGCAACAACAGAGGGAAGAACAGGAGAAACGTTATAACGAACAGAAAGAAGAGCAAGAAAGACGTGATCAACTACAAGAGCGACGTCATCTAGAACAAAAGGAAGAACAGAAACGGTTTAAAGAAGAATTAATGAACCACCTCGCAGCTAGGGAGCTTCAATTGGAGGAAAGAATAATGCAATCCGTTAACGAATCCGTTAACGGCGTTCACGAATCCATTAACGGCGTTAACGAAGGACTCGAAGCTGTCAACCAGAGGGTTCTCGAGCTAGAAAAGAAATTCCGGGAACAACTTGAAGACGACAACGTGTCTACAGAGAGTTTTAGCACAGCCAACGCTAAAATTAAGCCTCCCGACTATGATGGTACTACGGCCTGGGAAATTTATAAAACGCAATTTGAGGCAGCTGCAAAAGCTAATGGTTGGTCCGAGCCCCAGAAAGCTACATCATTAGTGGTAGCACTTCGTGGAAAAGCGGCTGAGTTACTCCAATCTCTGTCTGCAGCGGATCAAAGTAATTATGCGGCTTTAGTACACACTCTGAAACTACGATTTGGAAATGAGCACAAAGAAACCGTGTTCCAGGCCCAGCTGAGGATGAGACAGCAAAAGTCAGGTGAATCCTTACAAGAATTTGAGGCGGACATAGACAGACTCATTCATCTGGCATATCCATCGGCTCCTGAATCTTTTCAAATGCAATTTGCCGCCGAAAGGTTCATTGAGGGAGTTCGCGATAGTGACATGAGATACCACTTACGTCTAGTAAGGCCCAAGGATATCAGCGAGGCACTAGTTCGGGCCCTGGAATTCGAGGCGTCACGAGTATCATCTAGTTCATCTCCACGTGTAAGAATGGCAACTTGCAATGAAGAGGCGAATACGTTTATGGCTGAATCCATGGCCAGTTTACATAAAGCGATGAAGGATATGGCAGTCAATATGCAAGCCCTGTTAGAGAGAACTCTTCGATCGACAGGCAATCGGGGCATAAAATGTTTTAACTGTGGTAAACTGGGTCACGTCAAGAGTAATTGCCGTAATAGGGCAAGAAGTCCGTCGCCGTTGTTTAGAAGAACGAGCGGAAACCAGGACCGCCCTAGATTCCAGGAAAAGCCAATTCCGGTCAATGTAAGGATGCAATTGACCGAGCACGTTAAGACCCCCAGGATCAGACAGGTCAACCAATCAAGCCAAGGCAATAATTTGGTTGGCAAAAGTGTTACAGAGGCCGGAAGGAGGACCTAAACCCGATCACTCCAGAATTACGTACCATCAAGTGTATTATTCATAGTGAGCAAATGGTTAATGTGTTATTAAACGATAGAACTGATTCTTCTGAATTCAAATTGGTAGCTGGGCAAGAGGTAGATGCAATTTTCGAGAAAATTATGAATTTTACAGTTTTAGCTAGTAATTAGAGTCGCATGGGGGGGGGGGGGGGGAACTGAAAAGAAAGAAGGAAATACGCTAAGTTTGTTCACTGCAGAACCATAACATCCTAGAGCAGTCGATGGAAATAACACGATAATATTATGAGAAACCAGAGAGTAAATGTTAGGAAATTCCAAGAATACACTGTGACTACCCTCTCGTAGAATGATAAAGTCACTACTAAATTTGTTATAAATTGTAATTATTATGTTTAATAAAAATCAAGTCTCATTAAAATGAATATTTAATTAAATGAAATTAAAAATGCTTAGTCAGATGTTTACATTACTTTAAATCGTCCTGGGAACCATGGAAACAAAAGTCATAACCTCTAAGGTCAGAAATATAACCTAAACTATTATCCATTCAGTTATTTTTGGCATCAACCTATGCCATGGAATTTCCCCATTATAACATCGATTGCGTTTGTTTGTTTACTTGTTGGCAAAACAATTTGTCAAAAAGTGTCATTGGAATTTAGTTGTTGCCGACTTTTTACATATAATCAAGTGCTTTTTCTATATTATAAAACTTTATTTTGCAACTAAAATGCCGAAAATAGTTAATGCCAAGATCCAAACTTGCTCAGCGTCACCTTAGCTGAGCAGATTTCCAATATTTTTGGGATAAGTATGCTTACATCTAGACATTTTAGGCCAATACCTAAAATGTCTAGATGTAAGCATACTTACGTGTGTGTGGCCTATTTGAAGACTGGAAATACTAATTAATGGCTTCCTGTTTACTTTATTAGTATTAATTTTAAAGAATTATGTATCATATCTATTTGTTTTTTGTCCATATAGTGCAATAATAGTAATTTCATTAACGGAGGCAGGTAAAGCCAAATAATGTATGCAAGTACCGGCTGCCCCAACACGTCGTCTACTTGCCAGTACACGAGTCAGTAAGCTCTACGATACGCAGAAACTGATAGGCTGAAAAGGGATTCAGACTCAGATTTCCTGTAATCGCAGGCTAATTTGATAGATACTAAAACCAAAGAGCTATTCAAGTTCAAACTGCCTTCAGTAGGGTTGAGTCATAAAGCGCTTACATATAGAACATAGGGATTAAGTACCAGGTACCAATTAATTTTTCTAAAAGCCAAATTTACAAAAATGATTTCACTTGAGTTAACAAAGAATACACTTGGTGCACCTGCCTTCTACTAAAGCTGTAGACAGGTTTTCTACAAGAAATTATAAACAATTTTAAAACCTACTTTTCCTTTGTAAAAAAAGATTCTTGTGCATATTCTGGTTGCTCTTGTTAATCAAACTTTTACGTTTAGTAGCATTTCCAGTTTAAGAAAAAAAAAAATAGAAGAGAATTAGAGAATTATTAAATTAAATTGTTAATCATAATTTTTAGGTTGGTGCAACTATAAAAAGTATCAAAACTACAAGTTTAAAGTAAGAGGAAAATTATTGCAGCCCACCAGAGAAGAAAAAAGTCCTGCAAGATATATCCTCCTGTAAGATGTCAGATCAGGACTTTCACGTGTTTTAAAGTGGGAAGACCGAGTTGTATAGAAGACATAACTTAGGGAAAGTTGGAGGACTAATAGCCAAATACACGGATTCCTCACAAACCCATGCAGGGTTTTTTTGATATGCAGTATGGACTGTCCCGAATTTACATAATCATTTGTTACCAGGTTCTAGAAGGTAAGACCGTTTCGAGGAAAGTTTTCTTTACTTCTTTACAAACAAGATTAATATTATAACATTTTAAGATTTTTAATTCAGAGCCACAATTTAATACTAAGCCCCTATTCAATGCCGATAACAAACAATGCATCGTGAAGAACAGAATAAAGATGGCCAAAAAATCTCACTATTGGAAATAAATGCTTGAGGTAAAAATTGACATTTGAAACTCCATCAGGCTCCAAGGCTAATAAGGGCCTCAAGCATTAGCTTTGGAGCGTTAATTTTTTATTTTATTATATTTTGGCAAACAAAAAGAAGAAATGTATAGAAAATAAAGATTACAAAGATAAAAAGATATAGTTACTAAGCATAAAATATTTTAGAATATATGGACACATGAAGCTAACCCATGCAGAAGTTATTTAACTCCAATGAAGAACCTTGTTAATGGTTAAGAGGATCATATCTGGGCGATTCATCGAAGTTGGAGTCGCATTATTTTCTTCTAAGGATGAGCAAATTATTATATGGTAAAAAGATCATAATTTTTTCAACATCATATATAAACTCACAGTTGGACGGCAAACTCAACAGTTCGAATCCCCAGCTGCACAAAAAGAAACACGTTAGTGATTTTTGGGTGCTATGTATATTCAATGTTATATTATTGTATTGTTATTAATAAATATGCATTAATAAAAAGTCTTGCAAGCATGTCATGAAAATTGGTGTCTTTTTATCTGGGATTCAGCTATAGCCATTTCCTAATTTGTTTGAACTATAATCAAGCATTGAAGTGGGGCAATAAAACAATGGGTTCAGTTTTTAAAATATAACATGTGCTCACAGTCAGCTTTGTGCTCACAGTCAGCTATGAGCTCAAAGTCAGCATCATTGTTTCATTTTCATGCTTTCAATTGCCGCAGCCATATATCATTGACCTTGTCCTTCCATATCTATATTTCACTTTTAAAGGTCCAAAAAACTTTTTATTAATATTATCACTATAGTAGGTACTTATCTAGAATGAATACATTGCTGAACAAACATTCACACCAAAAACTGAATCTCTTCTACCATCATTTCGCAAGATTTTTTTTTAAAATATATTAATAAAATATACCTACTAGCGAAGAACCTCGGCCCATTACTAGATTCTCAATTTTTAATCAATATTATTAAAAACTTACACAAATAAACCTATCTGGCAACTATGTGAGCAAAATTGTAAACAATAATCTTAACCTCACACCGATTAATAATCACTGTCACTGTCAGTCATGTTATACCGGGTGAAATATGTCAGATTTCCAACGCCAACTTGACGACAAAAATAAGTGAATGGATTATATATGACAATGCCTGTCATAATATACAGGGAACAAAATGTCAATTTTCTATGATCTAGTGCGGAAGTAAATTTATAGTGTACACAATATAAATTTTTAGATAAAAATACACACATATTTTTAAAATTAGTGCTATTCAGATCGGACAAAAAAATAGCATAAGCATTTCGAACGTAAGGAGTATACCGATCATCTCCTTCAATATTGGCGATTGAGCGGAGCGAACATTGTCCTCGATCGGTAAACTCTCCTTACCGTTCTTAACACTTATATTTGAATTAACATAAGGGGTGTTCATTATAAAACTTCATCTAGCAGGCTACGAAATTTTGACAGAAAAGGATGACATAATCAAAATAAATGGACTTTTGTTTCTCCATCTTTTTCTTTTGACATTTCATTCACGGCCAACTAGATGAAGTTTGATAATGAACACCCCGCATATACTATACGTTAATTCAAAACGCGGCAAAGTTTTCGTGTTCTTCTTACGTTAAAAGCATTCGATGAGGCATTGATGAGATATCGGTGAGTCAGAAGATCGAAACTGCGTTTTAGAAGAAAGAAGGGAAAGTCGAATGATCCGCAGTAATACCTGAGAAGTCCAGGAGCCGCTACGAAACTATGTTTACCTAAAATTTTTCAGAAATGGTGTTAACAAAGGAAGTGTTCTAAAATTGGGAAGATTTTGTTAGTGTCCTTTTTTTTTGAATGGTAATAATTGAACATTTACGCTTCGTACTAATAAATAATACCCACAAATTTCGTTGATGTTTCACTAATCGATAAATTTCACTTACCGTTCGCTGAACGGTAAACGAAATGAATCTTTTATATTAAATAAGGTCTATATACGGAATTTCGTAATATATGTCCATATTGTCCATATTAAGGGAATGAATTTGTATATGATTTTGAAAAAGACGTTTATATGAACATGTATGGGTTCTTTTTAACCCTGAATCCGAAATACAAAGTAATTTTTGGTCACCCTGAATTTAACAAAGATCCACACCACATTAAAGAAGACATGTCATTGATAAAAGTACAACAATACTATGCCAACATCAATTGTAAAATTATGAATGAACTAACGGAAGTGAAGGAAAGGCTAATGGATAGAGTACCTGGTTTCTTATTCCACTAGCGTAGTCACTTTTTCTAACGTAAAATCAGTAAAATACACAAAAACGCTATTAATTTTCAAATAATCAGAAATGTAAAAAATGACTTTTGACTACCAACGTACTAAACAAACGAAAATGTAACAGACGTATAAACCATTCACCTATTATTGACATCAACTAGGCGTTGGAAATCTGACTTTAATATTTTTATTGTATCTTCTTAAGATGTGCTGAAAAGTGATATCTATAAAAAAAATGAAGATTTCAAAGCTAAGATGTGAAAAATCATTGAATGAAATATAGTAGAGACTGACTTTCGCATCCGGTATCAACGACTTGAGATATGTTGTCACGTCATGTAATGAAATTTACCCGTTCTTTAATTTTAACACAATTTTATTCAGATTTTACCAAATGGAGATAAAAAATAACAGAAATTGAAAATGTATAGCAACTTCCTTCTAAAGTAACAGATTTTGTTACGATGGTTATATTTAACTAGGAATGTCACTATTTATTTTGTTTTCATAGGCTAGAAGCGCCTAGGGGGAGCCGAGGTAAATATCGTGGAGGGGATAATTCTGTAAGACAGACACGCTTAGATTATGACTTAAATTGTTGGCAGACGTAAAAATGTAAATGAACAGGGGATTGGAATAAAAAAGCAAAACTGTCAAAATCTAAAAATAATAATAGGAGTCAAATTAATGACACACAATGAAACAAAGGATTTTCAAACCAAACTAAGAAACGTTTTGAAGTCGCTGTCCATTAGTAATACTAGTTTTTTTCCGTAAGTTGTGGAAATGCTTTTTAATCGAGAGAACATTCTTGACCGCCAAGGTACACAAGTGCCGAAATTGTTGAAAACAGACCGATTACCCAAAAATTTCAGCACTTGAAATGCTTTTTACGCACGATGTCCTCGAGTCCTAGGAGCGCCCTACCCCCTAAAACCACATCCCAGTGACACTGATGCTTTCCTCTTTAGAAATGCCCGCTGGTATTGCTTCAAAGAGGGTGTCTTATGTGTGTTGTTGTGATTTTCCTTGTCTATCTCCCTTCTTGCATCCTTATGTTTTTTTTCTTGTTTTTGGAATAGATTTAGATAGATTACATATGGTATTCCAGTTTACTTGCTTTTCCAGCATCCCACTTAGCCTTTTTACATTCCTATCATCTGACAAGAATATGCCTTCGAGTAGATGGAATGTGATATTCTGGTTAAAAATTATCATTTGGATATCAGATGAGAAGAACGTTTCCCGCGACTTCCTTTTCAGGTTCTCAGAACTTGTCAATTATGTTCCCTGGCATATGATTATTACGTGATAAAAACATTCTTTGTGATATAATAAAAATGCAGCATTTATGTTTCTTTGGGACATTCCTAGCACCTGACAAAGATAAGCCTTTCAGGAGAAGAACATGTGCTATTCATATGAAATATTATCCTACTTAAAATTCACTTCTATTATCACTATTATTTTTTATTTATTGGTAATTTAATAAATGGGATATAAATATTTTACTTAATTGACTAAGATCCTTTAAAGAACGTTCTTATCGCATTATTCATTAGAACTTCTTTTTAGTAACCTTATTGTCATGTGATATTCCCAGATAACATTATATATTCCCTTAATATTCTAAGATTATTCTTTTAAGAATGTTCAATATTCCAAGAATAACCCTGAGGAATATTACAGGAATATCTATTTTGGAATCTTCTTGCATTCTGGAATAAACCAGGAATATATATGAATATTCCAGGAATGCTCCTAAATATGATATATTGAATATTACAAGAATGTGGCCAATGGAACATTTCGAATTTTTTTTTGGGGCACTCCTTTAATTTTCACCTACAGAAAGAAATAATCACAATTTTGATTTTTTTTTCAATGCACTTCTTTTAAAAATGTATTTCCGGGATACTACAATTTCGAAAACAGGTACTTCGAGCTCTCAGATTTTAATATAAAAACTGTAGCAGATGTAAACTACGGCTAACTTTGAGACAAATATTGCGGCCTCTAATACAACGAGAAATTCTTAAAAAAAATTTTTTCTGGAATATCTGCAAAAGTATTTTAAGAATTATATTATTTGCAACACTCTGTAGAAGAGTTGAAATAAAATAAAAACTTCTGGTTTCAAGTATAATATATTCAGAAGCTCATCGCTTTGACACTGATACAGATATCACTTTATTCGCTCTATCTAGTCCTCTGCATGTTGCTCTCTCTGCTGCTGTCGACGGTTTAAACGATCGGGAGCTTTTGACAAATACGTCCCCACGTATTTTTCGACTTCTTTTTCGATCTTTGATGTTCTTGTTAACGCTAAAAAATAGAACTGTTCAATGTATTTCATAAAAAAAATACTGTGAATTGGGGAAAGGTATGTATTGACAAAATACATAGTACAAAGTATATACAAGTATATCACTGACCTACACATGTAGCAAACATTTGGTCTCGTTAAAAGGTTTATTTCTTTTTGTGTCCAGCTAAGCTGTACGTGCTACTTTGTCTGTAAATAACTTTTGTAATATTCTTCTGGTTGCATCCTTGTACCCAATTTTTTTAGACTGTTTACCTGAAATAGATAAAACATAGATAAGTCTAATATAAATACCTCCATTAGGTGTGTTTTTTACCTATATTAAAAAAGAAAATGTTCAATCAAAATAGTTCACCCAGTCACATATCTTTAAAATTTAAAATAAATAAAGAATTTTGCACATCTCAGAGTTAGCAATTGTATTGTTAGTTTTTATTGAAAAACATTTCCAGAATTTGAATTTTTTTAATAATTTTCGAAATTTGACTGCACTTGGACAACTTGAACTAAGCCAGCTGAATGCCATGCGCCTGCTTCTACTATGTACTACAACTGTTCATGAACAAACTGTTCTTGCCATACTATACAGAGCTTAACCACCCAACTATTTGCTACTCACTTATTAATTGAATCTCATTACCAACGGAAATTTGGGAACATATCACATGCTATTTAAGGGTAAAAGCCAGTTGTTTATTGATAGAAGCCAGAGCAGCATTTTTTTTGTTCAGTTTCCTGTACCATGTTCTATTTCTTTTAAAACCTGACTTGCCTTTGGGCATGGAACTTATATGGAAAAATGGAAATGGAAAAAGTTTTCTAGATACCTAATACCGAGCCTAGTATCTATTTACTGAGCTAAGCCTAGTATCTATTTACTGAGCTAAGCCTAGTATCTATTTACTGAGCTATTAACCTGTGGAAGAAATTTCTTAAATTTTACTATGGTATCTACAACCAAAATGGAAAAAGTTTACTAGGTACCTAATACTGAACCAAGTACCTATTTAGCTATGGAAGAAATTTCTTAAATTTTACTATGTACCTACAACTAAAATGGAAAATATTTACTAGGTACCTAATATCGAGCCTAGTACCTATTTACCAAGCTATTTACGTAAGTATGGAAGAATTTTTTTATATTTTACTATGAACCTCCAATTAGTACTACAGCCAATAAAGGTAAATAAATGCTAAGTAAAGGTAACTAACTATACAACCACGCTCGGTTTGCCATTTTGCTAGGTATTGGAGGTGCGAGTAGGACTAAAACCACTACAGGTCGAGAAATACTGTGTAAAAATATAACATGCACTAAAATACTTCCCTTCTTCTCTATGTATTTGGGGCTGAATCGTTGAACTTCGCGTTGAGACACAGGCAAGAGGGTCCAGGTTTACAGTCTTATAGCCTAGCTGACCAGATCACCAGACACCATATTATTACAGCACGATCCGACATATAACACTCATTCAGATTAATTTAATCTGGGTCTATTAAGGTTTTAACAGCACATGCCACTTTATGATTATTATTGTTATCGTGACTTTTCCTTTTGCCGAACAAAAACGCTCATATAACGTGAGCAAACTTGATGGGGACGCTAACCACTAACCTAAAAAAGAAATGATCAAAATGGAGATAATGGCTGATGACATCAATGCCTCTTTCCATACCCTGCCCTCTGCCGGCCGAACCAAAGCCCTGAAATTATGGATAAAATACCAAATGGACAAAGGACAAATAAAGTACCTAATTTTTTATACGTATGTCTTATAAAAATTATAATTACCTAGATAAAATGCATTAAATTTTTATTTATTATTTGTACATGTTTTGGCTCATTTAAAGCATTTCGGATTTTTTGAGAATATTCATAGTATAATGCACTTGGAATATTAATGCACTTGGAAATAAAATTAATATGATATGAATATTCTGCCAGGTATAATAATATTCTGAATATTCCAGGAATCTCATAGTAATCAAGGGATGAAAATATTCCAAATAGAAGATTGTGGGAATATTCCCAGAATATCTAGTGTTATCTAGGATCTCATAACGAAAAGTACGGGATATGTGGGGTCATGACAAGAATGTACTTTTTGCACATTCTTCTAGAGAACATTTCATGTTACCTTCATATTACTTAAAGAATGTTATAGGAACGTGAATATTCTTTAAATGTTATGTGGGATGTTTCTCATAACATTTTGTGTTCCCATGTTATTCACTGCTATCATTCTGTACATCTTCGATCTGTTGCACTCGAAGAATGTACTATCAATGGTATCTGTCTTGTTGCAATATATGCACTGGTCGTTCGCTGCTACCCCAAAAAAGATGCCTGTATGATTGGAAACATCCATTACCCCACATTAACTGAGTCCGGTAGTAGATCACCTCCCCATGTCTTCTGTTAATCCATGCTTCTGTGTTTGGTATGTGCGAGTGTACGAGTCCACCTGCCCGTTTCCGTATTATCTTGCCATTATTCTTTCCATCTTCGGAGGGTGATTTCTCTCGCCGTTTTTTGTCGATCCCTTATTGTATGCTGCACCTCTCTTACAGAGGTAGGTTGATTGGAGGGGTTCTGACTATTACCAGTAGGGCCTTGGTTGAAACTGTTCTGTGAGCTTGCTTTTCATATCGCGGCTTTCCAAAGGAATGCCTATGAATAGGAAAAATGAAATTTTCTTCGGAATTCCACTTAATACGATATTTCTGTAGAAGTTCTTTTTCATCGCCCTTCCCCATATTTTTGCACTATACAGAATTACTGACTGGATCACTGTAAACAGTATTCTTCTATTTCCCTCTCTAGGTCCTCCGATGTTTGGCAGTATGAGGTTTATGTTTTCGACGGCACGTCGGAATCACTGCTCTTTTTGCCACAAACAACGTGTTGTCCCATTGTCATGTTTCTATCCAGGTACACACCCAAGTACTTAGTGCATTCCTGGCTTCTGATAGTAAAGTCCTTTACCCTGACCTCAACATCCTTCACAGTTCTCCCTCCTAGTAAAACAACTACCTCTGTCTTTTCTGCAGTCAAATTTAGTAGTAGAAGTAGTAATAGTAACACTGAAGGGTGCGAAACCTTGCAATTACGCTTTAAAAATCTTGTTTCACAGTTTCCTGATCCATCCACCCTTACTCTACTGGGGCCCTCATTTTTTGCACAAGTCGACCGGTCTCTCGAATGAAGGAGAGTACCCTGTCCCACCTCATACCCGGAAGATCTTCTTGTGGAGGAAAGCAGTTCCGAATATACAGTGGCGCGGCCGCGCCCATCTGTAACATACTTCTAGAAAGTGTTATGAACTGTGACTTCTGCCCTGCTTCACAGTGTGTACTTAGTAAATGGTCGCTGATCTTTAGGAGAGATATGTGTTTATTTAATCTGCGATGACCGGTAAGGAATCCTATAAGTTCTCCCAAGCTCCGCCGACTTTTCGGGCTGGGGTACAATTTTTTGATTTATCTACGTATTTTTGACTGTGTCCAATTGGGTTTCGTTCCCTCCCACGCTCACTAATTCAATGTATGAGAGACGTAAGTCTTCTTAGTTCCAGTCCATTAAAGCATGTTTGGGAGCCAAGCTTGACCTATTTATGAGCACACTAATACTTTTCCTCGATACACTTATGGCTAGGGACTAATATCAGAGATACAGTTTTTAAGGAAAACAGCCAGCATTGAAAACCAGTCACTTTCATTGACGCGCTGATCGGCCGCAATCCTTGCCAATTACTACTCGGTGGAGCTCCTGAAGTTCTGAAAATAAGACTTCCAGAAGGTCCATCGATTACTTAGTTGGTAGATTAACAGCGGATTTAGTTCTAAAATTCAACATTCTCATGCTTATTGCATCTTGGATAGCATCGACGTCGTTGAATTTTCTCAAATAGCCTGTTGCAACAAAACCGACTCCTTCATAGATAAAACAGGTCTCCTTAACAGAAATGTACTGCAAGCAGCAGATGTCTGTCAAGCAACTACCCGTCGTCTTATGACCAAAACTCAGCCGTCGCAGCCAGCAGCTAAGGTTTTGATGCCGAAGCAGCGGTCGTTCCTCTAACGGTATGTTTGAAACCGTTATTTTGATGACAACTTGCTATGTGCCGCAGGCGACAGCAGTTCCCCAAAATACAGCGAGCAGCATCCCTTGCATAACTGATTCACTCGCGAGGGCTTTATTCTGCTTTTGAAGCTTGTGAATCGTAAATGTGTTGTAAAAATCGTAAAATAGCTCAGTAGTCTTAAGCTAACTGGTCCTATAGCTACAACGGCATCTTCTCCAGATAGACTGTTCTAATTAAGACCAACAGATTGGTCGATATCCTATCACGCCTCTACAATAAAATCAGATTCCAAGCAATTGTGCAGCTGTAGCCCCGCAGCCGCAGTTCCGAATCCAAACCTCAGATCTGTTGAACTACCGAACGGACCTTGCGATGATGCGAGTTGTCATTTTAGGCTGTTAAAAATTAAAATTAAGGATCCGGCTCCAGCCCTTAGATATTCAGCGGATTTTCATCTTGTTTTATTAACCTCTACGGTAAGAGGCCGAGCAATCTTCTTAGAAGAAGGTATTTAAGAATACCTAATTTATGTCGAGACACCGAGCCGCTTGCCTACAATGGGCGCGTGACCACAGAAATTGGCTTTTGCAGCAGTGGCAATGGGTCATATTCACAGATGAAACCATAATTGGATTGCAGAGTGATGATCATAGGCAAAGGGTATGGAGGGAACCAGGACGTCAAGAAAGGCTAACTTTTCCCCGAGAAGTTGCTCCCTATCAAGGAGGGACTGTATGTTTTGGGGAGTAATTATGCACAATCGACGAACGCCATTAATTTCTATTCGTGAGAATATGACAAGTCTAGTATACATTGATACCATTATTAGGGCAATTATCTTTCTATTACGAAACCAATTAGCGTTTAATTTCATCTTTATGGACGATAATGCTCGCAAGAACAGTGGACAGAGTTCTTGAAGAAGGGCAAGTTACCAGATTACCTTGGCCAGGGAACTCTCCAGATCAACATCCCATTGAAAACCCATGGGGTCACCTATCTAGAGCAGGTTACCGCCGTATCAATCCACCCGAAAATATGGATGGTTTAACTGTTGCGGTATTAGAGGAAGGGAACAATATTTCACAAGAGATAATTAACCAATTGATTGTGTCAATGCACCGTTGTGTCAATTTACTGCTGAATAGAAGAGGAGGTCATACTGACTATTAATTGTTAAAGTTAAAAATTCAAACAACTTTTTTCCTTATTTTTTTTTGTGGTGTCTGCAAAAAATTGCACTCATTTTGTCATTATCGTTTTTTAAATTCTTAAAACGTTCTAAAAATATTTTAATAAATAAACATGATTAATGATCCAACTCGTTATTTATTTCAAACTTCAATAACTAACCAATATCAGATGGGATCCAAGACTTTTGACGTTGTGTGTATTTATTATAAAGCTTAAGATGTTCGTTAGCTCTAACCATGAACTTTCTTCCCGTTTGGCCTACATGGACTGACGGGAGTGTCCATGTAGTCCACTCGCGACTTTATTTAGCAATTCACGCAGATCGCCAGCCTCATTCAGCGGGACATACCGATTATTCTGTCGCAAGAGGGGCCCCCACGCGATCAGCTGAGACTGAAACAGCCATTTGAGATAAACATCCCAACAAGGAAGGAATTCAAGGAAGAGCTACTTCAGCAACCTTCTGAGAATAATCAGGTATGGCATACAGACGGATCAAAAATGTCTAATACATAGTCGTCAAGAGCCGGAATGCGCATTCATGCAGGCCATGGAGAGGGCGCGGGCTTCGCCTTAGGAAGCCACACGACGGTTTTCGAGGCGGAGGTGTTTGCAATACTCGAGGTGGCCACACGAACAGAAGTCAGACAGGTAGCAGAGCAGGACATCTACATTTACTCCGACAGTTAAGTGGCTCTGCGGGCCATCGGAAGGAGCGGAACGAGATCAAAGCTCGCTCAGGACTGCAGGGATGCTCCAGAGTCACTGGCAGAAACAAAAAGGGTAACTCTGGGATAGATTCCTGGACACAGGAGAATCGGCCAAGTGTGGTTCCCAAACATGCTTTAATAGACCAGAGCCATGTCTAGAAGTAAGCAAAAGGTACATCTCTGAATGAGTGGACATGGGAGAGTACAAGGACAAACCGTCAGGAATATGTAGATAGACCAAGGAAATCTACCCTAACCCGAATAGATCAAAGGCCTCGCGGCTTTTTGGGAGAGGCCGGCAGTGTCTGGGAGACCTTATAGGAATCCTTACTGGACACTGCAGACTAAACAGGCACATGCACTTCCTAGGAATGGCTGACAGTCCACTCTGCATCTAATGTGGGGGAGGGAAAGAGTCGTCATATCACTTTCTGGAAGTGTGCCTAGTGCGACTGCGCCCTAGGACACTTGGAACCGCTTTTCTTCATTAAAAGGACCTTCCGACTCTGTAATGGGACGGGATACTTTCCTTCATTGGAGGGACGGGTCGGCTCGTGGAGGGAATGAGGGGCCTGGTGAAGTAGGGATGGGTGGATCGGGGGACTGTGAAGGGGTCTCTAAGGCCTGGTCGCAAGGCTTCGGCCCCCCCATTGTTTTCTACTACTACTACTTATTTACCAAATGCACTTCAAAGCACGAAAACAAAAAAAATACGCTACCCTTAGAATAAAGCACTATATGTAGCAAGGCTGGTTTCATACAAATATCTAAATATTTAAAAATGAGCAGTTTTTAAGCTAAAAACAGCTATTAGATATTGCTGTTTTTGGGAGGAATTCCCGCGGAAAAAGAGTAACAACTCGTTTAAATAACTCCTACACATATGACAGAGTTGTTATAAAACTTTTAAATTTTTAATGTTTTATTATATGTTTATATTATTATCAATATTCTTTCGATTGAAGCCACTTTATAAATTATGACTCATTTTCGGTTCGACAAATGAAAAAAATTTTTACTTATATATTTCAGACGTGCAAGTACTTAAGCAGTTTTGTTCGGACTCTACGCCCATCAATCTTGCATCAATCACTTCAAATCAAGCCAATTTGTAATAAGAAAATGTTTCTATCACAACTTTTAATAACATTCTGTCTGGCACCTTGCGAAATAAATTAGTTTTCAGGCGGTCTAACTGCAATAGTTTACTTGCAATATTTTACTGACAGTAGGTACTTATACAATGTGTAACAAACATCTGGAGCGTTCGCAATCTGTCACTTCATAATCGATTTAGATCATTTATTTGACTGCGATGAGATTTCGTGCTTTTAGGTCTACTATCACAAACGTTCGAATTGCGAGTTCTGCATTAGTATACCAAGCTTACTGATTTTTATGAACTATATTTATTTAGTTTCACATATTATGTATATTTTATTGTGTTTTAGAAATAATTCACACACGAATTGTGAACCTATTTCTTAAAATAACGTTCGACAATAGTCAATCGTTTCCAATTCAATTTTGGTAAAAATTAACTATTAATCTTAGTGTATCTTTAGAAAGTGGATAGTATTAAGGAGATTCAAAGATATTAAATTCTGTTTTAATAATTTTAATTAGTCAACAATTAACTAAAGTTAAAACCTTTAATTGAAAAATAAATAAAATTATTTAAATTTTAAATTCGAGGCTAGAGGCGCTAATTGGGGAATATTGACAAATAAGGAGACTCCATTGAGGCGATTTAGGCTCATAAATGCTGCCTTGCTTCCTCAAACCTTGTGGGGCTGGACTTCAGATAGGACTATGAGATACGTCTTTTTTAATAAATAATTGGCTATAGCCGAGATAATCTCCCCTATAAGTTAATGTTTTGGATGTTCACAATCTATTAGATGTAAAGTTGAGAGTAAATGTTGTTAAAGTAACCTTTATCACATTACTCCAACTAAGCGTGGTTTTACATTATGAATCACCAAAATTAGGAAATAATATAAGGAATGGTGGCTGAGCGTCTTTTGATTCGAAATAAATGAAATGTGTTAATAACCTATTAAATTTATTCAAAAAACTTAAATCTAACGCCATTATTCGTCCTCATTAATTCTATTTTGCAAAAGTTTTTTTTAAAACACTAAAGAATACTAAGCTAAGTAATGAAGTGCGAAAATCATAAATATTAAATGACTTAAATAGCAGGTCACTGGTTTAGAGCCTTTAAATACTCTTTAATATTAAATTGAAAACCAAGCATAAATCCAGTTTAACTTAATAAAAAAAATGCAGCATCATATGCTGAGTATTTAATAAAGCTCCCCCGTATGAACAATATAAAAAAATTCTACACAACGTAAAGAAAGGGTAAGCAAAGATTGACTCTTTAGCAATAAACAAAGCAGCTTTACGAATTTGTCCACAATTAGTTAGGTAAAACTCATCCACAATAAATAAGGATTTACTTCTCTCACTAAACGCTAGACGGCAACTCCGTAACTATAGGATGTTTGGGTATTTTGCCTTTACTTAACTCGGTTAGCTGCATAAAGAACAAAGCAGGAAAATAATTTTTTCTACGACCATGTAAAAATAAACAAATTTCGTCAAACTTTCCCCTAACCGAAAACGTAACTTTCGTCTCTAGTGAGAGAAAATCCCATAACGTTAACTTTCGTCTCTAGTGACGAAAGTAAGTTGTTCTAATTTCACCTATATATCGCCAATTAAATGCGATTTAACTGGTCTAATCGTATAAAACACCATGGAAAATGGTGATATCATACAAAAACATGTACATTTTGCGTACCCGGGCCTCAGAAAAGTGAATCAAAGTGTTGAAATTTTACCAAACTGAACTCATTGACAGTCGAGGTGTCATTTTGACAATAACGCGCTTTAATTTTTGAAAGAAATACTCTATAGAGATTGTTTTTAAAGTTAATGAAGACTTAATGTTAGCATGATCGAAGAAAAAGTATAGTGTTTTACTCGTGAAAAAAGCATTTACTACCGCTCGAGAACATTACCAAACTAGGCTTCGCCTCGATTGGTAAACTGTTCTCTTGCGAGAGAAAATGCTATTTTCGTCACTCGTTAAACAATATACTATTACCTAATAGTTCTATTTTACGTTTCAGTCATAAAAAGGAAGAATAACTTTTCTTTCACTTCATTCCAGTAAAGCAGAATAAAAAAAAATCCTTTAGATACCTTAATGAATGTACTAGTGGTAAATATGCGTAATAAAACAAGAAATTTACTTCGTTTAAGTGCTAATGCCAATTAATACTTAAAAATGTCTGAAATCGTAATCATTCTTGTTGTTCTCACATTAAATTCGTGGCTAATTTTATGTGCCCTATTTTCACAACACAAATGACAATTACTTTAAAGAAAAGTTGGTTCCCACTTTATTGTTTAATATTTGAAGCAAGAATTTATCACCATTATGATGTGGTAATTACCTTTCAAGCCGTAAACTACAGGACTTTTGTGCGATAAACTTATCAAACATAAATAGTGATTGATGTGAAATACCTAGCAGGTTTAGCTAAGCTTTTTTAATTAAGTGCTCTTACGCCGACTTTCTGAACTACAAGTGCTTTTACTTAATTCTATGGGCCTGATAAGCTGACATTTTTACATGGCTTTTAACGTTGTTTACACCGGTTATCGTACCGATAAATTATGTAATCAGTTCAGAAACTTTAAACATTAAAGTTTTCTCTTTCAGAGAATATTATGCATTTTATTTACCTTTTAAATTAACTTATAATTTTATGGTACAAAAATTTAATTTTTTTTTATTTTGTACCTTTTTTTGGCCCACTGCATATAACTGAATTAGAAGCAATTAAATTTGTACCGAATGGTTAAGATCTCTGAACTCTGAAACGCAGCGGCTTGAGGCAGTGGCCAAGCAACTAAGCGAAAATTTGTAACTTACAATGATGAGGGAATATCTAAAGGCTATATATACTGTATTTCCGAGATACCAACAACGTTTTTCTACTCAACTCTCTCTACATTCCGATCTCTGATAAAGTTATCCCTTTTGTTGCTTCAAATCAAAACAAATATCCAAGAACGGATGTAAGCTTGAGGTAATGCCTTGTTATGTCACCGTTTTGAGCTTATTCGAAGAGATAATTCAAAATGATTGACATTTCGTCATTGCAACTTTTTCTGCCTTGTAAGATGGCATATTTAGTTTCTTCCGGCGACGTTTCGTTTTTTGGGGAATCATCATCAACTTTCCTTTTTTAAATACGGACCTGGATTTTTTATTCGTTATTTTGATCGCCCTTTTTAATCCAAACAACACGATATGCAATATGACATATTTGGTAATTGCAAAGTTTAGCTAAAAATCATTTTATCTTTATATATAACTATTATCTCTTTTACTACCTATTTGGTTAGTGCTTTGTTTGGTAGTTAGACACTAGGATGTCTAACTACCCAACAAAGCACTAACCAAAAAGTTTTCTAAGCAATTTTCTGTTGAATTACTCTAACTCGCGTATAGCCCTTGTTCTCCTATTATATTTTCTTTTTTTTTATCAAGAATTTCTGAATTCATTTAGAAATACATATGGAACTTGCAACAAAAAAATACTATTGTAAAAAAATACACTTTTATAAATAAAATAAATTACAATTAACCATCTAAGATAATAATATAGGTTTTTATACTGGGTGTCCAGCAAAACCCTGGACATAGGAGATTAACATGGGAAATCGGTTTTTATTTTTTTGCGCCTGTACGGTTGCTTTGATTGAAAAACTTTTAAGAGTAAAGTTGTAGAGCTTATGGTCAGCTATCATCCTGTAATTTTTTAAATACCACAGTTTTGGCTATTTTTTGGAAAAACTCCTCGAAAAGTGCAAAAATTTGAATTTGGCGCGTCACCCCCACCATGCATGTGCAGTGTCGCCAACATAATAATTTCTTATGTCAGACCCCCCCGATTGTCCTTTCTTATTTATTTTGAGGGACTATCATGTAGTAATTAACTAGATTATGCAGAGAAAATTAACTGAAAACCACTGCTATCTACTAATTATTTGTGGTGTGATTTCCGTGGAAGGAAGAAATCTGCGAAGAAACTAGTTGTGTTTAGGTTAGGCAGCCTTCTTAGTCCTGTAATAGCCAACTATTTTATGAAACTTTATCAGGCCTGTACACGACACTTCATAATTTTCTTTTACAACTTAATTCACTTTGGAGAAAAAAAGAAGCCTACTACTCTTGGATAATTTGGTATCAAGGAAATCAAATGCAAAAATAGCGTCTAGCATGTATAGAAAACTGACACACACTGACGTGTACTTCGACAATGGATCAAACTTGGACCATGACTTCAAAGCCCGGAAAATGTTTTTAAAAATTATATTACTGTCGCGGAAATTCATCCTCTGACTGACAGGTGGCAGCACTGAAATTTCACCCACCGATTCACAGGTGGCACCATTAGTAGAAATCCTTCATAACAACACACCGCCTTTACTTTGCCGAATTTGTCTTCAAATACAAGTTCCAACAACAGTTTTTGGACATCTTGATTGTAAGACGTGAAAGCGGGGATCTCCAAACGGATTGGTATGTCAAACCGGCGGCATCGGGAAGAGTTGTTAATTATTTGTCATCACACGCTACCAATCAAAAAATTGCTATATTTAAAAATCTGTTTTATAGAGCTATCAAACTTAGCAGGCCAGTTTTTCATAACGCTAACATCAGTAAAGTAAAGGACATCTTAAAGGAAAATAACTACCCGACAAGTCTTGTTAACTCCGTATGGAATACATATAAAGGTCATGTCGGAATTGCGTCCGGTGAGCAGGAGCCTTCTCAGGTTGCTTATTCCCTATGTTAAGGAACTCTCAGAAAGGATAGAAGATCGATTTTCTAAAAGGAACCTTAACATAAGATAGGCTTTTTATAACACCACCACGGTGCGTCTGGTTTTTTCCCAATTAAAATCAAAGTTGCCTAATGCTATGTGTTCTGAGTTGGTCTATAAGATTTCGTGCATACAGTGTGACAACAAGTGTAACATAGGAATGACGCGACAGTATTTGAAGAACAGAATATACCAACATCAATATGATTGTCGAGAAACCGACAGAACAAAGCAAGAAAAAACATCTTTGGCCCAACATCATTTTTTATTGGGCCATAACTTTGATTTTGATAACGTTACGATACTTGACCGCGAATCCCATTATCTGAAACGGTCAGTTAGTGAAATGGTGCACATTTACATCGACATCACGGTTTATGACAGGACAGACACACAGAATTTGAGCGTCCTTTATTGCAATTTACTAAAATGTTTGAAGAAATAGTCCGAGCTGCTTCACAGATAAGGTCACCTCAGTCCACGCTAAGACTACTTTAATGCCACATGTTCTTAAACCAGCCATAGACTTTACGCGTGTTTTAATGGATAAGAATTTTACACGTTACAACTTACAACTCGACTATCTTCACTCACTGAAAAAGGTATGCACAATTTTAACAACTTAGAAATATAGTTTCGATTTTTATCTTCTATTATGTAGTTTTTTTTTCAATTTATATTGTTCAGGTTAATTTACATTGTGGAGATGTATATCATAATAATGGTAACTAATTTGTAATGTTTTAGCCCTGATGAAGATCCAATAAAGGATCGAAACGTTGGTAATTTCGAAAGTGTGAAGTGCATTTCTGCAATACTTTCTACACTTAGATCTATAAGGACGCGAAGTATCATGATACAAGTTCCAAACATGAACTCTCACCCCCGCGTATAAGACAGGGTTTTACAACGCCTTACTGACGAGTCAAGGTAGATCCTGGAACGTAACGCCAAAACCACATGCATAGGCTATAACGATCTCAGGTCATCCCAGTAGCATTTCCCTGAATCAGATGTATGGTTTTGCGGGTATAGGACAAATACAACTCCCTTGTTGTTTGAAAAACGGCCAACGTTTCGACGTTTAATTCACGTCTTCTTTAGAGCTATATTCGAAGACAAAGGATGACGTTGTTCCTGTGTTGGTGCTGGCGTGTGTAATGTGAGACGTGCATCATGGATGTAATCTTGTTTATAGACGTCATCCGTTGTCGCCGAATATAGCCCTGAAGAAGACGTGAATTAAACGTCGAAACGTTGACCGTTATTCGAACGACAAGGGAGTTTTATTTGTCCTATAACTGCAAAACTTTACATCTGTAAATTGAGAGGACGCAATACTTTATGATCATGTTTCCATGACTAACAAAAAACAAAATTTTTTTCTGGGAATACATTTCTTATCTATGGCGCATCATTTTCGAAGCCATAATTGGTGACCTTGGACAAAAGCAACGCGCGGTCTTCCGAGCACAAGACAGCAAGAAGGATCGCCTCAACGCCACGGGGCTACCAGAGCAGCTTGTCTTTCACACTCACCGCACGCAGCATCCAGCAAACTCTCTCTTCATTTACTGCACCGCGGAATTATCTCACACACATCACTCCCTGGTACCATACTTGGCAATACTGGCACATCATCCATCACTCACCTCGCTCCAGCAACAGCAACAAAAGTTTTTGTCAATATTTTACATTTTTCTAAATATTTCGGAAACCTGTCAAAATTCGGTAACACTTAAGAGAATTTCTAAAGAACTTTACGAAAGCAAAACATAGCCGTTGTGTAAATAACAATGCTGAGTGCACATAGAAAGGACATCCTACATAAAGAAAACTTTTCCATTTTCACAATAGAAGTTTTATTTTTCTTGTATAAAATTACAAAATCTATTTCATACAACTAAAAAATCACTTTATTAAAGTATACATATTATCATAGGTTAAGGCACATGTACAAAACAAATTATCTACAAAAAGTGGAACTTTGGATAACAATATGTTGTCAGCTGGCAGTCTAAGTTTTTGAGTTTCTGGAGTCATCCTTTCAGTTCTAACTGCTTATGCATGGCAGAATGGGTAGTTGGGGCAAGCCTGGGCGTTCACACCAGCTGGAATTTGAGCTGGCTGGGCGGGAGCAGCTGAATAAGTTGGGGCAGCATTGTATTGCTGTGGGTGGTATGCTGGAGCGGGGTTATATTGTGGAGTATATTGAGGAGCAGCTTGAGGTTGGGCTGAATAGAAGCAAAACATTAGATTCTATAACTACTTGCAATGACACAATAATTATCTTACCAGCGTATCCTGGAGCGAGTGCTTCAGCCAAACCTTCACCGCGGTAATCACCATCTCCAATATATTCGCCACGGTCCAATCTCTGTTGAACATCAGCAGAGTATTGACTCTGAGCGCCTTGAGCGTACTGTTGTGGGTATACTGGATTGTACTGGGATACTGGAGCTGGAGTTGCTGCAGCTTGGTACTGTAAGGAGAGCAATAGTCATTAATAATAGCTATATTATTGGAGATACAAGACTTACTTGTGGATATTGAGCAGGTTGTGCGTATTGGGGAGCAGCTTGAGCATATTGGGGAGCGGCGTTCTGGCTGATGGCTACCAAAGGGTTGGTGCAATCGGGGTAGTTGGGGCATGACTGTGGATTAACGCCAGCTGGGTAGAGGGACGCAGGTTGACCACCGGCTAATGGTCCTTGATAAGGTTGTTGATGTTGGGCGAGGGCGTAGCCTGCGAAGCAAACAAAGACGGCCTGCAAAAGGATAAATATTGTTGTTAGCTGACATCTAAGATTAATAGGTAACAATATTCTATATAAGAACCGGTTATGCAATTGAAAAGGAAAACGATAAACTTTGATGTAATATCAGAGTTGAATCATTATAATTTAGCTAAATGGCGCCGATACGATTAATTCACTTTGCCATTTTAGAGAGAATGATTTAGGAACTTAAATAGCAATACACATAAGAGTATGTAAAGCTTATAAGGCACCCAGATTTAATGAATCAGAACAGTCAAAAGTGCTGAGTGATGCAAACTCTCAAAGTAAGAAATTCATAATAAAAAAAAAACAGTTCCTTTACATGAAAATAAAAAAAGATATAATATCTTTGATACTGATGAGATACCGATAGATTCGCAGCTGTAATTACAAAACCAAATACGTTTTTGGCAGGATTCTAGAAGCGGTAAAATCAAAAAAATTCTCGTCAAGAAAAATTACTTTTAAAATATGCAAATCAGTAACTATTGATTTTAATGGTCCGAACCAAGTGAAATAAAAACTCAAATGGTGTATTCTTGTAATACCTAAGAGTAGAAATTTTAATTTTAAGGAGTCAATTTATTACATTTGAAACCCGGCACTAAATCAGAGTGGCCACTTCGATACCTCTTCTTAATAGATTTTGGGTCTAAGAATATAATAGATTTGTCTATTAGGGTAATAGTTTTTTATTGCATAGTTTATATGTAGTCTTTGGCTTCAACATCTTGCTCGCAGTGACCTCATGTTTAAAATTTCTTGGCGGAGGTTTAATTACCATTTCAAGTCTCATACTTTTTTAATAAAAACAACTTGGAGCAGAAAACCCCCACGTTAAAAGCTTTCTTTGAATGACTTTCCTTCGTCCTTGGTAGAGCTTGAAAAAAGCGTAAGTATAGCAATTCACTTCGGTTACGTTCTTCTGAACCGGAATACTGAACTTTTAATAATCATATATCTATTTTCCTCCGCGTGCAACAAAAAACAACCTTGACTTTCATGCTCGTTCTTTACAGAATTATTAACAACATAGTAAAATGATATTTTATGCAGACACGGGGTGTTTCAGATAAACTACTTGATAAATACTAATCCTTAGGTCAAAAGCTAAGATTTGTTTCTTATTGCATCGTCGACCCCAAAGTTTATTTTTGAAATACTGGTGTCCTCGCTAAGGAAAATTTACTTTTTGTTATCCTATAAAAAGATGTGTGGATATTACATAATTGCTTGACAATATTTTAATTAAGTGTTATGATAGAAACGAAAATTATACCTTTGGAGAAAAAGAAATATTTCAAGGCATGCTGCTTGTTAAAGTGGGTAATTCAAAGTAAGACGATGGTCATCCAGTGATTACTTTTTCGTTAAGGGTGACTTTTACAAGCTCAAGTTAAACTTCAGATTGAAGATAAAACTCCAGATATAACCTACATTGCATTGTTTACCTGTCAGGTAAACAATGCAATGTACATCAAGTCTGGTGTTTTATCTTCATTCTGAAGTTTTACTTGAGCTTGTAAAAGTCGCCCTACATTTTTTTATTCCGCGAAGCCCTAGATTTTATAAGGTTATGCTTAAGTAATAACTTCAAGACCTTGTCTCATTAAATTGGTTAAAAAGGTATACAGTGTTAGACACTTTTCAAAAGACCAATCCAAATCAGTAATATATCGAATTAATGTGAACATACAGTTTTCTTGTGCAAAAATGAGAGAGTTTGTTTAGTATCTTTTTCAAATTTGAAACTGTGTGCTTCTCGATATAATATATTCATTTAGTATGTTTATCTCAAGCTGGTTCGATCGGCTTGTTCAATCACTGCAAACCACTGCAAAACATGAAGATATAAACGTTGTAGATTAACGATTAGGATTGACTAGTCAATCATAAAATAAAACCATATTTAAATGCTCAATCCGATTAAAACTGTAAATAAGAAACGAGATAAACAGGATCAAGATTTTGAATTGACTGATTGACATTTAACAGTTGTTTGGGTTATTGATAAACTAATTGGCGATTTTAGCTAACTAGCAAATATTTTTTGACGATAAATTTAGGGCTCTTTAATTCGATTGAAAGGCGGATTCAATCTGCTCGAGATAAACGTAGTCATTTAATATTTGATGCACATCTTTATCTTAAGGAACTACATAATTCGTAAAATAGACACTAAAAATAACTATCAATTAACGAAAATTAATGATGAAATTGTTGAAAGTTTTGATACAGTCCTCCGTTTTGAAGGACGGAAATTCAACAATAGAACACAACTCTTTTTAGATTAAATATTCGACATCGGTATATTTTCTTTTATAAAAGTCACTCATAAACGCTGTGACAGTCTTTAAATTTGCAGGATTTTTCAGTAAGCAGCTATTTTCCGTCCAAACAATTGTTTTTTTTTCATATAAGAGTGGACCTAAAAATTATCAATAAGATCCGTAGAATTCTTAACAATACGATTTTTGTCAACTATTGGCAACTACGTCAAGTTTTTTTTTTATTATATGTATCTTTAAGCTAAATAAGTGTACCAAATATGAAATTAATACTATATCAGAAAGTTTTAAATTTAAAAAAAATGGCGCCAAATTTAAAAAAGAAAATTATACACTTCCTGCAATTTTTGTTTGAGCATTTATGCCTAATCGATTTGTTTACTTTTTTGCAACTATAACATTGTAATACATAATATTATATTAAAATACATAATACTGATGTAGATACTATAATGTATCATAAGATTTATATTTTCTGACCAAAAAAAATAATGCTCGAACCTTTTCGATAATTAAATGTACCTATGCCTTCCACAAAGAATGAGAAAAAAAGTTATGCTTGGAGGTTGGTTTTAACACTAACAACAATTTCAAAACACAGTTCAATTTCCGTGCCTTTAAGCCGTAATATTATAACATCACACACTTAACAACAAAATCACATTAAATACCAAAAAATTAACATAAAAGAGTGCACTGGTGATTGAACACTTACCAGTTTTACAAACATATTGTTTCGGTTTTTGCTGACAAAATGCAAATGACTGACTATCCAAAATTCTCTTTATTATTTATACCAACACCACACCCCTGCTTCTTGCGACAAGTAGCCCTGAACTTAGACGAAATTCAATGTAAAAATTTCAGCCATTAAATTGGCTCTTGTGCGGGTTTCATACGAAAATGGATCAGTGTACCTTGCCAACCTTCTTAAGGTTCGCTTCAGGTTCCGCCGGTCACTTCTTTTATTGTTCTTGGTTCTTGAGTATTATGGGTATGTACCGGATACCGAATACGGTGAGATCGTTTACTTGTTCGTAGATAGGTGATTTATGATATTTTAATTATACTTAACGCATATACAGAATAATTTTATAATTATGGTCTTAAAAGAAGATTTTTTTCGTCTGGCATAAAAACACAGAAATAAATTCTACAATGTTTATTTAATTTCTCTTAGGGCGTTTTTAAGTGAAGCTTGTAAAATTTAGACTTTATATAATGTTAATTCTATGGTTTTAAGGCTGGGATTTAAATAGTGAGAAAAGGCTAAATATCCTAACAATATTTCAACATTATTAATTTAAATCTTGAGTACTACAGGGTGATTCACGTTATTCGACACGGAAGATTATGGCTAAACTTTTAGATTTTAAAAAAGTTTTGTATATCGAATGGATGAGGGTCTATTGGAAGTACATTTTAAAATTATTGTCATTGTATACAGGTAGTTCCAAAAGTATAAAATTGATTAAAGTTTTATTTTTTTAAATGAAACACCTAGTATATTAATGTATTTTCGGTATCTACGGACAAAAGTAAAGGTAGTTTTATTAAGGTTTATGGCATCTAAACCGTACCGTTCTTCAGATATTTGTGAAAATGCAGCATCAAATTTAATGTTTAAAATCTCAGCACTTGGTTTCTTTTCAACCACCGAAATTGGCTGGTGGGCTACTAGTATATTGAATTTTTTGCGGTATGTATTAAATATTAACTACTGTGTACCAAATGTAAAAAAATGAACACTAAATTATCCCAAAGTTCAAACAGTAATAACTCGTTTAATTTAAATTAAACACTCTGTATTTTATAGTATCATTAGATGCAGAATTTAGTTTCCTATCAAAAACTATTAAACATTCCTATAGCTTGATCGTTGCATTTTCTTGGAAAATTGCTTTTTTCTGAATTTGCGCTGACATAAACGAATGTAGTAATCTAATTTACCTGTTCAGGTCTGTTCAGGTGTTACCTGATTTTAACAAAGCAAAATTTATTGTCATTTCTAGTTGTCACATATTAATTTAAAGTTAAATGTTTTTTACTGTTATAATTGGTGGTTAACAGGGAGTTTTTTATTTAATCAAAATGCTCGTTTACACAACAGAAGAACGAGTCGATAAGATCTTCACTCTAGGAGAATGATTGCAAAATTGTCTTTTAGCATCAAGGGTTTATGCTGAAAGGTTTCCTAACCGAATTCGACCGAATAGAGCCGTTTTTGAAAGACTGTTGGTTCAATTTAGGCAAACTGGTAGTGTTCAGTATGAAACGACTGCCAAAACGAGACCAGTTACAGAAAAACAAGAAACTGAATTAGCCGTTATTGGCTCTGTAGTTGAAAATCCCCATGTCGGGCAACGAGAAATTGCACAAAACTTAAATATTAGCCAAGCAAGCGTGTCAAGGATTCTTCAAAAACATAAATATCACGATTATAAGATACAACTACATCAAGAACTCTCCGATAACGACTTTGGCCAACGAGTGAACTTTTGTATGTGGGTGTTAGAAAAAGTTGGAGAACAAGAAGATTTTTTTGAATCAGTTCTATTTAGTGATGAGTATACTTATCATAACGATGGTTCTTTCAACCGACACAATTTTCAAATTATTCTGATTTTAACTCCCATGAATTTAGAGTTATTAATAACCAACATAGCTGGTCAGTAAATGTATGGGGGGGCATAATGGGACAGTATGTGATTGGACCTCATTTGTTTGACGAACATTTAAACGGAATGTCGTTTCTAAATTTTTTGAGAAATCAGCTTCCAATTTTACTGGAAGAAGTTCCTCTAGATATAGGAACAACCATGTGGCTGCAAATGGATTGGTCACCTGCTCATTATCATCGTGAAGTCCGGAAGTTCTTAAATGTTCGTTTCCAAAATCGATGGATTGGAAGGAATGGAGCACAACATTGGCCACCAAGGTCCCCTGACATAATGCCTCCCGATTTCTTTTTATGGGGATATGTGAAAGGAATCGTGTATAATACGCCACCAACGACAAAAGAAAATATGAAGGAACGAATCAGAGAGGCCTTCAGAAGCATAACCCCTATATGTTACGCAATGTGAGTGAAGGATTTAAAAACAGAATACGTTTGTGTTTAGAATTAGACGGTCGTCATTTTGAACAAACTTTATAACTGTTTGTTTTACTCTTATGTTGACTTGTTATTTATTGTATTTCAAATTGCCACTCTGATTGAACTTAATTTTTTTGTAATGGAGATGCTTAATGTTATAAGAACTCTTGTAATATAATGTTTTATTGTTTTATTTGATATTTTATGCTAAATAAGGACACTTTAACATTCAGATGACTGCTAAATAATCTTCACGATCATAATTTTGTAACTTATAACTTAATATCTGACAAATACGGGGTGTTCATTAGAAAGCTTCATCTAGTTGATTGCGAAATGTCAATGGAGAAACGAAAGTTCATTTAATTTCATTATGCCATCCTTTTCTGTCAAAATTTTATAGCCTCCTAAATGAAGTTTTCTAGTGAACACCCCGTACTAATGATAATAAATTTTGCTTTCTCAAAATCAGGTATTGTAACAGATTGTAACAAGTAAAGTAGATTACTTAATTCGTTTATGTCAGCTCAAATTCAGAAAAAAATCAATTTTCCAAGAAAACGCAAAGACGAAGCTATAGGAATGTTTAATAGTTTTGATAGGAAACTAAATTCTGCATATAATGATACTATAAAATACAGGGTGTCTAATTTAAATTAAACGACTTATTACTGTTTGAAGTTTGCAATAATTTGGTGTTCATTTATTGACATTCGGTGCACAGTAGTTAATATTTAATACACACCGCAAAAAATCCAATGTACTATTAGCCCACCAGCCAATTTTGGTGGTTGACAAGAAACCAAGTGCTGAGATTTTAAACATTTAATTTGATGCTGCATTTTCACAAAATCACGAATATCTGAAGAACGGTACGGTTTAGATGCCATAAACCTTAATAAAACTACCTTTACTTTTGTCCGTAGGTACCGAAAATACATTTTTTTGTACAATTTCTTTTTGTCTTTTTTGGACGAGTCTTTTTTAAATGTAATTTTATTTCTTTGATTATGGATAATTTTACCTTTGTAATGTGTCTACATAGATAATGTAATAAATAATGGTTTTATTAGACCATTTTTATACTACATATTTATTGTGATACAGGGTGGTTGATGTTTGCAGACTGAAAAATAATTCCTATTGTATATAGTCTTTTCCTGATCCAAAAATCTTAATTATTCAAAAATATTTTTCTCATATAATCTCAACTAACATGAAGTAGGAAATTTAAGGGTATTTCTAGGATATTCTACATAATTTTTAGTACAGGGTGTGCAAAAAAATAAGTATAAAAATAGGAGTAAAAACTTCCAAATGTCAAAAAGGGCCACTCTTTCTATCACTTTTATCTTATTTTGTATTAAAAATTAAGGTGAATTGGGATAATGACAATTCGAACAATATACGAATTTTTTGGTAATATTTTCACAGTAATTTCTGGTTTTAGAAGAAAGTGTTCTCAGGTAAACATGTGAAAAATATCCTAAACGCCATTGTCAAAGGAGCTGTCAAAGCAAATGTCAAAGGAAAAGAATGGAGAAACAAGTCCATTTACTTTCATTATGCCATCCTTTTCTGTTAAAATTCTATAGCCACCTAAATGAAGTTTTTTAGAGAACACCCAGTACTAATGATAATAAGTTTTGCTTTCTCAAAATCAGGTATTGTAACATGTAAAGTAGATTACTTAATTCGTTTATGTCAGCTCAAATTCAGAAAAAAATCAATTTTCCAAGAAAACGCAAATACCAAGCAAATAGAAATGTTTAATAGTTTTGATAGGAAACTAAATTCTGCATCTATTGATACTATAAAATACAAGGTGTCTAATTTAAATTAAACGAGTTATTACTGTTTGAAATTTGCAATAATTTGGTGTTCATTTATTGACATTCGGTGCACAGTAGTTAATATTTAATACAAACCGCAAAAAATCCAATGTACTGTTAGCCCACCAGCTAGTGAAGTGAAAGTGTATAATACAAATGTATTATACATTGTATTATACTGTTTAATACGGTATGTATTTAACCTCTTCATTTTATACAAATTACTGGCAACATTGTGTAGAGTAGACAACGCTGTAGGAAAATGACATATGACTTGAATGACATATAACTGACCTCATTTTTTAATTTTTGTCCATTCGTTTTAATTTTTTTAAAACAAAAAAATTGTTATTTTATCATTAGTACTAGTAGTGAAGTAAAAATGTATGATATAGTAATAATGGGGAGGCCTGGCAAATTTGGACAATAATACAAAAATATTTTGTCGTTCAACCAAATAAGAACAATTCCGAGAAAAGTGCAAATTGCTCAAAGCAATTTGCAAAAAATTATTATAGAATGGTGAGGCACCTGCACATTTGTCCTAAGCAGAATTTGCCAGAATCGGAAAGGAGCTATATAAATGCCCACTCAATGCTGGATTCGATAGCATGCGTGCATTATTTTAGATAGGTATTTATTTGGGACAAAAGCCATGTGTTGTAGAAGGGTGTGAACTAGAAATACATTTTGAAAATAATGGCTATTGAATCCTGCGTTGAGAGTGGGCTCAGTGGGCCCACCCTGGTTACACTTAATCTAAAGGAAAAGTTGGATTTTAATTATAAAAATAACACCTTTATTTATACTAATATCTACTACTAATATCATACATACTATAAATAAAATTAATCATTCTAAGATCTCGCTTTTACGCTCTTATCCTAATCCTAATCCAGTAGTGAAAAAAATCCCGCCATTTTTTTGTATTTAATACTGTATAATACAACGTATTTTACGTTGTATAATACAATGAAAAATAAAATACCGTATTTTCTCATCTCTACCACCAGCCAAAAGAAACCAAGTGCTGAGATTTTAAACATTTAATTTCACGACAAAATCACGAATATCTGAAGAACGGTATGGTTTAGATGCCATAAATCTTAATAAAACTACCTTTACTTTTGTCCGTAAGTACCGAAAATACAATAATATACTAGGTGTCTCATTTAAAAAAATACAACTTTAATCAATTTTATACTTTTGGGGCCACCTGTATACAATGACAAAAATTTTAAAATGTACTTCCAATAGACCCCCCCATACATTCCATATACAAAACGTTTTTAAAATATAAAAGTTTAGCTATAATCTTCCGTGTCGAGTAACGTGAATCACCCTGTATATTGCATCCATGCATTGAGCACTTCTTCCTCGTCTATAATGGTTTTGCCTGCGTTGTCCACCAAGATATTAGGGGCTCTTTTGTTAAATAGACCAGCTTCAGTGCTTTATGTTTAGCCGCTCCTAACATGGAGAACAGTCGCTGTTTGTAGCCGCCCACTCTGGGTCAGACGCTGCAGGTTCACCATATCTGGCTATCTGCACTTAGTTTAGCTTGCAGGTCGATGCAGTTGCCCGGGGTGTGGCACATGGAGCCATAAGTGAGAATTGAGAGCCCTGTGAGGAACAGTCATCCCCGAATACTCACTGACAATGTCATTGAGTCCGACCGTCCTTGATGAAAGATACTACCTCTAAAGCACAACCCCATACACTCCCCCACCCACGACTTATTTATCACCTCCAAATTTCAAATTTAAAAAATAAAAATTGCGGATACGCTGGGCTGTTACGTACATCTTGTGTCACCCGGTATATATCGACCGACAGATGTGACCTTGTACCGTTTACTTGTGGTCTAAAATGAGTTCACGGTTAAAAAAGAGTCGTTAATCTTTGACTCCTTCTCTGTTTTCCATAAACCTTTGAAGCAGGACATCTTTGAGGGATAACTTTGTTAACAAGTAGCCATTTGGAGGTTGCACATGCCATTATCTCCCTCTTGAGTTGTTTTACTAAAAACAGGATTATATTCCCCATATTACTGCTTTCTTCTTTAAAATATGTCGTTATACATTTTGATCCTTCACCTCCACGCCAGGCTAATTCGTACGAAAGAGCGAAAAAACCTATGTCTGTAGACCTTCTGCCGTGTCTTCATCGCAGCTTTTAACAAGAGTTTGAAATTCTTCATACTTCAAGAAAGCTGAGCTATGTTTTCCTTTTTGGGGATCCATTTGCAATTGCTTCCTTTTTGCATTTTTATGATCGTTATGATATTTTTCCATTATCAGTTTTGCAGTAACATTCAATATTGTTTTAAGTGTGAAGTTTTTATACTCTTCAGCATTCTGCTTTTTCATTTTGAACGGCCAGTCTTCAAGGATGTTTGCGATTTCCAGCACGGTAGCGTCTCCAGTAAAGGTGTAATTTCTTCTTCGCAAAATATCATTAACTGCCTCCATACATACTTCTAATTGGTTGTATTTTGTGGTACGGCTTTTAAAACATTATCTGCTATTGAGTTTGGTGAATTTGCTCCCAAAACGCGACAATCTTCCGTAGAGTTCGAGCAAAAGCTAAATAATTATAAAATATTGAAATGCCAACTCAAAAATTACATCTAATGTAACAATCAAACCACATGTAGAACGTAGCCTGTGACGTATCTACAATGCAGTTTTTGGTGTGATCTTTTCATATGTAATATAACAAGTGCATTGAAAATTATCGGTAATTTTTGGACGATATGCACAAGTGCAATTTGGGATGACAAAAGCACGAGTGCCCGCAGTGCACGAGTGCTTTTTCCTGATCCAAATTGCATGAAATGCATATCGGTCTAAAATTACCTATAATTTTCAATGCACGAGTTATATTCGAAGGAGAACTTCATGAACAAAGTAATTAAAAAACCTTGCGACATTTGCGAGAACCCTATAGGTATAGCTATTTTGATTCGAATCAATGTCAGAAAACTTATTGCGGGGCCAGATGGTATGACTATGGATTGAATATAAATTAATTTGTATGGTTTATGCTATGACATTGAGCCAGTTACTTTTCATTTGACCTTGACAGAAAAATTATCGCGATAATTTTTTTTTTGACAGAAAAGTGAAAATGAATGAAATAATCATATGTAATATAACAAGTCCATTGAAAATTATCGATAATTTTTGGACGATATGCACGAATGCAATTTTGAGATGAAAAAGCAAGAGTGCACTCAGTGCACGAGTGCTTTTTTTTATTGAAGCATAAATTGCATATTTGCTGAGCGTGCATTTTTCTGAGCATAAATTGCATATCGGTCTAAAATTACTGATAATGTTCAATGCACGAGTTATATTCGAAGGAGAATTTCATAAACAAAATAATTAAAAACCCTTGCGACTTTTGTGACACCCCTGTAGGTATAGCTATTATGATTGGAATCAATGTCAGAAAACTTATTGCGGGGCCGAGATGGTATGACTATGGATTGATTATAAATTAATTTGCATGGTTTATGCTGTGACATTGAGCCAGTTACTTTTCATTTAACTTTGACAGAAAAATTATCGCGATAATTCTTTTTGACAGAAAAATTTTCGCGATAATTTTGTTGAGTACTACTATGGTTACAATTGTGCTATAACAATAGAATATTGGACAAATATTGAATAGCAGGTGGTGAATGAAATTCTCACTGTAATTGTGGTTTATAATTGTGTTCATTATGGTTAGAATGACAAATTTATGTTATAGGAGCCACTATTTAAGTAGCCTCGAGGAAAGAACCAAGTATAAGCCATTCAGTTATTATTGCCGTCAAGTAGGCGTCGGAAATTTGACTTTCACATTTTTATCGTATCTTCTCAACATGTGCTAAAAGGAGTTGGGTATAAAAAACATGAAGATGTCTAGGTAACTAGATGACAAAATTAACTGAGTGTAACCTATGGTATATAGCGCCAATCAGGTTTTTCGTACCTTTTTGTTATATATTCACTATTACCTTGCTTTTTAATACCTGCGATAACCTTGCTTGTCACTTTTGATTTGTGTGTCAAAGTTAATAAATGTGTTCGCGACTTTTTCGGTCATCTCCTAGAGGATGCTGACGACAGAAGTTGAGGTTTGTCGTCTCTAGAAGCTAATTACGCAATTACTCCGTCCAAAAGAGAGTAGTAAGTACTTTTGGTTAACATATACATTTAGTAACTTTGACCCACATTTCAAAAAGAAACTTTAATTTAACTTTTATGTTGTTATTTTTTTGGTTTTATTCTAGAGCACTTTCTTGTATTTCATCTTTGCTTTTATGTATGTTTTCTATAATATTTACGCTTTGAAACAAATAGTATAATTCAATGTCGGTAGGGGTATTAGCCCTCGAAGTAGTTGTTGCTATTTGTTGCCTTCTTTATGTATAACTACAAGATTTTGGAAATGCCGAAAGCAGACAAGTTTTCAAATTTTCAAATTGTAATTATACATGTGCATTTTCGCATAACTTAATTAAACTCTGGTTCTATATTCTTTGCAAAAAACTTAATATTTTTTTGGCTTTTTAGTATTGATTTTTTATTATTTTATTAATTCATTTTACTATTTTTTTGCTTGTAATTCAATGCCGGTAGGGGTATTAGCCCTCGGAGTAGTTGTTTCTGTTTGTTTCCTTCTTAAACGCTGCAATATTTTTGGAAATATTGAAAGCATCAAAGTTTTCAGTTTCCAATTAGTAAATATTGCTTTTTTGGATATTTTAAGCTAGAGTTTCCTGCGAAAAAGCTAAAAATTTCGTTCACTTACAAGGAAATAATTATAAAAAAAAAATTGATGGGTGTGGTCGGAAATAGATAACACGAACTATAACAGTTTGAAATACTCGAAACCTTTTTACACCTCAAAACTCCTTCAAATTTAGACAAGGGAGCATGGAAATAGTGGAAATGTTTGGTGTTCCCATTGATTTTAGTGCCATAAAAACTAGAAAGGAGTGGATTGTTAAAAGGTATAATGTGATTACTTGGCTGGAAGATGAAATAAGATATTTAGACACTCGTAGGTGTGAATTCTGAGGCATATATGCCCTAGAGTTGGAAATCTTGCACCAAATCCATATAAATCAACCACTTTTAGGTCTACGAGGAAATAATTGTCGAAAAAATTTTGTCATTACTGTGGTCAGAAATAGATAAAACTTGAACTGTGCAGTGATAAATTAAGGAAAAATAATTTTTAAGATGTGGTATTTAGAATAAATTGTAAATGTTCCTCCACAATTTAATATAAAAACATTGTTACTTTTTAAGTTATAATTGTTTATCGAAGAATTTAAAACAAAACCTGTCTCTTAATGGAACACATTTTATTGTAACAAACACTTATTCAAAGAAATTCTTCAATACAATCTCACTGATACTGCTAGAATATAATTATATATTTTTAAGTTATATAAATAAATTCGTTACTGAACTAAATATGTTTAAGAATATATGCCACAAAGCCCTTTTGCTATCTTCTTTTTAATACATCTTTGTCCTTCCGTTTCATTACATACTATTTATATGGAATGGCTTCTGTTTCCTTACTTGGCTACTTATTTGTCATTTCCATACTCTACAACAATTACAAAAAAAGAGCAAGAATAATATGATTGGAACTGTACCTATGCTAAGCACCAATGAGGGTATAATTCTGTACTTAAGCACCTACTTAGTAATATTGTATCCTCCTTGGCCTTGGTTAAGTTAAGCACTATGAAGACAGGCATCGCAAAGTAGAAACAAACAAAATTCTGATTTCAGCATATCTTATCCCCAATATATTTGGAGTTGAAATAATGGGCTTCTTAACAGTTGTTCCAATCACACAATGCTCAGATATCAATCGTGTGATTTGAAAGTACATTTTTAAACTGTACCTGAAGCAGATTAGGGTCTGTGTAGGCAGAATCTGCAAAGTTCCAATTTTATGTAATTCCTGTACAGTTATGAGACAATGTTACCCAATAGCTCCGACCTGGATATGGGAAATGTACTGGTTAGAATATCTCACTTTTATTTCAGGGTAAATATCTTAACAAATATTATAGAAAAACGGATTTATATGCATGAATGCAGATTTTTTCCATTTACGTCAATGTAATTTTTTGAGGTTGTTTTACCACCAAGTTCGATAACAGGTCACGTGCTGCACGAAACCTATTAAAAAATATTCAGAGAAAAAATAAGAGGCAAAGAAACACGCACTATTAGAGTGTAGAAAGTAGAAACTCACAGACAAGGTTTATCAACCAGTAATACGCTGGCACGACCTTTTTCAAGTAGTCTGAAAAGATGTTTGTACTGTGTGCCCAGGTTCTAAATGTCCACTTCATAATGGGCCTGCTGTTTTTTGAACCATGTCGTTCTTCCCAATGTCGCTATCCCTACAATCATACTTGTGTTGGCATATCCAAAATTTGAGACATTGTCTGGTCTACGTAACATTTATTAGAGTCATTACAGGGTACTTTGTATATTATGAAAGAAAATAAATTCGCCGGTGTAGAATTAAATTTAGAAAAGAGCGCACCCACCACTTGTAAAATGCTCAACTGCATCAATGATTTTTTTTGTTGAAGATGGTTCTGAATCTTCTCTTACAACCTACGGATGTAAGAAAACCGTAAGTAACTTCAGTCCACAGTTGTCAAATGCAACAATATTATCCACTCAGTTAATTTTGTCATCTAGTTACCTAGACATCTTCATGTTTTTTATACCCAACTCCTTTTAGCACATGTTGAGAAGATACGATAAAAATGTGAAAGTCAAATTTCCAACGCCTACTTGACGGCAATAATAACTGAATGGCTTATACTTGGTTCTTTCCTTGAGGCTACTTAAATAGTGGCTCCTATAACATAAATTTGTCATTCTAGCCATAATGAACACAATTATAAACCACAATTACAGTGAGAATTTCATTCACCACCTGCTATTCAATTTGTCCAATATTCTATTGTTATAGAACAATTGTAACCATAGTAGTACTCAACAAAATTATCGCAAAAATTTTTCTGTCAAAAAGAATTATCGCGATAATTTTTCTGTCAAAGTTAAATGAAAAGTAACTGGCTCAATGTCACAGCATAAACCATGCAAATTAATTTATAATCAATCCATAGTCATACCATCTCGGCCCCGCAATAAGTTTTCTGACATTGATTCCAATCAAAATAGCTATACCTACAGGGGTGTCACAAAAGTCGCAAGGGTTTTTAATTATTTTGTTTATGAAATTCTCCTTCGAATATAACTCGTGCATTGAACATTATAAGTAATTTTAGACCGATATGCAATTCATGCTCAGAAAAATGCACGCTCAGCAAATATGCAATTTATGCTTCAATAAAAAAAAAAAGCACTCGTGCACTGCGTGCACTCTTGCTTTTTTTCATCTCAAAATTGCATTCGTGCATATCGTCCAAAAATTACCGATAATTTTCAATGGACTTGTTATATTACATATGATTATTTCACTCATTTTCACTTTTCTGTCAAAAAAAAATTATCGCGATAATTTGACCTTGACAGAAAAATTCACAATTGCATATTTTAAACTAGAGTTTCCTGCGAAAAAGCTAAAAATTTCGTTCACTAACATATTTCGCAGAAAATAACTTTCTTTTAACTTTTATTTCCACACAAAAGTGCTTGACTTATTTGGATTTGGAGCAAGATTTTCAAGTCCAAGGCGTATATGACTTAGAATTCACACCTACAAATGTTTAAATATCTTATTCCAGCTTCTAGCCAAGTAATCATATTATACCTTTTAACAATCCTTTCTAGTTTTTATAGCAATAAAAATCTACTGGGAATGCCAAACCTCTATTTCCATGCTCCTTTGTCTGAATTTGAAGTAGTTTTGAGGCATAAAAAGGTTGGTGGTACTTGGTGGTAGATCTAGTCCACAAAATATTGTTCTCCTTACCACTTATTTCGGCATAAGGGTAATTCTTTTTGCTTCACTGTCAAGAATGATGATTCTAGAAGGCTACCAGCAAAATTTAAGTTTCATTCGATTTAAGATAATTGAAAAAAATATAATTAAATGCAAAGATGTCATTAATTTACATGCATTTTAAATGGGTGAGGTTATGTTGACATACCCCCAGGTTCAATTTGTGACGTCACGTGCACGAAACCTATTGTAAAAAAGGCTATAAGGTTATATGGTTGTTGAGTTCAACGTCTCATTTTTAGTACTGTTCTAATTGTACACCTAATATATTACTTGTTATTTAATTATTTTTAATTAACCGTCTAATTGCCCATATATTTCAGCTTCGAGAAAAACCGAGAAAAAAAATAAAATGTGGTCGAAAAGTTGGCGTTCTTCATATGAAGATACAAAGAAGAAGAGAAGATTTCACGTTCTCCACCCTCTATACACCCCATCATCGCATAAATTAACATGTCATTTAATGTAAAACTGCACAACACCAATATCCTAGTTTCTTTATGTGAATGCTGATGGCTGTGTTACAAAAACAACCAATCTGTACCGATCATCAGTACTAAGTGACTACAATAGCGCAAATAACATTGAAATTAATTCGTAAGTTCAAAACCATTCCAAGTAACGGTTTTCAAAGCGTCAACTTGAAAATGGTAAATCATTTATGCAATGTCATACCAAACGAAAGTAAAATGCAAAACATTATGTTATATGCTAATTATTGCGATTTATAATAATATTGAAAGTAGCTTTGCCGGAACAAATTTGCTTATTTGATAAGGCGCAAGTCGATTGCAGGGGAAGATTAATAAAGCCGTTGCAAATGTGTGTTCACAGCCTACACCAGATCATAATGGTTTAATTACATACAAGTATATTCAAGCTACATCCTAGTGCCTACTCATGTAAGCAAAGGCGCACTTTATGAAAAGGACACTTGAGGCACACAATGAGGTAAAAAACTGGGCCTGTCAAGTGCAGAATAATAATTGCATTCTTAAAAACTGTTACATGTCTTTGATAATAAACCGTAAATTAAGAATCTGCCTACGTTACGATTAATACGTAAGAACCTAAATGCATAACGTATAGAAAGTAAGAAAAGAGCTTTAGGTAATAAAATCCGTTAATAGGCATTAAATAATAGTATTTCATTGATATTCGCAAAACACGAGTAATTGCTTTTGTCGATTTTTCGTCTCGCCAACCTACGTTACTAAGGTTTACTTGACTTTAATGTCGTATTTATGTAATTAGTACAGATTAAGGAAATACAATATACTGTCACTTTTCTCTGGCAAAACTTGACACGAGTGGACGTTAATCAACATATTGAAAGCAGAAAACTATTATTTCTAATATAGACATAAGGAGTGTTCATTTGAAAACATCATCTAGTTGGCTATGAAATATCAAAAGAAAAGGATGAAAGAACAAAAGTATGTTTTCTTTAATTATGTTTTTTTTCTGTCAGAAAGCCTTTCAACCTTTCTAGAAATTCATAGCCTTTTACAGGACGTTTTCTAATAAACACAGGTTTTCAATATTACCAAGTTTGTCTAAAAATATACAATGTGCTGAGTTTTTTTGGAATGTCACTTATCTTATTTATCCAAGTATAATTGGAACAAAAACGTGTGCGGTATTTTGAGTGACTGTAGGTGCACTAAGTAAGATGTAATTTATAAATTTATACTCGGAGCATAATTTCTTAAAATCATTTTTAGCGACCGTGTTTTGGGTCTCGACCCATCATCACTCCCCAATATCTAATGCGTAATTACGTCTGGTAGAAAACTCCGCCTAGAGGGTCCGATTGCACCGCACAAATACACCGTGCCAATGATTCCCGTCTAGCTGGTCACCAGCCCAGAAAAACAGGAGTGAAACTTCCGGGTGGGGGAGGCCACATATGACACACACTCAAGCACACAATACACCACTGATACGGAGAAAATACAAAAAACTAACTTTTATTTTTTAAATGAAGAAAGACGATCATAAGAAAGAAAGTAAAGAGCATGTGATCGACGAGGGAAATCCGAACCCCGAACCCGAACTCCGAACCCGAACCCCACAGAAACGTCTCCGATTGGCTTTTGAAGTAACTTATTTTCGAGTTTGGTTGGTACTGTCGGAACAGACCTGATTAGTTGCCTCTGATTGTATTAAGTTTCATTAAGGTTCAGTTTTAATTGATTTTGCATTTGAATTTTGTTGTAATTTATGGTTTGAGTTAATTTTGCTGCGTTTCATTATTATTCAACATTTAGAGGGTACCTATTTTGGATTATTGTGATAAATTTGGTTATCTATATTTATTGGCTATTTTGTGTATTTAAGTAGTGTGTTAAAATGGAAGGCACTATTGAGGTTTCCTGCTTGTCTGAAGATGCCACTCGTAAATCGCCTAAAAGCGGCAAAACTGGCTTTACAGTTAAGTTGTGCCCTGTTTGTGTGCCTAAAAAAAACTGATACCGCAATTTGAACAAGCGGTTGTTCAAGTTGCTAATTCATCTCAAACTCTAGAAATTTCTAAACACAGAACTCCTTTCAATTTTCACAAAGTTCATTCTACTAATACAGTAACTGCTGGTAGTAACTACGATTCTGAGAATTTAGTGCAGCCGATTTCAGCTCTCGCTCACATTACCCCTAAAACTGATTTTCTTGATTGGGAAGCTTGGAACTTTACAGTTAAGAATTTCTATACCAGTCGATCTATTGCTCCGTTGTTTTTACGCTTACCAGAAGACAACAGACTTTTTCTTAAAGTTAAAATTTTTTATGACCAGATTATGGCTCTTTTGGATCCCGGAACAAACTTAACCTGTATGGGTAGACCTTCCATGTATCTCTTAGAAAAGTATGACTTAAAAGTTTTCGATAGCAAATTCAATTATTTCAAAACTGTAGATGGCGTAAGACAAGGTGTCCTGGGTTATTGCTTAAAACCATTTCAATTGAATTCCGAAATTCGTGTAATTAAGGTTTTTGTAGTTCCTTCATTGGACAGTGGTTTTTACTTGGGAGTGGATTTTAGTGAAGCCTTTCTGCTGTCTATTGATTTTGGGGACAGGTCAAGCAAGATTCCTGGCCCTTATCTTAATTCTATATCTACCAATTTCCTAATAATCATGATTTTTCTTTGTTGGCCAACATGAGTGAAAATCAAAAATTGATATCTGAAAGAATAATTGAGGACTCTAAAGCTCTTTCTTCCACTGATAGAATTGATAGGACTCATAAAATTAAAGCTTCTATAGAAACTGGCGATGCTCCTTCGTTCAAGAAGCGGCAGTTTCCTCTTTCACCATTTTTGTTAAAATATTTACACAAGGAACTTGATAAAATGCTTGCGTTAGGTGTCGTTGAACCAAGCAATAGCCGGGTGCTGAAAGTGCTGGTCCCGGGGGCGAGTGAAAGGTTCTCCAACAGACCAAACTCCCATTAAACGTACCCCCCTTTATTCATGCCATTAGCCACAAAATAAGAGCTGCTGAGGTTGTGCTATTTGTACATCAGCATTATAAATTAATAGTCACAAAAATTTGGAGGAAGGAAACTAGTTTCACCCAGGCACCCAGGAAGACGAACTCCTAGCCACTTCAGGAGACTCGTAGGTCAAGAGCGCAGAGGGAGCGACGAAAGGGGAGAAATCCTCCACCCGCAAGCCCACATTCCATAACAGGATAAAGAAAAGGAAATAACCAAGGATACGGCCGAGTGGGAAACCAAGTCCGGGGCAACCCCGACTGGCCACCCTCAGTGTCTTCTCCTGTTGCTGACGGTGAATCCCAGGCTGCCCAGGACAAAACGTCGACGATCACAGATCGTCGTCCGAGTGTCCAGGGCAACCTGCGGCCGACCGGAAGGCAGCGCGGACAGAGCGCAAGAAACGCCAAATGGGCATCCTTCAGGTAGTGACATAAATACTGCATCATTCTGCATGCCATACAAAATTGCTGTTTTGATGTCAAATTTCTTTATTGTAAAACTATTTTTGACAGCTAAACCGAATAACACTCTGAGTGCAGTTGTATTGACTACTGGACTAAAGGTTTCCTAAAAATCTATGCCTTTTCTTTATTCACAGCTACGAGCAACAAGTCTAGCCTTATAACGTCCATCTGATTTAATTTTGAGAACCCAATTACTTGTTAGGCTTTTTTGTCCTTTGGCTTCAGAAGCATCTACTAAGTCCCAAGTTTTATTGGTTTCCAGTGTCATGTTTTCTTCATTTATAGCGTCTTTCCATTTTTATTTTTCAGGGTTACTAATTACTTCATCGTTAGTCAACATCACATAGTCATCAAATCTTTTTGGCCGCCTTCTCAATCTTATTTGGCCTTCTTCCAATGGTAAATGATCCTCTTGGTTATTTTTCTCTTCATATCCTATGCCTTCCTCATCATTTGTAATATTATTTTCAGTACTCTCTGTTTCTTCAAGTTCTCTTCCAGGAATTTAACATTTATATTTGTGCTTTCTACTTCAATACCATAATCTGCATTTGGTTTTCTCTCCCCTGGTACACCACATCTCTAGATATTATTATTTGCAACTCAAGTCAAAAAGTCGATATCCATTTTTGGCACATCCTATGAATATACAGGGTGATTCACGTTACTCGATACGGAAGATTATGGCTAAACTTTTAGATTTTAAAAAAGTTTTGTATATGGAATTGATGGGGGTCTATTGGAAGTACATTTTAAAATTATTTTCATTGTATACAGGTGGTCCCAAAAGTAAACAATTTATTAAAGTTGTATTTTTTTAAACGATATACCTAGTATATTAATGTATTTTCGGTACCTACGGACAAAAGTAAAGGTAGTTTTATTAAGGTTTATGGCATCTAAACCGTACCGTTCAACCACCAAAATTGGCTGGTGGGCTAACAGTACATTGGATTTTTTGCGGTGTGTATTAACTATTAACAACTGTGCACCGAATGTCAATAAATTAACACCAAATTATTGCAAACTTCAAACAGTAATAACTCGATTAATTTAAATTAGACACCCTGTATTTTATTGTATCATTAGATGCAGAATTTAGTTTCCTATCAAAACTATGAAACATTCCTATAGCTTGGTCTCTGCGTTTTCTTGAAAAATTGATTTTTTTCTGAATTTGAGCTGACATAAACGAATTAAGTAATCTACTTTACCTGTTACAATACCTGATTTTGATAAAAGCAAAATTTATTATCATTAGTACTGGGTGTTCACTAGAAAATTTCATTTAGGAGGCTATAAAATTTTGACAGATAAGGATGGCCTAATGAAAGTAAATGGACTTTTTTTTCTCCATTCTTTTCCTTTGACATTTCACAACCAACTAGACGAAGCTTTCTAATGATCACCCCGTATTTGTCAGATATTAATTTATAAGTTACAAACTTATGATCATGAAGATTATTTAGCAGACATCTGAATGTTAAGGTGTCTTTATTTAGCATAAAATATCAAATAAAACATTATATTATAAGAGTTCTTATAAGATTTAGCATCTCTATTACAAAAAAAATAGGTGCAATAATAGTGGCAATTTGAAATACAATAAATAACAAGTCAACATAAGAGTAAAACAAACAAAAACAAACAGTTATAAAATTTGTTCAAAATGATGACCGTTTGATTCTAAACACAAACGTATTCTGTTTTTAAATACTTCACTCACATTGCGTAACATATAGGGAGTTATGCTTCTGAAGGATTCTCTGATTCGTTCCTTCATATTTTCTTTTGTGGTTGGTGGCGTATTATACACGATTCCTTTCACATATCCCCATAAAAGAAATCGGGAGGCGTTATGTCAGAGGACCTTTGTGGCCAATGTTGTGCTCCATTCCGGCCAATCCATCGATTTTGGAAACGAACATTTAAGTACTCCCGGACTTCACGATGTAATGAGCAGGTGCCCCATCCATTTGCAGCCACATGGTTATTCTTATATCTAGAGGAACTTCTTCCAGTAAAATTGGAAGCTGATTTCTCAAAAAATTTAGAAACGACATTCCGTTTAAATGTTTGTCAAAAAAAATAAGGTCCAATCACATACTGTCCCATTATGCCCCCCATACATTTACTGACCACCTATGTTGGTTATTAATAATTCTAAATTCATGGGGGTTAAAATCAGAATAATAATGAAAATTGTGTCGGTTAAAAGAACCATCGTTATGATAAGTACACTCATTACTAAATAGAACTGATTCAAAAAAATCTTTTTGTTCTCCAACTTTTTCTAACACCCACATACAAAAGTGTACTCGTTGGCCAAAATCGTTATCGGAGAGTTCTTGATGTAGTTGTATTTTATAATCGTGATATTTATGTTTTTGAAGAATCCTTGATACGCTTGCTTGGCTAATATTTAAGTTTTGTGCAATTTCTCGTTCTCCGACGTGGAGATTTTCAACTACAGAACCAACAACCAATAACTGGTCTCGTTTTGGCAGTCGTTTCATACTGAACACTACCAGTTTGCCTAAATTGAACCAACAGTCTTTCAAAAACGGCTCTATTCGGTCGAATTCGGTCGGTTAGGAAACCTTTCAGCATAAACGCTTGATGCTAAAAGACAATTTTGCAAGCATTCTCCTAGAATGAACCATAACATAAACCAGCATTTTGATTAAATAAAAAACTTCCTGTTAACCACCAATTATAACAGTAAAAAAATATTTAACTTTAAATTAATATGTGACAACTAGAAATGACAATAAATTTTGCTTTGTCAAAATCAGGTAACACCTGAACAAACCTGAACAGGTAAATTAGATTATAACATTCGTTTATGTCAGCGCAAATTCAGAAAAAAACAATTTTCCAAGAAAATGCAACGACCAAGCTATAGGAATGTTTAATAGTTTTTGAGAAGAAACTAAATTCTGCATCTAATGATACTATTAAATACAGGGTGTCTAATTTAAACTAAACGAGTTATTACTGTTTGAAGTTTCCAATAATTTAGTGTTTATTTTTTTACATTTGGACACAGTAGTTAATATTTAACACATACCGCAAAAAATTCAATGGACTAGTAGCCCACCAGCCAATTTCGGTGGTTGAAAAGAAACCAAGTGCTGAGATTTTAAACATTAAATTTGATGCTGCATTTTCACAAAATCACAAATATCTGAAGAACGGTACGGTTTAGATGCCGTAAACCTTAATAAAACTACCTTTACTTTTGTCCGTAGATATCAAAAATACGTTAATATACTAGGTGTTTCATTTAAAAAAATAAAACTATCAGTTTTATACTTTTGGGATCACCTGTATACAATGACAATAATTATAAAATGTACTTCCAATAGACCCTCATCCAATCCATATACAAAACTTTTTTTAAATCTAAAAGTTTACACATAATATTCCGTGTCGAATAACGTGAATCACCCTGTATAGTCCCTACTTCTAGAATCTAGCCTTTTAAGGGGTCCCAACATCTTTCCTTGTTCTCTGATCCCAAACAACTGTAATCTTGATATGTATGCTTGTTTCCCAGTCCAATTCTGAAATGATGTTTTAGTGGCGTCTATACAGGCTTCTGAAGGGCTTCTATTCAACAGGTAAGTTGCAACATATGTTGCCTCTCCCAAAAATATCTTTTCTAGCTTAGAATCAAAAATCAGTGCTCTGGCTTTCTCCATTAGTGTTCTGTTTAACCTCTCTGCTTTACCATTCATTTGAGCTGAATAGGGAACAGTGAAGTCTAGAACTATCCCTTTCTCCTGACACCGCACTTTAAAGTCCTTACTCGTAAACTCTCCTCCATTGTCACATTTTATCTTTGATACTCTTTGTCCTTTGTATGCTTCAGCACAAGTTTTTTTAGATAATTTTTGGCTTCATATTTGTTTTCCAATAAATAGATTGTTGTACAATGGGTGTAGTCATCTAAAACAGTTAAAATATACTTTTTATACAAACGTCCAATAACGACGCAATTTACGCTTTCATTAGACAAATGAAAATCTAACCTTTTTTTGAGGAGCAGAATGTGAGTTTACTTTTATGCGCGTTGCCCAGGGCATCAAGCGAAATAGTATATTGTTTCATAAGGAGCGAAATTGTCACTTTTCGGGCGAGGCTGTGCAGTTTTCGGACGAGCAAGAAAAGTCACTTTATCTCCGAATAAAACATATTATTTTTTCTCCAAACCCTTGAATTATGTTGTAATTAGTACTAATAGACACGTAGACAATCTTACCAGCGGCAGGTAAAGAATTTACCTGCCGCCCGTCGCCGGCAGGTAAAGTGACCAATGTCAAATCCTCTTTCAATCATCAAAAACGTATGGTAATACCCATAGGTACCATACATTGCATTTCGATATTAAATTGCTACTACAATACTTATTTTCATAAAAATATTTGTTACCTTATTAGACTTTTCTGGTAATAAATCTAAAAAAGATTCAACTCAAAACATAGAAAGTGAAATGAAATCAGCGCCTATGTATTGTCGGTTTAGATCAAGCAGGCATACGGAGTCAATGCAGCCAATGAGCCGTCACTTCCGAGTAACGAGGGTAGTCAGTTGAAGTTGTTCATGATGATTTTATATTGTTTTTAGATGCTTAAATATACTATTTTTGGTTTCAATAAATTAACTATAGGTTATGTTCGATGTATTATAGCGATAGCAAAGCTAAACATATTGCACATAATTCAAAAGCAAGTGAAAACATTTTATTTAATATCATTCTATGAGTAAAGTACATCACTGATTGACGTGGTCAAATTACGCGCTTTCAAAAATATCATCAGCTGTGTCTGTGTATATTTAAATATTTGTAAATAGATAAGCTATGTTTCTACGTATATCCTACGTGTTTTCAAGAAAACAAGAAGGTCTTTATGTGAACAATAATATTCAATTAAATATCAATAATAATTATGTGTATGGAACATTCCTCCAATATGAAAGTAACCGCGGTTATGCGGAGAAATCTTAAAATCTTCCGTAACGCGATGGTTAGAGCGACTGACTTTTATCCTGGCGGTCCGGGTTTGAATCAGGTTCAATCTTGCTTTTTGAATTATAATTTTATTATTTTCCGTTTATTTTATTGCATTTTTTAATTAATTATTGTCATCGTCTCTTTATAATATTATATTCAATAAAAAAATAAATAATTTTTTTAACTGCTGTAAAGGAATTATAGGTAATTGCTTTACGCACAAATAAATCGAAACTGTTAGTTTCCATAGCTGAATTCCGAAACAATAAGTTTACTTCCAGAGAGGCGCGTGCTAATTTATTATTTTATTATTAATAAATATAAGTAAGTATAAACTTCGCATATCGCATCGCAATGTTCTTGAGCGACAGTAAAAGACTTTACCTGCCGGCGACGAGCGGCAGGAAAAAACTTTACCTGCCGCCGGGATGACAGTAAGGAAATGAAGTGTTTTACCTTCGTCTGTTGTGTCAAATAAAGTAGCAATTTAATGATGTTAGGAGAAAAAAGACTTTTTCGCTTGCTGTCAATAGCAACTACCACCACTCAACCAAATATTTAAAATGTCATTGTCAGTTTGATTTAAATTTTCAGATTTTATTACTTCATAATACCTAGTTGTATTGTATTATTTGAAATTGATCGTTTGCAGAAAAAACGTTGTATGCATTACGAGCAAAAAGTAACTTTTTTGCTCTCGAGTGATTGCCTGAGTGGCAAACTTCACTCTCCTAGCAAAAAAAGTTGTACTTTTCGCTCTTAATACATTATACAACTATTTTACTATCCCAGATAGTTGGATCAAATAGACCACAAACATCAGTATGTAGAAGTTCTAGTGATCTACTAGCTCTGGTCCTGGTTGAAGCCTGGTTGCCTTTACACAGACTTCATAAACTTCCTCAGAATTCAAACAATCCTTACTTGATATGGTCATTCCAACTGACATCGCAGTCAGTTTCTTTATATTTTTTATTGGCATGTGTCCTAATTTTTTATGCCACTCTTTCACTGCATCTTTATTTTTTTCCGTTAGAAATGCTTCACGACTCTCCTTTTGAAACTCCACTGCATACAAACCATTTTCTTGTTTTCTTCCTGTCCGTGTGTTCTTATTGTCTTTTATCAAGCGTACGTCATTTCCTGAGAATACAACTTCTCCACCATTTGATGTTATGGCATTTACAGATATTAAGTTTTTGCTGAGTTCTGGAACAAACAAAACATTGTTCAATACACAAGACTCACCATTTATGCTTCCGACTCCTTGGGATTCCATTTTTGCTTTTTGTTTGGCTACTAATATTTGTGTTTTATGTTCTGTCATTTTATCAAATAGGTTTTTATTGTGTGTCATATGTGACGTGGAGCCTGAATCAACAATAAACACTTCATAATGTTTTATGGCAGTTTCAGATGTGAGAAAAGCAACACGACTCTCTTCCTTCTTCTGATTTCATCTTTGGTTTTGATTACGATGTGAATCAAAACTAGATCCTGAGTTGTTACTTCGATTATGGTCCTTCCGAAAACAACATGACTCTTCTTTATGATTGGTTTTCTTAGATATTCTACATTCACTTTGTTGTCTGCAGTTTTTAGCATAATGCCCCATTTTTCCACAGTTGAAGCATTTCGTATCTTTTAATTGTGAATTCAGATTATTTCCTGATTTTCTGAGTGTTTGTTGTGCTTGAAAAGCCATATTTTCCGCACTTCAATTTTTTTTTCATTTTTTGTTCTTCTGCTGTTAATCGTGAAGTAAGATTTGTCAGAGACCTCTCAGTTTTTGGTGCGGACTCCTATGCAAAATGTTGATGGTTTTCGGGCAATGTTGATAAAATTTTAGAAATGAGCATGTTATGTGATACAGATTGGTTCAATGATTTTAATCGAAAAACAGATTTTCAAGTTTGCTGATGTGTAATGTTATATCAAAATCATTTTCATATTTAAAATTAAAAACTTCTTGCAGCAAACTGCACTTTTCTTGTTCTGTATCCTTACGGAATATTGAGCACAATTTGTCAAACATAGCATTGCATGTTTCGCAATTCAATATATGCATGAGGTGTTTTTTATCGATACTTATTATTACTTTCTGTGCTCGAGCATCTTTTCTTATCCACTCAGTTTTCTCATCAGCTTTTATTATACTTTCATATTTTTAAGTGCCATTTACTATTTCAAAGATTCCATTAGCCTTGAACATTATGGTAACTTGGAATTTCCAGATTTCGAAAGAATCACTGTCCACAAGTTTTCAATGTTATTAATTTCTTCGTTCGACAGAGCCATTTTAGCTTTTTTATAGTCAACTCACCACACAGTTTTTATAATCACTGGTTTTTACACATGCATCACATATTTTTTATTCTATTAGTGAAGAATGCAGATGCCTGGGCCCATAACCTGTTTGTTTTTATATAGCAAAACAGATAAATTAGGCATTAACTGCAAAATTTGAGATGGCTAATTGAAATTTCACATAATTTAAATTTACATCATTTTTTAATCTGTAACTATGCTTTGATGTCTTGGAATTAAACTTTATTCATTAATGCTTACTTCTCTCTCCTTATCTTTAAATTCTAGATTTAATGCTACTATTAGGAAGGTAATCACCTGCTTTAAGGGAAAATTGTTTATATAACAGGTTTTCTTTCCTAGGGTTTTTTTTAGTTTAATTAAGCGTAACCTGTACCTAAGATCTAGCTACCTGCTCTCACTGCTGTAGGAAGGCAACCATCAGGACTATATGTAAGCTGACACCCCACTCTTTGAATTATCTGAGCTGGGGCATTCTAGTTTGCAAAGCCACTAGAGAACTCGCACCACTTTAGTAAACTTAATTTCTATTTTAGTTTTCCTTACCTTTCATTCGTAAACAAATCTTTCTCTATGAGCAGGGCTTCATCCTGTAGAAAAGGCGTGGCAAAGTAAGAGACAGCTTGGAATTACGACCATACCGCCCTTTATTTTTCTGTCTCCAAACTGATCCGAATATCCTTACCTGTCATTTCCGATTCCGAGGTATCTGGTGGTATATAGTTCATTGAGTATAGGGCTTGTAATAACCATTATAACGTTTTACTATCTGTATTAATATAAACACCGTTAAACAACTTGTTGTTTTTAAGGATATTTCCTCACCCAAACTACTCAAACCAAGTTAACAAAAAAGTTAATAATTCGAATTTCCTTGATCCGTGGTCCAAACCGTGACGTCAAACTCAACTAGAGCAATTAACCTGCCACCGGGGATGGTTTGCCTGTTGCCATGTATATAGTTAAGTTGTTTGTTTGTTTCGGATTCGGATTCGGATGCGCCAAATGCAGCACTTTTCTGCTTTTCCTTTCCAATTTTGTACCGGCTTTTCTTGGAAAAAGAGTATAAATTCAAAAGAAAAATTGGCAAAGATCTCGACCATGTCAGTGCGAGTTTCTTCTTCTCGGAATCTCTGAGTAAATAAAAAAATCTGGAAAATAGAAAGCAGGTAAATATGAAAAAATGTTGTGGAGTATGATGTTTGATGAATTATTAACGCCTAATAATTGCTTTACTTTTCTCAATTTGATTCCTTATTGAGGGCTGAATCTAGGAATTGTGGTTTTGTAACCAAAATGCTCTGGACACTTTTTGACGAGAAACACATAAAAATGCCAGGATTTCACAAAAAATGGATTGACAAATATCTTAAATTTGAACGGAAAATCGATTGGTGTCAGGAGTGAGTTGACACATTGAGGTTATAAAAGATTACCGTGATATCACTAGGTTAACCCTTGACGTCACTAACTTAACTTAACCATTCTAGTGGTCTAGGTCGAGGAAATATCCTTTTTGTCGTTTCTGGGTGAAAGATTGAATGCCATCTGTATAAACTGTCAAAAGCCAATAGACATTTTCCAACGAATCGCTCCGTTTACTCCATCAGTGGAACTAGAACGCTATCTCAGATTCTGTTGAAAAGTTACACTGGAGCAAGTGGACCCTTCACCACAAGAATCCGAAGGTTGGCGCCTGTGAAAGTTGAGGAAGATCACCGACGCAGGAGGAGAGCAGACGATCTCATCGACACCAGCTTAATAACAACTAAACTGCTGGCAAAACGAAACGTATCAAGCCAATTTTACTACCAAATTTTAAAGTCTATATCTCGAAAACGGCTAGTCGGATTTTCTTTACTAAAAACATATCGGAGTCCCACTCCTTGACTAACTTACAAAGGGAATTGGGAGTTGCAGCACAGTATACAGAGGAATGTGATAGCTCGGGACATGTTTGACCGATTTTCGATATGATACCTGGTTCGACAGAAACATCGTTTTATCAAAAAATATGGACTTCTTCAATATTTCGGTCTGATATCTTCTCTGAGAAACATTTCTATTCCCTCTCTCAAGATGAGTGCAAGCAGTAAGTAAGTCTATTGCAACATATCCACGGGTAAGAAACTAACAGAGTGCAAGCCAGCGATATATACAGGGCAGAAGAATGTAGAGATTGGCTCGGCTATTAGTAAAGTAGTGAATTGGCACTGCGTGAGTGATATTATCAGTGAGGCCATGAAAGGTTTCGAAATTGGGTATCAGAATATCGAAATTGGTGATCTTTACTCGGAACCTTTTTCTTCCCTTCGCGATATCTTAATTGGCTTGAGAATTATACAGGATAATCGAAAGACCGGGTTTTGGAGTTTTACTGGTTGTAAATCCGTCCCTAATTTTCAAGAACTTTAATAACTAACTTTTTCGCTGATGTCAAATAAATCGGTGGTATACAGGGTGTTCCACAAGTAGAGAGTTGGTGTTTGTTAAGCGATTTTCGTGAACGATGATATGAAGAGAATCGAAATGTGAATTTTAGGATAACGAATTAATTGGTTTAATTAAACGAATTAGTTGCTTAATTAAACGGTTGATAACTCAAAAAAAGTTTAAAAATTAAGCATTGTTGCCGTATTTATATAAAGTTAAAAGATTTTCATGAAAAAAATAGTGATGATTGCAAATTTTTCTCCAAATAGCGCTTGGTTTTTCATGGATCCTTCTTCCGTTCAAGAGTGATGATATCTTCTGACTAACATCAACAAAATTTAATATAATTATTACTCACAGGTAATAACTAAGCTGAACTAAATAAAAATCATCATAACAATTAAATGAAAACTAAAGAATTCATTTAATTTAATATTTTGTCGGTCCTCCGTTAACATTTCAAATTTCTTGGCATACTGCTGACTAAGTTGCTAATAAAATGTTGGGGTATGTTTTCCCACTCTTCCTCTATCGCTAAAGAAAGTTCGTCTAATGTTTCAAGGGAATTACCTCTTGACCTCACACGAAGTTTTAGAGATGACCACACATGCTCTATTATATTGAGATCAGGCGATTTTGGAGGCAAATTGCGCTGGTTGATATTGTTCGCCTCTAAAAACTGTTGAACAATACGAGCTCTGTGTGGTCTTGCATTATCGTCCACTAAAAGAAAATTTAGGGCCAAAATTATTTGCAAATGGCAGAACAATGTTGTTCAAAATGTCGTTTCTGTAAATCTCTGCATTGATACATCGGTTGGTAATAAAAAGTTTGGTTTTTCCATTCATGATCACCCCAGCCCACACTGTTATGCCTCCGCCACCAAAAGCCCCTTGAGGGGCCATATTTTCTTCCAGGAGTCTCTCTCCTGGACGTCTCCAAACCAGAATTCTCCCATCAGAATGGATCAAGTTAAATCTTGTCTCATCACAAAACATGCAATTCTCCCAGTCCTCATTCCTCTACTCCATATGAGTTTGAACCCATTCTTGTCGTTAGAGTCGATGATGTCTTAAAAGACGTACACATTTTGCTCGCCTCCTTGCTCTATTAAAAAAATACATTTTTAATATGACGGAGCAAAAAGTAATGGTGTAATACAGAAAAGTACCTAGTACTTGATTAACTACCTATTCAACTCAATCAATAATGTAGCCCAATAAACATTTTGCATTCTCTTACAGGCTTATAAGTTTTATAACGAGTATATAAGGGTGTGTATGGAACAAAAAGCGCCCCTGAAGGATTTATGAGATTGCCAATGAACACTTAAAGTTTATAAAAGTGTTAGTACAACACCATAACTCACAGGGTTATAAAAAAGTGATGAAAACATTTCAGATACTTCCTTATAAAACTTCAACGGTTGGTTACCAAAAGTTATATAGCAGATTTATATAAAGCGCTCCATCACCAAACTGTAATCTCGAGATATATAATAGTTGAATACATTAACTTTATAAAAATTGTAAGTTTGAAGGTGATGGAAGGATGCATTATAAAACTTGTGTGATTAGAAGACCAATATATCATCAGTATATATCCTTAAGTTACATTGTGGTTACCAATAAACCCATTTTAAACCTATATCTTCCCGCCAAAAGAATGAATATGTTGTAATTAACCAAAAACATGTTTAAACAAAGTTCAGTCAGCTCAGTGGAATCAACAATAATAAGTGTTGTTGATTTGTGTAGAGATGAAGCTTCACACTTAAAAGCAGACTCTGATGAACCTATGTCATGTTCTGAGAATGAGGAACTAATTTTTAATCAGGATATCAATAATTCTTCACTTGATTTTTCGCCAGGGTTTGTGAATTAAATGAAGACGAATGCAGAATAAGTAATTGGGTGAATGAATTTATTGACGATAAAACTGAAGAGGATAATCAATGTAGAAAAAATTAACGGTTTCGTACTAAGTTTAAAAAATGGGTTTTTATTTTAATTTTCATAGTTTAATATCACACAGCGACCCTTGAAATAGCTATAGGAAATTATAAATGTTTGGTTGCCAAGTATATTGCCTATGGATACCAGGACACTTCTAGAAACTCCTAAAGCAATTTTGATAAAAGAAATTGGCCCGACACAGTAACTTTATTTTTAATTTCCACAGAGTAACGTAATTATTGTTGTAATTTCAATTCAATCAAAATTCGGTAAAAATGAGGTTAGGAATGACAAAGGACAATTTCGGAGTGGCTACTGGGCTATAAGCTCGTAAAAATAACGTTTTCGATAGCACCGCCGCCAACTATTTCAATTTTCCGATTCGACGGATCGACGTGTTATACAGTTTTGTCGTTTGTCTCTAATATCCCAATTTTCAGTGTTTAATAATTGATTAATCATTGCTAAACCAAAAAAGTAGAATAAGTCAAACCCTCAAATCTATTCGTTATACGAGACATTAGACAGAGCCTATCATATACCACTTTCCCAAGGAGCATGTTATATAACGGTTTTATAGTAGACACTATTTTACCAAAGGTGATGTAGTGGACTCAAGTAGTTTATAAAGGTGTCACCTTTAGTCCGCCATGTTTACTGGTTAATAATTTTAAAATCCGGAAAAGATTTGATCTTAGTCTTTAAACAACACACTGGCTTTCATATTGTATAAGAGGGTTATTTAATGAGTTTTTAAGTTAAAAGGAACAACTTTCATTCAATAAACTTGTCTTTTACTTTGGGGTATACGATTGGGTATGCGTTTTGACTGCCACTGATTAGGCCAGGCTCAAATAAAACTCATATAAATAATCCCAAACTTATATATATATTTAAGGCCGTGAGTTGTACTGAGGTATCTCGCATAAATTCACAGTAAAACTTGGATTGCAGGAAAATTTTCATCCATGGAATCGCAAAACTACCACTCATTAAATATTGTTACTATAATATCCGATAAAACAGCACGCCATTCAGGCACATTATTTAGGAAGACTCGAGAATGAGGAACAATAAAATGATAACGCAAGGCAAAGTTGTGGTAACCAATTACTGTGACGAAAATCAAAATGAGACGGTCGCTATTTAAAAGTTCAATGTGTAAAAGAGAAAGCATGATATTTTTGTACCCGCCTACTGTCATTTGTCAAACAACAAGCAAATATACACAACTAAACCATTACTTTACGAACACCTTTATAGGCAATGTTTATAAGGGTCACGGAAGAGTTGTGAACACTCGCAGTTAATTTTCAGTTATGTAAGGGTGGCCAACAAAGTTATATAACAGTATTCGAAAATTGTTCATAATAATAGTTATAAATCCTTAAGTCCTATAGCGTTACTAAATCAATGTTACCGCAACCTCTATAAATTGCCCCATTTAAGCTCTTTAAGCGGTATATAAGGGTGTGCAAGAGGTAATGCGAACTTTTTTATAAAGCTTTTAGTTATATACTCAAGTGATATAATATGTGCGGTTACTCAAATATAACGAAAAATGTTTATTGGGAGGTACCTAACTCAAGTTATTTAGGTTGAGTGTTCTTCTAATTGTTCTGTTTGATACAACAATTTGGGAATATCGCCTGAAAGTTTCATTTAATTTCCTGGAGCTATGAGTTCTTGCTCGATTAGTGGCTCGTATTAAAATTATCTCTGCGCGATGGGAATTTTTTTCCTTGGTCCTCCTCCATGTCAGTAATGATTTTCGCCGGTTGCGGTCACTCTTTGTTTCAATCTAATTATTGTAGTAGTACTAACGTTATAAATGTTAGCTACAGCTCTTAAAGTTAACCCTTCATCAATCAGTATCAAACCATTAAGACGTTCATTCTCTGTTAGCCGAGGCATTTTGAAAATAAAACGTGGACAAAATGTTATGAAATGAATCAATGTGAGTGATCTGTCATGGCGTTTCCCTGTTATTGCCTAAACAACTGTCACAATAGCAATAACTGGTTGATAAAAAATACATTGTTGAAACTTAGGCAAACTTGCCTTGACTGTAGGGGAAGAATTGTAGAGGAAGAATGGAAAAACGTTCCCCTATACGCTCTTCAGGGTGGTAGATACACAAATTGTAGACAATCTAATTCCTGAATTGTATTAGATGCGTTAAAGAGTTTCAATTTGTTTTTAACCTTTTATGTAAACATAATTGAAATATGGCTGCTAGACTAAAAATGTCTAGCGCAACTCCAAAAACAGGTTTAAGGGAAATGCGTATGTTGAAGAAAATAAATTGAAAAAGTATAAAGACATATTAAAAATATGATAATGCTGAAACGAAAATGGAACCAAACAACCCTTCCGAAAAATAAATTGCATCCATCATCAGTCATCTGACGTTTTATGTAAACTTGTTTAGATTGTGATTTTATATAAATACGGCAAAACTGCTTATTTTTTAAACATTTTTTTGAGTTATCAACCCAAGACTCGTTATCCTAAAATTCATATTCCGATTGTCTTCATATCATCGTTCACGAGAATCGCTTAAAAAACACCAAATCTCCACTTGGAATACCCTGATTACCCCCGATTTACTTGACATCGGCGAAAAAGTTAGTTTTCTAAGCTCTTGAAAATTATGAATGGAACCACATCCAGTAAAATTCCAAAATTCGGACTTTTGATTATCCTGTATAATTCTTCAGCCAATTAAGATATCGCGAAGAGAAGAAAAAGGACCCGAGTCAAGATCACTAATTTCGATATTCTGATGCCCAATTCCGAAACTTTTCATGGCCTCACTGAGAATATCACTCACGCAAAGCCAGTTCACTACTTTACCAATGGCCGAACCAATCTGCATTTTCCTGCCCTCTGTATATCGCTGACTTGCACTCTGTTAGTTTCTTACTGTTGGATATGTTGCAATAGACTTACTGCTTGCACTGATCTTGAGAGAGCGAATAGAAATGTTTCTCAGAAAAGATATCAGAACGAAATATTGAAAAAGACGATATTTTGGATAGAACGATGTTTCTGTCGAACCAGGTATCAAATCGAAAATCGGTCGAACATGCCCCGAGCTATCACATTTCTTTGTAAACTGTGCTTCACAGGAGCCACTTGAGATTTTTTTTTAAAAAATTGTGCATCGAAAAAAGTTTACTAAAAAAACATAAACTTTTCTCGACCCTATAGTAACTTTTGGGCGCAACGGGTGGAACTTCCAATTCCCCTTGTAAGTTAGTCAAGGAGTGGGAATATCCGATATGTTTTTAGTCAAGAAAATCCGACTAGCCGTTTTCGAGATATATACTTTAAAACTTGGTAGTAAAATTGGCTTGGTACGTTTCGTTTGGCCAGAAGTTTATTATAGAATCAACGAAACGGCGCTACAAATTATCTAAAAAACCTAAAAAAGATAATAATTATTAACAGCTAAGCTATTCTAAGTAATTTATTATGATTTCTTATAAATTTTATTAAGACGCTTAAAGTCCCGCTAAAAAATTAACAGTGGGCGAAGTATATTATAACTAACGATCCTATATTCTTAACACTTAAGGTAATAAATCATTGCTCTCTATGTTTAACCTCTACAAAATCATTAATCAACTAAACGAAATTAAGGAACTGTTGAGATTTTTACTTAAAGTGTGAAACTAGATGTCATAATATCATTTATTTTAGCCTACATGTATAATTAAGCAAAATTTTATTACATTTCAATAAATCACCTTGTCTATATAATGTGCTTTTTTTTATGGACAATCACCGACAGTATTATTTTTTTTTAAAACGTTTATGAATTTGTTATGGTAATCACCGCTTGTTCTCACATTTATAAATTAAGACTATTTACCTTAAAAGTGGAACACATACCAGTCCTGTAACGTAATATGTAGGCTATTGTCTAAGCATTAACATTGCTCTTGCAACGAACTTAAATAAAACTCTATTTTTAGCTATCTAAATTAAATCCACTTTCAAAGTAATACATATTTCTTATACTGTGTCGTTCATTCGACCTTGCACATTACGGAGACTCCGTGCTGTACCCACACAAAGGCTAGAAAAATTCCATGCATACAAATCAAAGGAAATAGTATAGAGTAGAACTTTTATCTGCAGGGTCTTATTTCTGTAGGAAGTATCCACGTTGTCTGGTTTTCTGTTGCACTAAATTTATTGCTTATTCCATTGTACTCCAGCGATTTTCGAGGAGTAAAATTTCACCTCAGGCTTTAATTAAATTTATACACCAGGGGCAAAGAAAAGGACAAGGCCTGCAGCTCTGCAACAGGAAGCGGATGGTTTCAGAATTACTTTTATATGTTTAGTAAGGATTTTCCCTATTGAACTGAAGAGGCTTTTGTGTATTGTAAATAGACATTTTTTAAAAACATTGTGAATTGAAATGCACAATTCAAACATCTTTTAATGTTTTTCTGCATATCAAGGCCTATACGAAATGTGGTCTTTTCTTGCAATTGCCTCATTTCCTAAAGTTAAAGTTAGTGGGGTTTGTTCAATTTAAAAGTTTGTCCTGAAATATTTACTTTATGTTCATTAGGTATACTTTTTTTAATTTCTTCTATTACATTATATCTTTCGTGTTAAACATTTGGTTCTTCCAGAGATCTTTTCTTTAAAATTCCCTTATAAATATCAAATTGTGTATTCAGCATTGAAAATTCATAATTGAAAATTTAACAAGTTAGACAGCAGAAATCTTGAGGTTGTTTGTTTATGGTGTGTTTAGATTTGAACGCCTCATTTAATTTTTTTTGCTTGCTTGACATACGCGCGGGGAGCCCATAGTTTAGGATATATTCGAACGTTTCTCTTATGTACCCTAAACTACTGTAGAGTTATAAATAAAAAGACCTGATGATGTCTAAAAGTAGCTGCAATGTCGACATGTCGAAAAGCGTTTATTTCATATTCGGGAACCTAATAGCTTTTGAATAATGATAAGAAAGATACGAGAATTCACGAAAAGACGTAAAATGGTACCACGGGTATCCATATCAGGATTCCCATTTGTGACTTATTGTTTGGCGTTATGAAAAGAACCTACAACCAAAATTTCAGGTTTCTAATTTTAATGGTTCTTAAAAATGTAGTATTTGCAAGTTTTTGGGACACCCTATAACATCTAAATCAGAAATCAAGGCACTGTAAAGTGAATAAAACTTAAAAAAAATATATTGGTAAACAGACAAAAATTAAAAATTAAATGTTACAGCATGGGACGCCTTATACTACCTACAACAGAAATCAACGCTCTATTTATCTTAAAACGAATTGAAGTAAAGCAATAAATTCATTAATATAGATTTAAATGCTAAAATCCTAAAATTCCATATTACAGCATTTTTTTTTGAGGACACTCTACACTCTATAAAACGTAAATATATGCCCAACTTATCATGAAACTAGTAGAACAAACGAATAAAATCAATTACTATTGATTTATATGGGAAAAGTCGATATTTGTATATTAAGCATATGAGGCCCAAAAACCGAAATTTTTAGATCAAAATCGTGCATTGCGATTTTACCAGCTGATATCTCGTTTCGATAAAGATTTATCCAAAAATCTATAAGAAGAGCTAACGAAGTAGAAGAATAGAGCTACACGCAGAGCCCATTTTCGAATATCTGTTTAGAACAATAACTGAGCACGCGTGGCCCAAAATAAAGTACAAATTTTGCATTTTTTTTTTTAATTTTCTCGAAAACCGTGAAAGTCAGCAGGGTGAAATGTGAGAAAAGTTGTTGCAACAAACTGGCAAAAAATGTCGCACAGAAAAACTTTTATAGCTCGCCCGGTATAAGAGTGAACCACAACTAACAACTTTTTTTTCTCTCCATGTTTTCTAGTTAAGTATATACAAGCGAAACTGGGCCACTCTATAGTTTTCATAACAATCGGAAAAAACTACTATACTAATTTAGACAGATTTTCTTAACCGTGTTGGGAGGATGGGCGGAAGGCCCTTTCTCTCGGTGCTACGACCATTGGGCGGGTCGTCCAACTAAGGGAGTCTAGGAAGCCAAGAAATTGACCATTACAAAAAAAAAAAAAAAACCGTCCCAAATTTGCGAATTTTTCTATATTTTCCTATTTAACATATCGGAATTAGACTTCAAAATTTGTCGTCTATGCATATGGGAAATTCTACTTCTTAATAACCCCGGAGTTACGGTAAAGACGCGCCAAATTTGTGCACCGAAAAAAACGCATTTTTGAGTTTGGTACGCCACTGCCCCCCCCCCCCCCCTGCGCATACTACCATACCAACCACATTTTTAGAAAGCCCGTTCATTTCTGTACTTGCAGCGAAATCGCGCCAAATTAACAGTTTTAGAGCCGGTGGTTTAATTTTCGATTAAATTATTTAAACAGTGATTATATATTACTTATATTATTATGACTGTAACATTTGACCGATGATTACTTGATCAAGTTCATGACCGGGATTCAAAATACCGACCTTAAGAGTTATAAACGTCAGAACGGAAAAAATACCTAATATACAGGGTGGACCAGGTTTTTGGTGCCAAACTTTAAGGGGGTATTCTACGTCCAAAAATAACCCTAGTTTGCTATATAAACCATAGTCGAAAAAGTCGAAAAATACTTCGTTACGGAAATACAGAGTGTTAATTTTTTTTAAAGTGGATTTTTTTCTGAAACTGCCAGAGATATTTTAATGAAATTTTACAGGTGTCAATTGCGATGAAAGACTCAAGTTTTGCAATATAAAAGGTCTTTTCAGCGTTAATAGTGGCGTGCACTGCGGCTCGTGACTGGCTATTTTTCAACAAAAAAGTGGTACGCTACTGGAAAGAAAAAAGTTCCCTTGGCTTTTTTTCGTACGGCGCCCTCATAAATAAATATTAAATGATTTCAAAACTTTTCAGTGTTTGCCTTTTAATAGATTATTAATTTTGTTACTTGCGTACCGCCAGATAATCAATATTTACAGACACAGAATTAAAAATTAAAAGTAACTAAAACAATAATTGAAAACATAACAAAAACAGTTATAAAAATTGTTCAAAATGGGAACTATTATTTTCAATGCACAACTGGCATCGCCGTATAATAGACCGATTTAAATGTACTAGATGTGGTAATATTTGATTGCAACCATATCTTATGCAGTTCATAAGTTCTTCTTCAGTTTTGACAGGAGTCGCATAAACTTTCTCGTTTAAAAAAACCCCCACACAAAAAAGTCTAACACGGTAAGATCCGGAAACCGTGGTGGCCATGTAAATGGACCCCCTCTACCACTCCACCTATCCAGAAAATGATTGTCCAGCCAATTTCTGACATTTGAGCCGGATGCCGTCAAGCTGAAACCATGCATTCTGTGTTAAAAGTATCAGTATTTCGTCCCACATATTCGGAGTTTCCGTTTCTAAAAACTCTAAGAAGTTCAAACGTCGAGGTAAAAAGTAGGGTCCAAATAAATGGTTGTTGTAAATTCCTATCCACACATTTAAGCTAAATTCAACTTGAAAATTTCGAGTTCTAATGGCGTGAGGATTTTCATGGTCCCCTACATGTTGATTATGCAAATTAACTACGCCGCGGCGGGTAAAGTAGCACTCGTCAGACCACTGTATGTTGTTCAAAAGATCCCTGTTGTTTTGAACTGAGTGAAGGATCCAGCTACAATAAGTAATTTTTTTTCTTGGTCTCCTGGATGTAGCCCTTGAACAGGTTGTAGGTGAAATGGACGCTGGTGATCTCGTCTAAGAGTACGAAATATATTGGATTTTGAGGTGCGAAGAATACGAGAAGCAATACGGGAGCTCGCTGTTGGATTTCTGTCAAACTCATTTAATATCTGTCGAGAAATTCTTTTTTATTGTTGGTTTTGGTTTGCATCTCGATCCTCATGCAAATTCCTTAAACCTTTCTCCATTAATTTCTGATGGACTCCTGCGAACATTTTACGACTAGGATGTGTTCTTTGCGGATATCTCCTTCTGTATTCTCTGGCGGCCGCCCTTGAGTTTCCGTTAGCAAATCCATACACAAAATGGATATCCGCTATTTCTCTATTTGAAAATCTAAACGGCATTTTGACACTAATGAACTTTACAGAAATTAGTTATGTTAAATTTGTCAAATATTGTCATGAAAACTGACGCCAACATCATCAAGGTGGTATGCAATTATGAAATAGCTAGGTAATCCATTTAAACACAAACATTTAAAAATATTTTATCCACGACCATACTATAATAATCACATTATTCTTGTACATTCTCAAGATAACACTAGTCATTATTCACTAGTGAATAATGAACATTATTCATAAGTGAATAATGGGTTGTCATGGAAACGAAACAGGTCGTAGGCAACAGGGAACTCAAAAAATACATAAAATAGGCCAAATGAAGTAATTTACCGTCCACCTTCGTAGCCTTGAAATGAACATGCACGGGCGACTAAACCGTCATCTATCTGTCACATCAAACGTCGCGCCGTCGATTAGCGAAAACAGTAGTGATTTTATAATTAATTGCCAATTATCTTTGTGGCACCTATAACCTACGATATTTGAGGAAAAACCGGAATCTTGGTCGTGGATAAAGTATAGTATTCTACTCGCATTTAATAAGCGTTATCCTCTCGGGCAACTTGTGCCCCTCGCTTCGCTCGTGGGCTCAAACGTTACCCTCAAGAATAACGACTCTCATTAAATGCTTGTTGTATAATATACTATTAATATTATTAAATGGTGTGCCCTACGAAAAAATGCCAAGGAAACTTTTCTCTTTCAAATTGAACAAGGACCTCAAAAACAATTTTTATCTGCAGAAAAAACAGTAGCGCACCACTTTTTTGTTGAAAAATAGCCAGTCACGAGCCGCAGTGCACGCCACTGGTAGCGCTGAAAAGACCTTTTATATTGCAAAACTTGAGTCTTTCATCGCTATTGACATCTGAAAAATTTCATTAAAATATCTCTAACAGTTTAAAAAAAAATCCATCTTTTGGTTTTCAAAAAAAAAATAATAATAAATAACACCCTCTATTTCCGTAACGGAGTATTTTTCGACTATGGTTTATGTAGCAAACTAGGGTTATTTTTGGACGTAGAATACCCCCTTAAAGTTAGGCACCAAAAACCTGGTCCACCCTGTATACAACCAAAATCGCTTCGTCAAATCGGCTTTATATCCTCACTGGCATTCGGATAAAAAATCTTAAATTTAAAAAAGGTAACTAAAATTAACAACGAACAAAATTAAATACGCAATTGTAGCCCAATAAGTATTATTTATTATTTGTATGATACTTCCCTTTCATTTTCTTTCTTCATCCCATTCTTTTCCATCTATCAATTTCTATTTTTCTTATGGCGGCCATACATAATGGATCTTTTAATTTAGGATAAAGAGCAAAAATCCGTTTTAATCATGCATAACAATTTTTTAAGGTTGATGAATGCGTTAAAGGTCCTTAAAAACAATACCAAAATCACTGTAGTAATGAAAAATTGTTACTTATTGATTGTACAGTTCTAAAAATATTAATTTGTCTACGGCTGTACAATAATCTTGTCATTATTTGTCAGGTTCTGAGCACATAATATGGTGTATTAGGTGCTCACAACCATAGAACAGCGTAAATAATATTGTTACGATCGCAGCAACGCCGCATGGGAGGCGGGGCAACGCATGGGAGCGTGTTGGTTGGTGGAGCTTCGCGACCTATCCGCGCTGCGTCATGGCTGACACGAGTGATTTATTGCTCGTCTGGCTTAATCTAGAAGGCAGTTGTTTACAACCGTTTTTTTCATATGAGATTATTCAAGAATTCTTATAAAGAACTTTCTAGGTTTTTCTGTAATTTTAGGATTGTATATAAAAGGCGCATAGAGCGCCCGAGTGGAGTAGTCGTATTTTAATCGAGCTATAAGTAAGCTAAAGTTACGAAGCGATAATAGAAGGCTATAAAGTGTTAAGTAGTGAGTTATTTAGTAGTCGTGTGTAATTGTGGAAATAAATAAATAGTGTTTTCGTATTAAATCGTTACACTGGAATTATTGAACCCTGAGTTCGCAACAATTGGTGTCAGAAGTGCGATTCCAGTGGGAATTTGAGGACTAATATTGCTGAACTGTAAGTGAGTGCTTCATTGCCGGACATTACGTGTTTATGCCAGTGACCAGAAGCCAGCATCAAGCGATGGAAGATCAACTTGCCACCTTGCTGTCCCTCATGCAACAACAGAGGGAAGAACAGGAAAAACGTGATCAAGTACAGGAGCGACGTTACCTAGAACAGGAGAAACGTTATAACGAACAGAAGGAAGAGCAGGAAAAACGTGATCAAGTACAGGAGCGACGTTATCTACAACAGAAGGAAGAACAGGAAAAACGTTATCTAGAACAAAAGGAAGAACAGAAACGGTTTAAAGAAGAATTAGTGAACCATCTCGAAGCTAGGGAGCAACAATTGGAAGAAAGAATAATGCAATCGGTTAACGAATCCGTTAACGGCGTTAACGAAGGACTCGAAGCTGTCAACCAGAGGGTTCTCGAGCTAGAAAAGAAATTCCGGGAACAACTTGAGGACGACAATGTGTCTACAGAGAGTTTTAGCACAGCCAACGCTAAAATTAAGCCTCCCGATTATGATGGTACTACGGCCTGGGAAATGTATAAAACGCAATTTGAGGCAGCTGCAAAAGCTAATGGCTGGTCCGAGTCCCAGAAAGCTACATCATTAGTGGTAGCACTTCGTGGAAAAGCGGCTGAATTACTCCAATCCCTGTCGGCAGCTGATCAAAATAATTATGCAGTTTTAGTACACTCTCTGCAACTACGATTTGGAAATGAGCACAAAGAAACCGTGTTCCAGGCCCAGCTGAGGATGAGACAACAGAAGTCAGGTGAATCCTTACAAGAATTTGAGGCGGACATAGACAGACTAATTCACCTGGCATACCCATCAGCCCCTGAATGTTTTCAAACGCAATTTGCCGCCGAAAGGTTCATTGAGGGAGTTCGAGATAGTGACATGAGATACCACTTACGTCTAGTAAGGCCCAGGAATATCAGCGAGGCACTAGTTCGGGCCCTGGAATTCGAGGCATCACGAGTGACATCTAGTTCTTCTGCAAGTGTAAGAGTGGCAACCTGCGGTGATAAGAAGTCTACATCTATGGCTGAATCCATGGCAAGTTTACATAAAGCGTTGAAGGATATCGCAGTCAATATGCAAGCCCTGTTGGAAAGAACTCCTCGATCGACAGGCAATCGGGGCATAAAATGTTTTAACTGTGGTAAACTGGGTCACGTCAAGAGTAATTGCCCTAATAGGGCAAGAAGTCCGTCGCCGTTGTTTAGAAGACCGAGCGGAAACCAGGGCCGCCCTAGATTCCAGGAAAAGCCAATTCCGGTCAATGTAAGGATGCAATTGACCGAGTCCGTTAAGACCCCCAGGATCAGTCATGTCAACCAATCAAGTCAAGGCAATAATTTGGTTGGTAAAAGTGTTACAGAGGCTGGACACATTAAAGGACAGAAGATCCAAACTGAATATCGACCAGGAAGGTCTCACGGAAATGCCGATGCATTGTCTAGAGGTAAAGAAGATAGTCAGCATTGTCGAAGAACTGAGCAACGTGAGGGACATCCTTTTGTAAGGAGAACGTCGGTGGAAATAAACGATGGCTGGACCACACAGACCCTTCGAGAAGAACAAATGAATGATCCAGATATTGGACCCATCCTCTCTGCAAAGACTGACGACAAGAGACCAGAATGGCAAGAAATTGCTGATAAAAGTCCAAACCTGAAGGCGCTCTGGGCCCAGTGGCACTCTCTTAGAATAGAAAATGGATTACTGAAGAGAGCGTGGGAGAGTCCGGATGGCAAGTCCATAGTCAGTCAGTTGGTTGTTCCTGGTAGCAGAAAATCGGACGTACTACAGGAAATGCACGACGGAACCAGTGTAGGTCATTTTGGGGTCAATAAAACCTTGGCCAAAATTAAAGAGCGGTTCTACTGGGTGAATTATCATGAAGACGTCGAATCTTGGTGCCGCAAGTGCGAAGTTTGTTGTGCCACAAAAGGACCTCGAACAAGATCACGCGGCCGGATGGTGCAGTACACTGTAGGTGCTCCATTCGAGAGGGTAGCAATTGATGTCGCGGGACCGTTTCCTCAGACTGAGTCGGGCAATAAATACATCTTGGTCGCCATGGATTACTTCACTACATGGCCTGAAGCATGCGCCCTGTCTAATCAAGAAGCAACGACTGTGGCAACGGTGCTAGTAAATGAAATGTTCTGCAGGTTTGGAGTCCCTCTCGAACTTCATTCTGATCAGGGCCGAAATTTTGAATCGGCTGTTTTCCAGAAGGTCATGGAACTTCTCGGAATTCGCAAGACCAGGACAACTCCTTTGCATCCACAGTCGGATGGGATGGTAGAGAGATTTAATGGGTCCATGGAACATTACCTGTCTAAAATGGTGGCAGATCATCAGCGTGATTGGGACCAACATCTACCTCTCATGTTGATGGCATATCGAGGCTCTACGCATGAAGCCACTGGTTATACTCCGGCGAAAGTGATGTTCGGAAGGGAAATGAGGCTTCCTGCAGATTTGATATATGGAGCACCAGAAAAAGACTCGCTCAGCTCTGAGAATTTTGTGGAGGAGCTTAAGGAGAGGCTGAACAATGTTCATGAACAAGTCAGGAATAAACTACGGATATCCAGTGATCGAGCCAAAACAAGATATGACTTACTAGCTAACTCCCGCGGCTTCCAGGATGGTGATTTGGTGTGGCTATACTATCCGCGGAGAAAGATGGGGAAGTCGCCCAAACTTAGCCAATATTGGGAAGGACCTTATACAATTATAAAGAAGATTAATGATGTGGTGTATAGGATCCAGCGGACCCCTAGGTCAAAGATGAAGGTCGTTCATTTGGATCGATTAGCACGATACCATGGAACTCTATCTGTTCGGGACGAACAGACTTAGGAGGAGGGCAATGTTACGATCGCAGCAACGCCGCATGGGAGGCGGGGCAACGCATGGGAGCGTGTTGGTTGGTGGAGCTTTGCGACCTATCCGCGCTGCGTCATGGCTGACACGAGTGATTTATTGCTCGTCTGGCTTAATCTAGAAGACAGTTGTTTACAACCGTTTTTTTTTATATGAGATTATTCCAGAATTCTTATAAAGAACTTTCTAGGTTTTTCTGTAATTTTAGGATTGTATATAAAAGGCGCATAGAGCGCCCGAGTGGAGTAGTCGTATTTTAATCGAGCTATAAGTAAGCTAAAGTTACGAAGCGATAATAGAAGGCTATAAAGTGTTAAGTAGTGAGTTATTTAGTAGTCGTGTGTAATTGTGGAAATAAATAAATAGTGTTTTCGTATTAAATCGTTACACTGGAATTATTGAACCCTGAGTTCGCAACAATATTCATTATTCACACTGCGTCTTTTATTCCTTATACACTCCATGTCCATAAGAATTGCATGCTAACACTGACATGTTGGAAATTACAAACAAAACAAATGAAGGTTTCAACTATTATGGCCGACCTGATGCGGCCGCCATAATGGCTTTAACGTCACTTTGACTTTGACAATGAAAAAAAGCGTGTTGGCGCACTGCCACCTAGACCATAAGGCCGTGAAGCAGAAGCTGTGACGTCACAGTCGTGGTCCAAGGTCACTAGTGTCAGACCATTTTGAATTGTTAGGATTTTAAATATATTTTTCGACTTTGCGACTAATATTATTCATTTTGTATTCATAATTTTGTTTTTATAAATTTTGCCGGACTTTAAGACATTTCTTGCAGCTAGTGCTGAATTTAGACTAACAACAAGTGCCTTAAAATTGTCGAAAATTTGTGACTCAAACGTGGTTCGGTGTCACGGTGCGAAATCAATGTAAACAGGTCTAGCAAATCCGTTTTTTGGTTTCAAAGGAATGAGGGTGTGAAGAAAAAATGGATGTAAGCTAATCTATATCTGAAGAAAATAGTAGGGTAAGTTAAAATACAGAGTACCTACATAGTTTCATAAAAAGAGTTAGGTTAACCCTCAGAGACTAATCCTGATTCCTGAATTTGAAAAAGGCCAGACTGAAGTCTATAAATTAGAACAGTAAACTTGCCAGTGGGCAAGTATAGAGGGTTCCATTTAACTTTTTAATATATACCTATTAATAATGTAACTTTTTTTCCCAAGAGTTATTTCACCCAGAGCAAAAAATGCAAAAGAGTTTCTAATCATTTATATTCTTTTATACAAAACCCTAGCTCCTTTATGTAACACCCTGTTACAAATTTCAAAATTTGTTACATAAACAGATTTATTTGTTGTCAACGTATTCCTATATACACCATGTATTACAATTACTTGTTTAGGTACACTGCATGGACCAAACATTTGGTCCAAGTATCAAATGATGTCACTATGGTCTAAACACTGGGGATCAAATATTTGGTCCAGAGTAAAGGAGGTAGATCAAGCAGTCTTTTTTATGGTGTAAACACTTTAGCCCGAAATTGGATTCTGGAATTGGATTGCAGTTTCTGAAAAGGGCTAAAGCTTCCACTTGTAACTAAAACAGCTGTTATTTGACAAACTTTGATTCTAGTTGATTAGGTACTCAATTGGTTCCTGGGTCTAACTTGGTCCACGTGGTGTAAATGTACTACATGACTAAGATCAAACTCAGTAAACTTCATATTTCTGTTAAAAATTTAGAAATTACCTTTAGGAATTACATTATCTTTTAACTTTTATTTTTCTTAAAGGAATAAGCAAGAGATCGTCATATACCTACCATTTATACCAAAAACTTGACGTCCTGCATTGAAGTTCTTCACAGTCAAAATGGTAGAAACTCAATAGTAGTTGGAAAGTGCCAGTGTCCAGAAAGTACCTATACTTACTTCCACAAACTGAGATGTATCGAGCCTACTTCCTCCCAACTTCGAGAGGATTTGAGTGCTACTGTGTGTAGTAACAGCAAGGACTCATAGTAATAAAATTGTATGCAGTGATGTGTTGGAAGTGCAAAATGCTGTAATCTGCAGGAAGTTGTGTTTTTTCTATTTATAGGTAATTATATAATATTAAATTGCCAACAACTTTTCATTGTAGTAAATTCCGGGTTATTCAACTTATTATTAGTCACAGTCGTAATGATATTCCTAATTTTTATCCATTACAACCCATATAAGAAGCCTTGCTATGGATATTTTGTTTACATGGGTTGTATGGGCGAAAATTGAGAATACAATTACTATGACTACAACTAAGAAGTTGGATAAACCCACATAAATAAAACATGTTTTGATTATTACAACATTTGGCCCTTATCAATAAAAAATAAAACAGTAAATTCAAGAAACATACGTTTTATATTTAGAAGGTATAGCATACAAATATGAATGAATGTTACAGGAGACAAAAATGTTGACATCATTATCTTATTATCCTCTGCTTTTCCTAGGAATATGAGTGGTATGGTACAAGTTAATTTCTCATCTCAATAAATAAAAGTATCCCTTCAAGGGATCTGTTTTATACTCAGAGATTTAATAGTTAAATAGAGACTATATAATTTATAAGCATAAGTTTAGTGTGTAATAATTTCTTACCACAGATCAATTTTGGAATGTCCAAAGGGGATTGCAAAGTCTGATTGGTTTCTTCATTATAAAAAAAAAAGTTTTTCTGTACTTCATCCTTGCGAAAATGCACCTCACATACCTAAAACACCAGTTTTCTACAAAGTTCATGGAATTCATGCTTTGTTTATAAACGAAACCTGAGGGATAACCTAACTTTCTCTAAAATTCTTGTCTCTTATTTATGTATAAATGTACCCTACTATGTTCTCCAGGCACGAAATCTTCTCTTTTAATGGTTCTAATCCATCTTTCCCTTAAATCTTCATCCCTGAGAAACCAAAAAACCGATTTTTTAGGTCCACTCTTTAAGTTTGTGTTGCACCCCGACACAGCACCGGTAATGCATTTTCACCGTTTTTAAACACTAAATTGCATAGTTCCGAATTTAGCACAACCTTTAATACGTTTCCTAAAGTCCAGTAATGTTCATTAAAAACAAAATTCGCATTAAAAAACCGAGTAATCACACTAAAATCACGGAAAATATACACGAAATCACTTGAAATCCTTCCATTTCAAATGGTGACCTTGGACCACGACTGTGACGTCACAGACTCAGCTTCACGGCCTTATAGTCTAGGTGGCAGTGGTTGGCGAACAAATTATCTAATTGATTATTATGTAAAAATTGTAAATTAAACCGTGGACAAATTATAGTATCCAACTTGCATATAATAAGTATCATTACCTCAGGTGAATTGCGCCACTCGCTACGCTCGTGGGCTCAAACAACACCTTCGGCAATTATGGACTACATTATATGCTTATTGGATAATATCCCAAACAGCACAACCTAATCTTATGGACGTCCAATAGTATCCAATGGATATAACGTTAAGAGCCCAGATTAATCCAATGGCTGTCCCATGGATTATACAGAGGGCACACATTTTTACATTTGATGGACATGTCCATTTGGTATCTAAAAGACATCCTACTGTTAACATTTTGTCTCTCAGCTGGATCATTTTTGTAAAACATCAAAATATCCATCAGGCAGTTCAACGACCTGTCAAAGTCATCTGTGGAAATTTTTGTTAGGACAAACAGCCCTTGCTTGTCATTACGTTTTTCTGTAGGTTGCTACGTTTTTTCAACTTTGTGTAACTTTTTAGATCTTTTTTGTGGCCATATTAATCAAAAACGTACAAAACCTCATAAAAAGAAATTATAAACAAGAGTGGTTTGTCCTAACAAAAATTTCCACTTCTACAGGTCCGTGGGCTGCCTAATTAGATGAACTTTATTAGGACATATTAGCCCTTTCTGGAAACAGCAATTTGGATTAGCTTGACTATTATCAGACGATTTTTAACCAATCCGATTGAATCTCTTGTCATTAGTTTTCAATCCGGTTGCCTGAAATTCAGCTATAAAGATCAATCTATAATTGCAAAAATATTTTACTTATTTTTATTTTAAATTTCTATTCTGCTAACCTGAAATTCAGCTATAAAGATCAATCTATAATTGCAAAAATATTTTACTTATTTTTATTTTAAATTTCTATTCCGAGTAATATAGTTATTTTATATGTCCGCTATATATTAAAAATTCATTTGCCATAAATATGTAAAGTTGTGTGTCTCCAATGGATGTCCTAAATTTATAGTCCTTCGGATTATCAACAAAATATATACAAAGAATGTCCAGAATGTGTCCATGGATATTAGGACCTAATTTGGACTACAATTGGATATCCATTGGATGTAAATAAGAAATACGTAAGTGCTGTTTGGGATACTATTAAGCACTTGGAATTACTTACAGTGAAAAAAAAATGATATGCTGGAATGCCATTTCCTAGCGAATAGAAATGCTCAAAACGCAAAAACCAAATACGGAAACGGAATAAGAAAACATCTGGAATGAGGAACGACGTGAGCATAGTTTGGAAAAAATCTGCAAATCTATAAATTTATTATATACAAAATAGTACTTTTGCTTCAAGGCCAGCTTAATACCGTATACACGATAATAATAATAATAATACAGATGGAACAAAAATATCGCGATTCAAAAATCATGCTTGCAAACAGTTGTAAATAGCTATTTGCACAACAAGGAAGGAAAGTGGAACTTTTGCTCCCAAGAACAATTTGAGGCCCAACGCAAAGCAGAGGGCTTTAAAGTTAGAGGGTGAAAAAATCACTTTACTTCAGAGGTGTGCATATGATTTTTTCCTCGACTTTCCTTCTATTTTTGGAAAAAAAGAGGAGGCAGTTTAAAGTCGGACCAACGTACCTATAATTTAAGAAGGCTTAAAGAAAGAAGACCCAACGAAAAAAATGACAAATTAATGACGACTCATATTTTTCGACTTGATAATGACGACTCATAGTCATAACGTCATAGTAACGTTATGTTTAGTCGAATAATTCTTGGGTATATTTAATGTATCTGATGTGAGGTGTAAAAAAAATTTAAAAAAATTGATAAAAAAAGGTGCAAAAATAGATATAAATACACTTAACATATTTAATTGACTAACTATTTAACTTGTATCAGGGAAAATGACACGTTCTGGGAGTTATTTTAGTTAAAAAGACTTTAAAGTTGATTATGAAATTTGATTATACAGTGAATATAATTTTATTAGATGACAATGTTAAAAAATGAAATTTTTAGCTTTTTTTGCTAAACATTCTAATTTGAAACATGCACACCATTGATAGAATAATCCTTTTTGCATATTTTGAATTAGAGTTTTTGGCGAAAGAACTAAAAGATTTAGTCTCTAACATAAGTCGCAAAGAATCCTTTCAGGACAATCTTATGTTTTTGGATCTTGAAAACTTGCAGGAACTATGTAAATTTTAATTTTACCGCGCATTTGTACTTAATATCATGAGGGCGCCACTAGCATTTGAAGTGAACCTACTGCCTATTATTGAAGTACTGCCATTTTGTTTACAAAAAGGAGAAAAAAAAATAGAATAAAAAAAAGGTAAGAAATACACTACAAACAAGTATACACAGTCCTCGACGCTTTTATTATATACAGGGTGTTTCTTTCATGTGTTCCCACCATTGTTATCTATGAATTGGTAAGAGCTACAAGATCAGTTAAGTTAGAAAAAAGTTGCCATTTGTTGAGCTACTTTAAGATCTTACTTGGAGGTTGCCACACTTTCAGTAGTTTCCAAATTATTTGGAAAAATGTGAACAATTCTCAAAACTTCGATATCCTGTAGGTCGTTAACTATTTTTGATAGGAAAAGATTTTGAATTAGAAAGTGTAATAATTTTTCAATCTCTACTTATTGGCGTTTTATGCAAATTTTAATAACTGAGTTATCGTTACCCACTCAATTTTTTTAAGTACGGACCTTGAATTTATAATTCATTTCGAAAACCCTCGTCATTCCTTAAAAATCAATGGAATATTTGAAGATTTATGGTCGGCTTTACCTAAAAAATAAATCATTATTAGAACTTTTTGTTTAATTGAGTTAATTATTACTATAAGTAACGATTTTAGGCCTTAATCCTAACAGAACCCGAAAAAACCCACTTTGTTATTCTGAAGCATTTTTAGTCATATATCACTCATTTTAGGACAAAAATTTACCAACTTACCAAAAGCAACAACCAAGAAGATTTGAATAAGTTCTGTCTGCTTTTAGTCGCCCTTTGTGTTAAAGATAGAATTTTCCAAAAACAAAAATTTGCATATTGAAAGAAAAAAACTGATCAATGACATAAAAATTCTATCAAAAATTTCTCCACATTTGAATTTTTTAGATGCTTTGTGTACATTTTTTTAAGCAACGGTTTACCCCTACTACTTATTTTGACCAAAAACTATGATTATGTAAAAAATGATTCCTAATTTTTCAAGTTTTTTATACGTTTTTGATTTCAAAAAAGTACTTCTTCTAGAAAAGTATGCTAAATATGAAACAATTTTAGCCAAAAATTGGAATTTTTGGATTCCTATTTTGATTAGTAGTGACGTTTCGTTAAACTGTTATTTTTTTATTTGTTTAAATCGCAATTTGCCTTGTTTTCATCCTTTAGAGGTAATAAAATTATTCCTATTGAGACAAATCTGGCTCACATCTGTTTTTTACGATTAATGAGTCCTGATTTTTTATTTGTACTGTATTGGCTCGAAACAGAAGATTTAAAACGAGTTCCACTTAATCAATTTTTTTGAAAAAATAATACTTATAAAGAATTTTATTTAGCAGAATTTTTAAAGTTTGTAAAGAATATGGACTAAACTTAGAAATATTTTAGATTTATGCCCCTATCTGCCCCTATATTTTTTTTTAGTAATTTCCTAATAGCTCTAAATTTTTTACATTCGATGCTTTTAGTAGGTTTTTTATTGCTTACTGTTAACTTTTGTACTGTTTTTGTTCATATTTTTCTAATCTCATTCTTCAACATTATTCGCTAAAATGTTTGTACTTTCATATTTGGTGCATTGATCTTAATTTGACATTTTATTAAGTTTACCTTTCAAGGTAATTTTGACAGAAAAAATTAGTTTTTCTTCGTTTAAACAATTGTAATAAAAGACGAAAAAATGTTGGCCCAATACTGAGTATTTTTAAATAATAATGCATAGTTTTTGCAATTAAGATATGGAATAAAAATGCCAGGTCTGTAATAAAAAAAAATGAATTGTCAACAATAACTCAATTATTTTACATAATGACATGTGATATGCCATCTTGTAGAGATTAAAAAGTTGTTACATTTTATAATTTTTAATTTTGCTCTATCAAGACTAATTTACAAAATACAATAGAATATTTTGTTTGAAGTTTTTAAAAAATATTTCACACTTCCAAATAACTCGGAAACTACTGAAAATGTGGCCACCTCAAAGTGGATTCTTAAAGTAACTCAACAAAGGCAACTTTTCTCTTTTTAGCAAATTTTTTATGTTTTTGGATGATTTTGACCTACAATTAGAAATAATTTAAGTCTGTGCCTTTAACTAAATATCTGCAACTTTTTTTTCTATACGCTTCTGATTATTCCAGATTTTTTAGCTCTTTGATCATTTTGACGATTTTAATTTAAATTATTTACCACTTATTGTTCTTTTATGGTTTTTATTTTTGGAATGTCAAAATGATTAAAATAGCAAACATGTGTAAGTTATTTTTTAAAGTATATTCAGATTAAAATAACCTGAGCTGGTGATATTTGGATAAATCTGGCCACTTTTTGGGCCAAGTTTTGGGGCCCAAATTGTCGAGATTCGAATAGTCGAATAGTGGTTTTTGTCCTTTTTCACATAATTTTAAAACTTTTATGGTTCCTGGATTTCAGTGGTTTTCTATTATTATCCTTTGTCATGTTTTCTGTATTTTTTTGTTTTTTTTTCTTGATCAAAATTCGTTCTTTTATTGAGTTGTTGTTTCAAGACAATATTTACCCAAAATTGAACTTTTTCAAAGAATAAATTGTAATAGTAAGGTAAATTGATTTTCATTTAGTGAGTGTTTTGTTAGCACATTTTTGCAATCTTTTAAACTGTTTTGGCTTTAAATTAGAAGTTGAAGTTAAAGCCCTAGAGAATTTAATATAAAACGCGCTTGAAATTTAAATTCTCTACGGATTTATTATAATTTATAAATTAAATTTAGCTTATGTTAGTTCAGGTTAAGTAATTTTAACGTTACAAATTAACGTCATTTTATGGTCACAAAGTAACGTTATTTTGATGTTGCAAAATTACGTCATCGGTCTGTGAATTTCACCCGTCATTATGACCTTTTTTTGACGTCATCATAAGACATCTTTGGTGATCAATGCTTACCGGAAAATTGCGTGAAAATGACCTCACCTTCCCGCCTGGGGTCCCTCAAATGAAAGGAAAGTTCGACTTTCTGTAATGGTGGTATAAAAAATATGTTAAGGTATTTAAAGAAAACTACGAAAATCGAATTCTCAAAGGTGATATTGCTCAAATGATAATGCGATCAGTTTGAACACTTCAGACACCGCTAAATTAATTTGTTTAGATAAACACATGTCTAACATAACCATATTTGCAAATTCTTATAACTACTTATTCTATTTCTGATTACTAAGAAGTGGAACCTAGAGTCTATTCAAAAATTATATTTTTTCCCGCTGTAAAAATTTGTGTAAATATTTGGTAGGGCGGTTATACAGGGTTGCCCAACGAAAAGGTTGCACCCCTTTTTATAACGCTCCTGGTAAATTGAGAAAAAAACGCTGGAACACGTCAACTTTGATTGCTAAGGGGACATTTTGTTCATGAAAATTCCATTATACAGGGCGATTCATAAAGAAGATACTGCGTCACTCTTTTGGTTTTTAAATGGAAACCTACTAGTTTTATGTAATTTTTCGCTCCTTCGTGAAGTTTGTAGTAAATTTGATATAACATGTCCAATACCTATCTTCAACCGTTTTAGTACGTTATTATCGATAAATTGTAATTTTAGGAAACTTTATAGACTATTTTTACGTAATACTTTTGAACTAGTAATTCTTTTGTAATATGTTTACTGTCAATAATTCTTATACAGGATGATTTGTAAAGATTATGAAACCTTTATTAATAATAAAAATTAAATAATTCAAGTAGTTGGCAAAAATGTCGTTAATTAAATAAAGAAATAATCTTTATTTATGTCTTAATAAGTGTTGAAAATTGTATTCGTTTTCCTCCATACAGTAGTAAAGGTTCTGCTCTAACTTGTTGCGAACATTTAGCAGCATATCTGGGGTTATTCTTCTACATTCATCTGTTAGTCGATGTCGAAGATCTTCAGTTAATTCTGGCTTTGTAGCGTAAATTTAACTTTTCAAATGTCCCTAAAGAAAAAAGTCCAAAGGATTTAAGTCCGGGGATCTCGGTGGTCACTCAATGGGACCTCGTCTACCAATCCACTGACTAGGGTAGTTAGTGTTCAAGAACTGTGTTACAGGAGCTATATAGTGGAGTGGTGCTCCATCTTCTTGGAAATGGAGATTGTTTACGTTGTGGTTATTGTCGGTTTCTATTATTTCCTTAATTAACAGGTCTATTATATTTTCCAACATGTCCAAGTACAACTCACCGGTGAGGTTTCCAGCGATAAAAACAGGTCCTACAATATTATTCCCTAATATGCCTGCCCATACATTTCAGTTTTGAGGATGTTGCGAATGGATCTCTCTAAATAAACGAGGATTCGAGTCATTCCAGTAACAACAATGATGTCTATTTACAGCACCGTGTAAATAGATTCTGCATTCGTCCGAAAAATTGAACAGCAAATTTGGATTGTTTATTAAACGTTGACTTATTTCTTCGCAGAACTCCAACCTTCTATCATAATCCTCTTCATTACGTTCATGTACAAATTTTATCTTGTAAGGATGAGATGTATGTTCTTTCAATATTATTTGTTTTAACGGGCGAGAAACTCCTGAAGGTGTAGCCTGTTGGCGAGTGCTTTGGATATTGCCAAGTGCGAGGTGTCGCAAAAACACTATTTCTATGGCATTGTTTCTCACCCTTCGATTTGGATGGTGCTGAATATCTCTTACAGATCCAGTGTCTTTCAGTTTCCTTATTAATCTTCCCACATACAGTTCTGCCTGGATGTAACTGATTAAATAAGCGGGAGGTAGCGCGGGCAGAACTTCCGTTTTCAAAATAAAGTTTTGTTATTTCTACCCTTTCTTGAATTGAAAATGTCATTATAACATGATAGCACTACTATTTGAATTTAAAAAACGTGTAAGCTTATACTGACATACGTTGACAGTGACTGCAAACGATTATTACTAATTCGAAGGTATCCATAGAAACGAGTGCAATATTTTTGAACGTATTTTAATCATGCAACAAAATTTCAACTATAAAATTGCAAGTAAAATTAAAACGATTATAGGTAGGTGGAAGACATGATTAACTTAATACAAACTTAAAAAAGAAGCGAAAAATGACATAAAACTAGTAGGTTTCCATTTAAAAATCAAAAGTGTGACGCAGGATCTTCTTCATTAATCATCCTGTATAATAGAGTCTTAGTGAACAAAATGGCCCCTTAGCAATTAAAGTTGACCAGTTAAAGTGTTCCACCGTTTTTTCCTAAATCTACCAGGAGCGGCATAAAAAGGGGTCGGACCTTTTCGTTGGGCCACCCTATATATGATAATACGCATTTTTACTCTCTTTCCAAAATGTAGAAAACCGATATGCCGACCATAAAAAAAAATAGAGGGTGGTGATTTCAACCTGTTTTTAATAACTGCAATATTTTGATTCTTCGAAAATTTCTTAAAAACTTGAATGTTTAAAGCAACTCCCTTTTTGTCATTACGTTGCTAATTTTGTTAATTAAACTTCATAGCTCCTATAGTTTTCGAGATCCCAATACATGATAGGCCAATTTGGGACAAACTTTACTTAAAGTGCACTTAAGGAAAGAGAGGAAGTTTTTTAAATAACTCCACCTTCGGTGTCGACACACACATCCATCACACAAGTTTTATGACGACAATTTTTCCTAGACTCCGGCTCCTGCCAACTATCGATAACTGATGCCGCAATATTCGCCAATGTACTTGTAAAATACCGTAAACTATGCTCACAATAATTCATTTTCTTTCCTTCAATAAAAACTATGGGATCGGTCAGCAGAACCTCGAAGCATGAGAAAAACAAAGCCGGTAGATAAACCTATTAAACGGTAAAAAAAAATTCGTATTAAGTATTTTTATAAGCCGATTTAACTAGTAAAAGTGTTATCCGTACAAAATGCTAACGACTATTAATGTACAATACATGCGAGAAACAATTGCAGTCACTCTTGGTGAGACAAGAGATATTTCAAGGTCAGGCATTACACTTAGGTTGCTTAAGACATTTTTTCCAAGTATATTGTCCGATTTTATTTACATATTATTGTTATTCTAACTGGATTTATGTAATTGTAGAATTGTTCTGTTCTGATAACTCTATATGGCATTCGCCTGCGAGTCTGAATATGAGCAAAATGCGTGGCATATTGTGTGATGCAATACGTTTGTGTCGGTTCAATGCTTTTGAATCTTTAAGCTGCATAAATTAAATCCTTAAAGTTATGCATCTGTTTAAGCTAAGCTAATACCCAGCCAACTACAAATTTGGTAGCCTGTATAATGAGACCTTCGCTAGAATATAGTCTTTTTAATTTCCACAGAAATCGTAAAGAACCAAGAAACAATTTATTAACTGGCATTTGAGAGAAATAATTGCAATTGTCACCTCTAGAAAGAGTAAGAAATGAAAGTTCATCCAGTGCAATAAAATCGCCAACGCCCTTAAATTGTTGGGTGGTACTGATAAAATGGGCGCGATTTAGATTAACTAAGTCAGGGTCTCAAAGCCTTGATATTTCAGTCGAGAATGCGACAGCCTGAAGAGTTATATCGTCACTCTGTAGGTGTATGATTAATGATTTATGTATGGAAGTATCATTGACTCCTTTCATCTCTCCGGAGAACAAGGAAGTAATGGCTTTATTATTCGCTAATTACGAAAAATTACTTCCTGGACAAAGTCCAGTGAGAGGCAATGTGGAGTTTTCGAAATAAACATAATAATGGTAAGTTAGTATATATAATGGTAGTAGTAAAGTAAGACAATTTAACAAACGAGGCGAAGCCGAGTGTGTTAATGTTGTTGCGTGATAAAAAATTCTTTTTTGACGAGTAAAACACTGTACTTTTTATGAAAGTTGAAAGAAATTAATTTTCTGCCAAGTATGTTAGTGATCGAAATTTCTGGCTTTTTTGCAGAATGTTTTACGCAAAAATTTCTAGTTTAAAATATGCAAAAAGGCAATATTGACGGATAATCGGAAATTGAAAACTTATCTGCTTTCTATATTTCCAAAATATTGTAGCTATTATGAGGGAAACAAACAGAAACAACGAGTGCTAATACCCCTACCGGCATTGAATTACACTGTTTCAAAGCTTATTTTATAAAGCAAAAAAAAACTATATATTAAAACGAATTAATAAAGTAATAAAAATCAATGCTAAAAGGCCAAAAAAAAAAAATGGAAAATTAATCTAACTAGAAGTTACTATCTAGTACCTTTTCTCTTTTTTAACTCTTTATTTAATTTTCTTTTTTTATTCTAACTCAAAAGCAGATTTTTTCTTGATGAGAATGAATACTAAGCATTTCTTCAGATATCGCACGCTTATACTAATATCACTTATGCCCGTTCGCAACAAAGAAAATTTAAGTGGCACATAAACCAGCAATACCATTGCACCTCATAAAAAGCGTAATTTTAAGGGTGGCTTGCCTAAGCCTAGAAATTCCGCGGCTTTGTTCGCCCTTAACTTTAAGTGAGAATCGTTCGCAGGTCCAAGATGGACAGAAAGTCAAACTCTTAAACAAAAGTTACAACTTAATCTAAAAAAAGTAAATAATTTGTATTGTTTTGCAGTTTTGCACTTCGGTTATCATTTTATTTTGTGTTCGCTCCTCATCCATACTTTTACCATTGTTTTATTTCGGCAAAAAGTTATATAGTAATGTTTCTAGAAGACGACTTAGTACAGACGGATATCCAAGGAGAATTTATGTAAGGCAAAGTCCTTATGAGCAGCTGAATGATAAGACCTTTTTTTGAAGATTCCGTTTGACCAAACCCACTATCTTGTCTTTTGTAGAGAGATCAGAAGATTTTCTAGAATAGGCTTTTTATCTATACCAATTGTTCAATTTTTATTGGAAGTTATTCCTAAAATCAAATTATTTTTGAAGCTATAGTTTGTAAGTGATTACCTTTGATCGAAGATCAATTAAATGCTGCAGACCTTATCGCCATCCGCAATGATCCAATTTCCCCTAGAAATCGAATCTTAACCTGTCTAAGATTTTATGCTACTGGGCTCATTCGCCTGCCATTTTTACCTTTATGGGTATGCATGTTTCAACTGCATCTCGAATTATACGTAAAGTATCACAGGAAATAGCATCTCTGAACCAGCATTTTATTAATATGCCCACTGGGACTAAGCTATTGGAGACACAACAAGATTTTTTTAACATATGTATTGACGGAACTCATATAAGGAAAGGATTTTCTCAGGTGATCGGTCAGGGCGTTAAGAAAAGAAACTTTTCAGCTAACCGAGCTTTCGGCAATTGTTTCCCAAACAACACATAAATTCCAGTGGATGTTCATTTATAATCCAGCGACGGCTATTGATAGCCAATTCCCGTGATGGACTATTAAATGGACATCCTTTGGATACACAACGCAATTTTAAATTTTTTATTTTTTTACTATTTTTTTTTTATTTTGGATGTGTGTAGGAATACGATTTTTCTGTAATTTGTAGGAAAAATATGCAATTTGTTATGTAAGGGCATATGATTTCTACAATTATTATAATTTTATTTATTTTATTATCATTTTAACTAAGGTCCAGAACAAGTCCATTGAAGGACACTATATGGATGTCCACAAAATATAATTAAACGGACATCCATGGCAACCTATCCAATGGATGTCCATTTAATAGCCCACCTCGGCTATTGGCTATCAATAATCCCAAACAGCACAATGGCATACAATGACCAAACAAATGAAGTCCATGACGGACTTACAAGGACATACATTGGATGTACATTTTGGGTCCATACTTGGTCCAGATGAAGTCCATTGGACGTCCAATCGGTTTTATATTTTCCAATGCCAATGGACATCCACAACCGGATATCCATTGGACATCTAGATCTGAAACATATTTGGACGTCCAACGGAGATACAAGTGAAGTCCATGACGGACTTACATAGACATACATTGGATGTACATTTTGAAACATTAAGGAAATTACCGGCCTTTTCCAATATTGGCGACTTCTCTTAATTCACTAATCAGTCGTCAAATATTGTCGCCGACCGGTATACTGCCCTTACTGTTCTTAATACTTAATATACTATTTTTTGTTTTAACTTTCATTTGAACAACGCAATTTAAAATTTTGGCTGTTGTCGGAATTTTTTTTGTGTAATTTGTAGTAAAAATATGCAACTTGTTATGTAAGTGCATATGATTTGTACAATTAAAACAAATCCAATGCCTATCCTGCAATGTGTTTAACAAATAAGGTCCAGAGTAATTCTATCGAAGGACTCTATGTGGACGTCCACAAAATATAATTAAACGGACGTCCATGGCAACCTATCCAATGAATGTCCATTTAATAGCCCATCTCGGGAATTGGCTATCAATGGTAGCCGTCGCTGGATTTTCAATAGACGTGATTGTGAGATCGGAATAGCATATTAATTGTTAAAATATGTAGGTGTTTCCATTTAAAAATGTATTTTTTTTTATACCAAAATTCCTTAATAGATTGCCACAAGCTGCCTCAAAAGGTGGCCACAAGCATACGTTTTAATTACCCGAACGTGACAGTTGCAAAATATATTTATTAATCAAAACAATAGTCACCATAAATCAGACCCTTCCCTGAAACTACTTCTATACTATATTGTGCTGTGTTTTGTGTTCAGTGTTCAGTGAATTAAGGCAAAGACAGGTGTTACTCAGTAAAGTTATTTGAGCAAAACATTTAATTTTAGTTTGAAAAACCCGTTTTCTGATCTAAACTAGGCATGTCAAAGCTTCAAAGCAAGTACTTCCTATAAAATTTGCAAAACTAAAGGTGGGTTTATACCCATACATAAATCTTATTTGGTGCATGAACGCTAATAGGGGTATACATGAAACCAACTCTTATTTCTAATTTTATTTTATTTGTTATTTTATTTTTTGTATAAACCCACCATAATAGGAAAATATCTCATCAAAATGTGGCAGATATGCATCTACTACAAAAATGTGAGGAGTCGAAAGCTGTCGAGAGTCGAGAGTCGAGAGCTGAATTGATTTCAACTCCTGATATATTTCAATTTAACTCTTAATAGTTAATATGTATCATGTTGCACGGCGAGCTTACTGTACACTTACCAGGTAAAGTAGTATTACACGGGCCATTTCACAATATCTTAACAAGTTGATGTGAAATGGCCTGTGCATGTTTTCGCCCCTTAATATGGTGTATGCCTATGGTAAGCTCCGCAACATGCGTGTTTATACAGTGTTCTACTGGCACTGAGGTGACGCTTATTTCTGTCAATGTAAATTCCCAACACCCTGATTATTAATCCAAAATCATATACGTTTTGCGTCCTTTAATCAGGTCGATAGAAGTGAAAATAGCGGGTGTAGGACAGAAATAACTATTTCACATTTGTGAAAGAGCCAACGTTTCAACCTTTATCGAGGTCTTCCTCAGGGCTAAAATAAAATTATGTACATATAGCAAATACACAGTTACAAGTGTCTATAAACACAGATAATTTAGTTATAAAAAAAAGATCGACATAAAAACATGACTAAAATTTAGTTATAAAAATCAGACAAGAGAACATGACTAAAATTAACACTACATAATCACAATTATAAATCGTGCATCTCAAATAGCTGCGGTACCCAGCTTACCTTTTTCAATAAGCGAAGTCTAGAACTAGGAACAACATTCCACTGAATAAAAAATATCTCCAGTTTCACGAAAAAACGAGCAAACGAGCACCATATAGGACGAGATCAACCTAGCTGTAGCTCAGCCATCGCTAATGTGTGTGTCGTCTAATATGGTGCTCATTTGTTCGTTTTTTCGTGAAACTGGAGATGTTTTATATTCAGTGGAATGTTGCTCCTAGTTGACAAACTTCGCTTAATGAAAAAGGTAAGCTGGGTACGATTTATAATTGTGATTATGTAGTGTTAATTTTAGTCATGTTCTCTTGTCTGATTTTTATAACTCAATTTTAGTCATGTTCTTATGTCGATTTTTTTTATAACTAAATTATCTGTTTTTATAGGAACTTGTAACTGTGTATTTGCTATATGTATGTAATTTTATCTTGCCATATGTATGTAATTTTATTTTAGCCATGAGAAAGACCTCAATAAAGGTCGAAACGTTGGCTCTTTCATAAATGTGAAGTAGTTATTTCTGTCCTACACCCGCTATTTTCACTTCTATTTATCCAAAACTTTTAATGAAGAATTTCTAGTAGAAAATTTTTTATAAATTGTTTTATGGAAACAATAAATTCAACTTATTTTTTTTTTGCATTTTTTAGATATTAGTGCCATTGGTTTTTTTGCTTTACTTGATATTTCTATATTCGTTAACTATACAAAAAGTTATTGATGACTGACCAGGAAAATTTGAAACACCTTGTATAATATGAATTTTAACAAATGTTTCATATTTAGTGCCATCAGAAAAATGTGGTGGCTGGAATAGAAGGGACACCGAAAAGCCCATAGTAAAATGGTATAGAAGGGTCAAAGAGCGGAAGTGAGAGAAGTGTGGAGTATGTAAAGTGTGTTTGTTAATTTAATTTTAAAATTTGACTTGTTAAATAATACAAAAATAAAATCATCCTAATGTTTAATTTGCGTGTTTATATTAAAGATAAGCGTTTTATCCCAAAATTTTATACGTTGTATAATTTAGGGGTATAGATATGGGCGTCTAAAGTATGTTTCAGTTCTAGATGTCCAATGGATATCCGGTTGTGGATGTCCATTGGCATTGGAAAATGTGTATCCGATTGGACCTCCAATGGACTTTACCTGAACCAAGTATGGACCCAAAATGTACATTGTATGTTTCAAATCTAGATGTCCAATGGATATCCGGTTGTGGATGTCCATTGGCATTGGAAACTGTATAGCCGATTGGACGTCCAATGGACTTCACCTGGACTAAATATGGACCCAAAATGTACATCTAATGTACGTATGTCCATTGTATGTCATTGTGCTGTTTGGGTTATTGCCTTCTTCAGGGCTACAATAGAGAGGGAAAAGGTGAGCAACTACTTTACTAGATAACAACTGTATTTATAACTTACTTTATAACTAATAAGTTATAAAGTTATACAATTGCCGAAAGCTCGATTAGCTGAAAAGTTTCTTTTCTTTACGCCCTGGCCGATCACCTGAGAAAATCGTTTCCTTGTCGATTAACGGTCGAGAACAGCTTCAATTTTGGAACTTTTGGAAGAATATTTAGTTATTCTATCGCCTGGTAAGTGTAGTTCAGAATCCTTTAGACCCAATTCAACTTCCTGGTAAATGTTTCCTGAAATTATCTTGCCAATAAAATTACTAAGAGATTGAACAACCACGCCTTATAAGAAAAAGTTTACAATGTGCAATTACATAAATCATATTCTGTAGGAAGATTACTAAATAAAAGTTCATTCATTCATTCATTTTTTTTTATTTATAGTTAGATTGTTCTTGTACTGAGCTAAATTTAAGTGGTATCTTGTTACAGGTGGAAATGACTCTGAAATTTATAGAAACCGTAAAATACGATTTTCTGTAAATACCCAAGTATTTGGAGATGCCCATTTGTACATAAACGATATTGTTTCGGGATGCGTGGCTCCACACATAAAGCCACAATTTATGTCAACAGTAGGATCAGAGCTAAGTTTGAAACTGATGAATTTCCTAATTGTGTTTTGCTAGGCAAGAAACCGATGTCCAAAACCAAACCAAATCCGATGATACCACGGACTATTTCCATGTAAATGTACAAAGCATCGGAAATAAAGCATTAGAATTTGGGGTACTGCTGTCCGAGATTAAGCCGAATATAGTCTTTATTACCGAACACTGGATTAAGGCAACCAATTTTGATAGCCGTATAGAGGGATACATTCCAATCACACACTCCTGCAGAGAAACTCAAAGAGGGAGCGGCACTGCCGTCCTGGCAAGCAATCACCTACAGTTGAAGACATGCAGTAAGAAACTTCGGACGATGAACACTGAAAAATAGTTTGAATTTAGTTTATTAGAATTTTACTTGCATGATTCTTTGTACACAGTAATATGTTGCTACAGATCTCCTGCTGGAGGCTTTGATGTTTTCCTGAAGGGCCTATCTGACCTAACACATGAAATTTTTACAACATTAAATTTATTATTATAGGGCGATTTTAACGTTAAATTTATGGACAATGCAGACAGAAATGTCGCTGATATAAATCACTTGTTGGGTACATTTGGTATATGCTCCCATGTTCAGGGGTATACAAGAGTGACTGCTAGTTACAGGTCGCAGCTGGATAATATGCGGGGTGTTCATTATAAAACTTCATCTAGCAGGCTATGAAGTTTTGACAGAAAAGGATGACATAATCAAACTAAATGGACTTTTGTTTCTCCATCCTGTTCTTTTGACATTTCACAGCCAACTAGATGAAGTTTTATAATGAACACCCCGTATTTTCAAATATAAATTCACATTATGTTAAATTCCACATTCACATCACAGATATCTCCGATCGCTATGGCCAAATTATCAGTGTCAAAATTGACAGAACTAGCCTATTTACTGCGTCCGGGAAGGAAGAGATTTCACCGAAGAAAACATTCAGTTATTCCATAATTTACTATTCAGCGAATCGTGGAATGAAATCCTTTCAGGAACGGTTATCAATGAGATGTACAATATTTTTTATAATACGTTCCTCTTTTTTAATCAACTTTTCCCAATGAAAACAAGCAGGGTAAAAACTGGTGAACCCAGATGGATCACTAATCAAAAACTATTCCTTGTATATGAAAGATCTATATGTTTGGACCAAACAAACCCAATCGCCACTTCACTGTGAACATTATAGGCAGGAGAAAAAAGTCTATCGTCAATACCTATCCCTCTACTATAAATCTATAAATGAGAGTAAAATTACCTCATCCAGCGACAAAACTAAAACTTCGTGGTCCATAATTAATTCTTAATCTCATAGAGTAAAACTATACACATATACTACCAAAATAGACAGTATTTTATAGTTCGTACACTATAACTTTACTTGCGCAGGTCATGTAAATTTGACATTTTGGCCCCTGTATATTATGTCAGGCATTATCATATAATTTAGGTTATATGTATGACTTAAGAGCTTATAACTTTTTGTTCCAAGGTTGCCAGGATGATTTAATGAATATTTTTTATTGATAAATAATATTTATAATTTATAACAAATTTAGTATTGATTGACCTTATCATTCTACGAGAAGGTAGACACAATGTATTCTGGTTGTAATTTTCTAACATATTTACTCCCTCTGGTTTCTCATACTATTATCGCGTTATTTCCGTCGACTGCTCTAGGTGTCTCTGGTTCTGCAGTGAGTACACTTAGCGTATTTTCCTTTTTCGTTTCAGTCACCAATCCCATGCTACTCTAGTTACTAGGTAAAACTGTAAAATTCATAATTTTCTCGAAAATTGCACCTACCTCTTGCCTAGCTACCAGTTTGGGTCAGAGAAATCAGTTTTGTAGTTTACTTAGATTATTAGAAGCTGATTTTCTTGCCAGTTGGACACTATTTACTTCTCATGCCACACATTAACGATTTGCTCAGTATGAAATCAGAATTCTGAAGTTCTGATTCGGGTGATCTGATCGGGCTTATTAGAGTTAGATCTTCCTTCCGGGTAATCAAACAGAAGTGAATACTTTACGGTAGATCTTCAAATTAGTAGGATTTATATAGAAACACGCAGACTTGAAAAGAGCAAAAAATTAGACAACGTCAAATTTTTAAAAAGCGATTGCATGGTGGTCCCTTTGACACTGACATTAAGCTAATTTCATAGGTAAACAGATTCCTTGAAGACGATTGGTTGAATGTTATTAAAAATCAATTTTATTGGAAGATTTTGATTTCGCACCTCGTTATGGTCATGGACTCGGCTTGTTTTTTCGGTGGTTATGGACTCGGCTTAAAGAAGCAGAGTGGCAAACAAGAGCTAACAATTCAGAAGTGCCAATCTAATGGAAAAATATCATGGCTGCTTTCGCACGTAAAGTTATAATGTACGACCTATAGCAGAATTCTTCACATTAGGAAAGCCTCAAATCCCCCCAAATGCAACATCCATTGCCAACCTGAGTATCCCTACACTTTTCTAGGAGCCAACCAACCCCAATGAAGTTTTTCGAATAATTATGAATCTTTCCAATAAATTATCTGCTAAAATAGGTGAAGTTCCCACATATGTGCTCAAATCTACAGCTCATGTTAGGTAGATACCAATCCATCTTTGAGGAAAGTTATCGTCTAAAAATTCCCTTAAAACTTGTGACTTGGGGCACCGTCTTGTTGAAAAAAAAAACGGCATTATAAAGGGCCAAGGGAACATATTCCATCAATTCTGGAATAACTTCCTCAAGAATTTCTCGGTAACGATGCGCTGTGAGAACTCCTTCAACAATTCTGTAGACTATGCGTCTTCCAAAAATGAAACACGAGACTCCAACCCCAAAGCGTCCTTGTTGTGTCCTCTCAAAAGTTAAATGGTGATTTTCTGTGGTATTATGGCAACTAAAAATTCCCGCACTTGAAAAATAACAATCATCGGATCAAATAACGAATCTGCCAAAAGATTCATCAGTATGGATTTGTTGTAAATACCATTGGCAAAACAGCATTCCACATAGCAAAATGATGTCCAATGGATATCCATTGGACATAAAATTTTGGAGATGGATATCCATTATGATATCCATTGGATATCCACTAGATATCCACCTGATATCCGTTGTACATCCAATGGATGTACATCTGTCGCCCGACCCAACATCCAATGGACATCCATTACGTAAATCCAATGGATGTTCATGAAAATACTGCCGACATCCATTGTACATTCAATGGATATACATTTATCGCACGATTGATCATTCATTGGACATCCAATGGATGTCCAAAAAAACATGAAACTGAACATTCGCTTCTTTTCAGTTCAGCTATATTAATGGTTACAAAAAAAAACACATTAATTGATTCGGGATGCTGTGTTTTGATTGCTGATTTGCTAGTTCTACTGAGGTCTCAACCCTTTTTCCTAAAAAAGAAAAATATTTGTAAATGTTACAGTGGTGACTGTTGTGTAGAAACATTCGATTAAACTTAGCTAGAAACAAACACAATAAACTAAGAAGTTTTAAGGGTCTTTACATTATAAGTGAGTTGAGTGAGTTGAGAGGTTTTTCGACCTCTTACCACTTTTTCACCTGTTTCTAGTGACAATCAATTTTACACTGATAGCTAGCTTTTGCTCATTAGGTTTGTCATTTTATTATGAATACACTTACGTCCAACAGAACGCAAGTAAATTGTGCAAAATTACTAAAAAAATCTGTATCTTTTGCTTTTATATACATAAATAACTATTTAATATTCAGTAATAAAAATAAGATGTTTCTCATATGATTTTAAAAATTAAAAACCAAACAATAATTGTAGAGAATTCTAGTGATTTTACAGAAAACCATCATTTTTTAGATCACATTAACTCAAAATAATATATACAAATAATCACAAAATAACTGCATTTATAAGACTTTTAGGCGTTAAAAACATAATACAACGTAAAAATCATTTTTGCGATAAAAAAAACGCGCGTTGTACCTATGATACTGAAAACACTTACCAAATATTACTTCAGATAGATTTATAGCACTAAATTTCCTCCTCCCTTTGGCGCCCTCCCAACTGTAAAGCTGAGCAAATTCGTTTGTCAGACTTCTATACATTATACGTTTCGTTATTTCCTGAACGCTGTTACCACCCAACGTACTGAACTTATGTGCCTGTAAAAGTAAGAAGATTATAGCTTACTTATACAATATATCAGTGAACAAAATCATTACCAAATATCTAAAATTATCTTTATTGAGTAGTTTATTTTCCAAGACATCCAACTCTTGATCGTTTGAAATTGGTAGATTATTGAAAATTAACTCCATCTCTGTGTTTTCTACTAAATTATGATGTGACAAAATTCTACTAAATTGACAATTATTTCCTTCAATAAGTCCTCTTACCTCTTCTAAATTCTCATCATGCCGGTTTAGTTTTGCCAGTATGATGTTCAATTTAGAGATGACACATTTCCGAAATTCTGAAATTTGTTGTCTTATTGGTTATACACAACATTAATAAAATAGGAATAGGTCGAGCGTTTTCTGGTCGAGCATTCCTTCAAGAAAGACGCCGCTTACAATTATTTCGAGCCGGCAGTGCCTATTTTGGTCCATTCCAATTCCTCCATTATGTGTACTGGTGCACTAAACTCTATTGACACAACTATATCCTCAACCTAAAAAAAGCGCTGAAAAAGATTGTAATATATAATCGAAACGTCGGCAATTTTTTTAAGGAGAGCTGGTTTTATTCAGTCCTATACCCGTAAACCTGTTCCTCTTCATTGGCAACAAGGACGTTAACCACACATAATGATTAATAAAATAGTAAATACAGGATAGATACAGGGTGTTCATTACAAAACTTCATCTAGCAGGCTATTAAATTTTGACAGAAATGGATGACATAATGAAAGTAGATGGCCTTTGTTATTCCATCCTTTTCTTTTGACATTTCACAGTCAACTAGATGAAGTTTTATAATGAACACGGGGTACTACTTAAAGCTTAAGAAATTCACAGTCAACTTTACAAGCATTTCAGCATGCAGTTTAACAAATGCTACTTATAAATACAATACGGTTTGATACTTTCTTCAAATCCCACCTGTTTCAGGGTCTACAGAATCAGATTTCAAGTGAGAGGCGGATAACTTTGTTGATAAATGCGGAGATAAATGCTGTTGTGAATTACTTGCAAACTACAAGATTTTGATTTTGACACAAAGACTGCAGTTTTGGAGTACTAGGAGAACTAGCACGAATGGGATTAAATGTTGAGTTGATCTCTGTGCTTGATGCCAATGGTGAGGTGGTGTCATATTCTTTCTAGAATGTTTTTACGGAAAATGGGAAAAGTTATAATCTTCCTACAATGATGATGAAACTTTCACCTATGCCCTACACCTACAGCAAATTCATACTGGAGATTCACAAATTATGGAGACATGCAACTGGATTGACTCAGCATGCCTCTCAATAAATAGATTTAAAACTTACATTATTACTGATATATCAAAGACAATGAAAAAAATCTTGTCAACTTGAGACATTATTAATTGGTATTACGTAATGCAAAATGCTAATTAATATTAAGGTATAATCTAGACGCTAAGAGAATATTTTGTTGTCAAAAAATTTTCTTGTACTGCTACATGCTGTTTTTTACCAGTTAGAAGTACATAAATAACTAGATAGTTACCTACTTCACAACTGATAAATTATAAAGACATATATCCACTCCATAATGTGTCAATCCAAAGCATATTAATTTTGGACAAGTTCTGTTAAGTCATAAATGTTACAAAAAAGTATGATTAGCAAAAATATTAATATATATTTATATATTTATATGTGATATATATGCTAAGACCTCTTACTTGTGCTTTTTGATATGGAAAGGAAAATTTTGGAATTGGTATATTCTCATCTTCACTAGAAGAACTACTGGAGCTTGAGTTTCTTGTTGAGTATTTACTATTAATTTTTCTTATTTTTTATCTACTGATGGTCCTTCTATTGCCGATAGGCCAGATGTATTTTCAGCTAGTAAACTTTTCTTTAATGCCCCATCATAATCATCTGCAAAATTAACATTGAGATGATTTTTACGTAGTTATTTTTTCCTTCAAATTGTTCATGTGGTTAACAAAGTAAAAGTAGATTGTATACCCAGGTGGAAAATGTTTTTTATTTTTGTCAAAAGATAAGGAAGTCCAGTGAGACCAATCAAAGCATCTGGAGATAGAAATGAAATTTTCCACTGAGGTTTGAGTAATATTTTTTTTTACATATTTATTCTTTCTACCATATTTCCAAGCATCTATCAAAACATCTCTTATATGTCAATCAGGTGGAAACTTAGCATTTATTGTTACTTTCCATCTGGGTTGAAATTAAATTAAGGTTATATTATATTATTATATTATATATATATATTATAATGAAAAATGAAGGTAGGGAAATACATTACTCATACTTGGAAGTTGCCTCAATCTTCTTTTGTAGTGTAGCCACAACACACATTTCACACACTCAATTCATGGTTTTTCGATTTTTATGACTTTTTTTATGATTTCGATATTTATTATGGGATAACTTAAGTTTCAAACGTCTCATAAATTCAAATTTTTAATTAACTTACAAATTTTGCATTGCACTGAAGTTGGCAGGTAGCTTATAAAAGATGAAGTTTGTTGACGATTTTAAAGGCAGTGCTGCAAAGTCTTTTCTTCATTGTTTCAGATTAGGTCTGATCAGCTCAGGTTAGTCCAATTCTAATATTCATTTACACTTTTCACGAAAGCTAGCCTAGTTAGATCCGTTCTAGTTTTCCTGGTTAGGTTAGTTCAGTTACATTTTACGTTTAGGTTAGGTTAGATCAGGTTAGTTCAGTTCTACCCTTTATGCTAGGGGTAGAGAATAATATAAAATGCCGGTCCGTGAGGGCCCGCTTTTTTTCAAATTTTTAGAACAGGTTAACTTTCTGTTACTTCAGGTGAGGTCTCGTTAGTTCAGGTTAGTCCAGATCTAGTTTCCCTTGTTAGTTTAGTTCAGGCTAGCTTTTTACGTTTTACGAACACTTTTTACGTTTAGGTTAGCTCAGACTAGTTCAGTTCTAGTTCTTCTTGTTAGGTTAGTTCAGTTACACTATTTACGTTTAGGTTAGGCTAGCTCAGGTTAGTTCAGTTCTACTCTTTATGTTAGGGGTAGACAATAATATAAAAAGCCGGCCCTCACGGTCCCGATTTTTTTTAATTTTTAGAACAGGTTAACTTCCTGTTACTTCAGATAAGGTCTGGTTAGTTCAGTTCTAGTTTCCCTGGTTAGGTTAGTTCAGTTGCAATTTTGACGTTTAGATTAGACTAGCTTAGGTTAGCTCAGTTCTATTCTTTATGTTAGGGGCAGAGAATAATATGAAAACTAGACCCGAATGGGTCTACCTCCGAAAATATTGCATCCACGGAACTTCCGTTGGTGGGAGGTTAGTGGAATGTGAAAGAGGACATCAAGGAGAGGAGAAAACAGTTAGATTCACCTCAATCGGTCTAGGCGTTCTCAAGTTACAGGCGGTCAAATTTGAGAATTGAGAAAAAAGTCGTGATTCCCTCCTTTAGACATTTTCAAAAAATTTTGGGAAACTTTTTTTACTGTTTTTTAGTTCAGATTAGTTCAGTTCTAGTTTTCCTGGTTAGGTTACTTCAGTTACACTATTTACGTTTAGGTTAGCTAGCTCAGGTTAATTCGGTTCTACTCTTTATGTTAGGGGTAGAGAATAATATAAAAAGCGGGCTTGCTTTTTTTTATTTTTAGAACAGGTTAACTTTCTGTTACTTCAGGTAAGGTCTGGTTAGTTCAGTTCTAGTTTTCCTGGTTAGGTTAGTTCAGTTACACTTTTGACGTTTAGGTTAGACTGGCTTAGGTTAGTTCAGTTCTACTCTTTATGTTAGGGACAGAGAATAATATGAAAACTGGACCCGTTTTGATTTTTAAAACAGGTTAATTTTCGGTTAGTTCAGGTTGGTCCAGTTCTAGTTTTCCTGGTTAGGTTGGTTCAGTTACACTTTTACGTTTAGGTTAGGTAAGCTAAGGTTAGTTCAGTTCTACGTTTGGCATCACTGTAAATATATTTCTAACCCTACTGTCAGATTCGAGAGTTTTCGCATCAATTTTGTCAAACATTTTCAATTTTTATTTTCTTGTTTCTCAGTGAAAAGTGGCTCATCCAAGAATTTTTTTCTTTCCATCTGTTTTATAGACCGTAAGCTACTATTAAAAAAAGGAAAAACCTTGAAAATCGAGATGACAGCACAACTTCAAGCGCCTACTTTTATACTTAAATCATTATTAACAGCTTATGAATGAAGACATTTAGTAGTATTTCCAGTCCTCAACTAGGTCCTAGAGCCAATACAAGAAAAATTTATACTTCTCTGCGTACTTACCTCAAAAATATTGCAAATCTTTTTTTGGAAAGCACTTTTTTTATAAATAATCGAATTTTCTTGTCGATTATTTTTGGCATTTTGGAATTCTTTTACTCTTTAATCCACTTAAAATGTTGATGAACGTATTGAAAATTGACAATGACGCAACTTCAATTTGATACAATATTAAAGCTTATTGGAGACAATTGCGACTAAAAATACCAGTTAGTAATTGTTTGACTGTATTGGTTTAAAAAAAAACATGTCAAGGGATCTTATTGGCCAGCTTTCAAATTGCCGATTTTAGTTCATCACCTTCCAATTCTGTATTTACCGTATCTGTTTTGACGACAAGTAAACGACAATTGCCGTCGATGTTATACAGGGTAAATTCCATGGCAATGTAAGATGCAGAAAATAATGGAATATGGTATAGCTAGTATACTTGATTTTAACATTAAAAGATAAAAGGGTAATAGGGACATACATACGGGCATCACGAGCGGTGGCGCGTTGCTTGTACGTTCGTTAGCGATTTAAGATTGAATACGGAAGTAGTGGTTCTTAATTAGTGAAATTTTGTGTGCTCATGCATCAAGGGCATGTGGTTTGTGTGACTAAAATCTGTGCATGTCAGTCACGTAGTTCAGGGAAAACTTTGCAAATTCCATTTGTCTAGAAATTGAGGTTTGCGTCCCAAGCCGTACAGTACCTTACATTTTGCATACCTACCAAATAGCCGACGGTAAGAAACAGTGTCGGACTAAGGCAATGGCTAATAAGAAGCGGAAAGTCTACGTTTGCTGTGTATGCAGGAAAAACATCACCAAACTTCAATACAAAATACAATGCTCTGGCGACTGTGGTCAGTGGTTCCATAAGGGCTGCTCAGGCCTTAGCAGTGAGGAGTTTTCAGCTTACGAGTCGCGGAAAACTGTAGAGAAATGGGCCTGTGAGGATTGCCGCGTGTCCGAAAACTCTGGTGAAGAGGAGGACTTCGCGTTAAGTAGCCATAGCCAAGGCTCTACGCACCGTGCAAGTAATGTGAATGGGCACCATGTGCTCCAAAATAAGAGGGCCTCAGGGGTTCACAGCTCTGGAGGCCAGAATTCACTTGACAGCCTTCTCCGCCAGTCGGATTTGTCCAATCGAGGGCTCTTGCATGCAGTGAAAAAATTGATTGATGACCTAAAACAGGCCGTATCATTCAATGGGGCCATGATGGAGCAAATGAAAGCAGACATGCAGGTACTCTCTAACGAGAATAAACATCTAAGAAAGGAACACTCCTTGATCAAATCCAGAGTCGACCAGCTTGAAAAGGAAGTGTCACATATGAAGTGTTTTGGAAGGGAACAACAGCAAACTGTTACCAGAGGCCGTAATATTATCATGGTGGGTCTCGAGAATGGAAACGAAAACATCGAAATCCGTGTGGAGAGGGTGTTGCGGGTGCTCAACAATGGGATCTCTTGTGAAGATTTTACGGTAAAGCCCATTCCTAGCAAAAAACCAACAAAGCCTCTGCTAGTCTCCTTCCATCGAGAAGAACTTCGAGATGACGTCATGCAAAAACGCAAGGAGATTAGATTGGATGCGGAGATGTGTGGTGTCGGTGCCGGCACAGGCGGCGGCAGAATCTACATTAATCCGGACCTGCCTCGGCATACGCGTGAACTTTTTATGAAGGCGAGGGAATTGAAATCGGCTGGGTTCAAGTATGTTTGGTGCAAGAACGAAAATGTGTTAGCTAGAAAAAAGGAAGGCGATCCAATTGTAAACATTATCACTTTAGCACAGGTAGAGAGTCTGAAGGGTCTCATTGATAAGTCCTAAATACGTTTTGATTATTTGCATGGAATTTTCTTTTCCTTGAATTTTTTTTCTCTCAATGGCTGTTTGTCACTTAAAGATTGCGCATTTAAACGTTCGCTCAATTGTTCCTAAGTTTCACAATTTAAAGATCTATATCGGAAATAATAATTTTGATATTGTAGGGATTTCAGAGACTTGGCTCTCGGATGCAGTGCCTGACAAACTTATTCAAATAAGAGGTTATAGCACATTTAGAATTGACCGTGTTGGTAGTCGCGGTGGTGGGGTTTTAATTTATTGTAGGAATAATATTAAGTGTATGTTAGTTGACAGCATTTCTGCTGATTATTCGGAGCAGCTGTGGGTTGCAATAAAATCGGGCAACTCGAACATTGCTTTTGGCGTTGTCTATAGACCTCCTAGTACTAGCGTACTTGAGTTTTGTAATGAGTTTGAGGAAATTATAGCTAATCAACTGGTACAGTTTGACTCCGTGACTTGTGTTGGAGATTTTAATATCAACATGCTGGACCTACAGGCTGGCCACACCCTGCGGTTCTCATCCATACTCGACTCATACAGGGTGGACCAGGTTTTTGGTGCCAAACTTTAAGGAGGTATTCTACGTCCAAAAATAACCCTAGTTTGCTATATAAACTATAGTCTAAAAATACTCCGTTACGGAAATACAGGGTGTTAAAGTTTTTTTTGAAAAACCAAAAAATTGATTTTTTTCTGAAACTGCCAGAGATATTTTTATGAAATTTTACAGGTGTCAATAGCGATGAAAGACTCAAGTTTTGCAATAGAAAAGGCCTTTTCAGCGTTACCAGTGGCGTGCACTGAGGCTCGTGACTGGCTATTTTTCAACAAAAAAGTGATACGCTACTGGTTTTTCTGAAGATAAAAAGTATATTTGAGGTCCTTGTTCAATTTGAAAGAAAAAAGGCCCCTTGACTTTTTTTCGTAGGGCACACCGTTTAATAATAATAAAATATTTTTAAATGTTTGTGTTTAAATGGGTTACCTAGCTATTTTTTAATTGCATACCACACTTTTAATAGATTATTAATTTTGTTACTTGCGTACCGCCAGATAATCAATATTTGCCACGCCTTGTTGGCGTAGCTATTCATGGCAACCTAAAACAGCCAAGCTTATTTTTTTTAACTGTGTTGTAACAATATTTATTTTCAGAATTAAAAACTAAAAGTAACTAAAACAATCATTGAAAACATAACAAAAACAGTTATAAAAATTGTTCAAAATGGGAACCATTATTTTCAATGCACAACTGGCATCGACGTATAATAGACCGATTTAAATGTACTAGATGTGGTAATATTTGATTGCAACCATATCTTATGCGGTTCATAAGTTCTTCTTCCGTATTGACAGGAGTCGCATAAACTTTCTCTTTTAAAAAACCCCACACAAAAAAGTCTAACACGGTAAGATCCGGAGACCGTGGTGGCCATGTAACTGGACCCCCTCTACCAATCCACCTATCCGGAAAATGATTGTCCAGCCAATTTCTGACATTTCTGCCAAAATGAGCGGGACAACCGTCAAGCTGAAACCATGCATTCTGTCTTAAAAGTATCGGTATTTCTTCCCACATATTCGGAGTTTCCGTTTCTAAAAACTCTAAGAAGTTTTCTGAGTTCAAACGTCGAGGTAAAAAGTAGGGTCCAAATAAATGGCTGTTGTAAACCCCTATCCACACATTTAAGCTAAATTCAACTTGAAAATTTCGAGGTCTAATGGCGTGAGGATTTTCATGGTCCCATACATGTTGATTATGCAAATTAACTACGCCGCGGCGGGTAAAGCAGCACTCGTCAGACCACTGTATGTTGTTCAAAAAATCCCTATTTTCTTGAACTGCGTAAAGGATCCACCTACAATAAGTAATTCTTTTTTCTTGGTCTCCTGGATGTAGCCCTTGAACAGGTTGTAGGTGAAATGGACGCCGATGATCTCGTCTAAGAGTACGAAGTATATTGGATTTTGAGGTGCGAAGAATACGAGAAGCAATACGGGAACTCGTTGTTGGATTTCTGTCAAATTCATTTAATATCTGTTGAGAAATTCTTCTTTGTTGTTGGTTTTGGTTTGCATCTCGATCCTCATGCGAATTCCTTAAACCTTTCTCCATTAATTGCTGATGGACTTTTGCGAACATTTTACGACTAGGATGCGTTCTTTGCGGATATCTCCTTCTGTATTCTCTGGCGGCCGCCCTTGAGTTTCCGTTAGCAAATCCGTACACAAAATGGATATCCGCTATTTCTCTATTTGAAAATCTAAACGGCATTTTGACACTAATGAACCTTACAGAAATTAGTTATGTTAAATTTGTCAAATATTGTCATGGAAACTGCCGCTAACATCATCAAGGTGGTATGCAATTAAGAAATAGCTAGGTAATCCATTTAAACACAAACATTTAAAAATATTTTATTATTATTAAACGGTGTGCTCTACGAAAAAAAGCCAAGGGGCCTTTTTTCTTTCAAATTGAACAAGTACCTCAAATATACTTTTTATCTTCAGAAAAACCAGTAGCGTACCACTTTTTTGTTGAAAAATAGCCAGTCACGAGCCGCAGTGCACGCCACTGGTAAAGCTGAAAAGGCCTTTTGTATTGCAAAACTTAAGTCTTTCATCGCTATTGACACCTGTAAAATTTCATAAAAATATCTCTGGCAGTTTCAGAAAAAAATCAATTTTTTGGTTTTTCAAAAAAAACTTTAACACCCTGTATTTCCGTAACGGAGTATTTTTAGACTATGGTTTATATAGCAAACTAGGGTTATTTTTGGACGTAGAATACCTCCTTAAAGTTTGGCACCAAAAACCTGGTCCACCCTGTATATACAACCTCGGTGATTTTATATGCGCATGTTACTGTTGTTCGCTCACAGGCTACGTTTTGCTTTGTTGTAATTTTAAAGTGAAAAATGTGTCATTATTGAACGTTTTTAACAATATTATTGAAGTTTTTTGCTAAGAAAAGGTTTTGCAAAAAATGTCTTATTTTTTTTACCCTACTACAAGACTCAAAATATTTATAACCTTAGGCAGACGTAAAATGTTTTCACCTTCGTTTCTTTATTATTGTACCATTCGATAGCTTTACTGCTCCACCTACCTCCGGACCCCACCCATCATTACGAGCAAGGTAATCAGATATTGCACGTCAAGATTCTCATAATTGTGGAATGCAGAATGCTAAAATTTGCAACGATTTTTTAACGATGTTTTGTTGCACTCCACTTACGATTATAAGGTTAATTGTTATCGTGGCCGAAGATGTTGATGGGTGGTAGCCTTGTTTTACGAGAAATTGCCTTTAATGGATACGAAAGATGTTGTACTGTTATTATGTGGAGCCATGTAGTAAAATTTATTCCGCAATTTTGTCAAGGTTTACGTTTACTTTCGTTGGAAAATTTTCGTAGTACACCATTTAAATAAAATTTTTGTGAAATAAAATATTTCAAGGTTATAAAACCACAGTACGTAACCGTACGTTTATTTAACATTCAAAAACAATCAGAATAAATGCTGCTGTTTTATTTACTGATTACAACCAAAACGAAGCGTCGATCGCACGATATCAAGTTTGCTCTTTTTAGTAATCTAATGTAATGTAACTCGTAATCTGCTATGAAGGAATTTTGCTCCCTGTATACTTTCTTTACAATGAATTTTCTTGAGGTTATAAGACAATTTTCTGTCAAGTCATTGTCATTAAAACTCTATCTTTTTGATTCTTGACAAGATGACTTTTTAATTATTATTTATTAATTTTTATTTCAACGTTTCGTTACCGACATACCAGTAGTGCGCCACTGGAAGGGGATGGTAAATATTATGTCCGTTCAAAAAAAACCGTTTTCTTTTAAAAAAAATTACAGTGGGTGATAGATTATACTTGCCTCTTTCATATTAAGTGCGGATAAATACACTTTCTTTTTATAATTTAAAAAAAAATTACTCATTTTGGTAAGTTCGACTACGTTGAAAATAACTTTGATTACGTTAAAAAAAAACGCTTTTTTCTGGAAAAAGTTACTGCAGGTAGTAGATTATACTTACCTCTTTCATATTAAGTACGTGTAAATGTTATTTCGCAAGATCTGAAAACAAAAAATGAAAGAAAAAAAACTGACTGAAGGAAAAAAGTTACAACTGTATTCTAAACTGCAATAAATGCCAAAACGTTTCTTCTCAATTGTCGACAAGACGAATATGCAACGTTGCCAAGTGTTGCGTAAATGAAGAACAAAAAAGAAATACCTCAACTATTCTAAACTGCCCTATGTCATCAAAACCAATGAACTTGTACCTTGTAGCGGCCCATTAGGTTATTAGTTCAACCAAACTGAACTAACCTATCCTAAAGAAAGACAGAAATGATATAACATGAAATAATGTAACAAAAGGCAAAGTAAAACTAAACTAACTGTTACAAGGTCTAGAGGCAGTCCATGGTCTGCCATAAACGACAAGTAAACCTGAACTAACCAAAGCAAAGGAAAAGCAACTGAACTCACCTAAACAAATGAAAAACAGAACTGAACTATCCTGAACTAACCAAAGGCAAAGCAAAACTGAACTAACATAACCAACAGAGCCCACACTTATATGCAGCAATCAACATGCTCCGTAATGGCTCTAAAGAGCTGCCGAGACAAAAAGCAGACGCGGTCCTAACGAGCAGCCTTAAAAGACAACTACAACTGAAATGATCAAACCAAAGGAAAAGCATAACTGAACTCACCTGAACTAACTAAAGAGAAAGTAAAACGCAACTAACCTAACACACTTAATGTGTAGCAAGCAAAAGGCTCTATAGCGGCCCTAAAGGGTCGCTGCAACAAGAAGCAGAGGCGGCCTTAACGGGCCGCCATAATGGACAAGTAAGACTGGAGTAACCAAATCAAAGGAAAACATAACTAAACTCACCTAACCAAAGGAAGAACAGAAATGAACTAACCTAAACTAACCAAAGGCAAAGTAAAACTGAACTAACCTAACCAACAGAGCCCACACTTAATGTGTAGCAAGCGACAAGCTCTGTGGCAGGCCTAAAGGGCCGCTGCAACAAGAAGCAAAGGCGCCATAAAAAGACAAGTAGGACTGCACTAATCAAATCAAAAGGAAACAACTAAACTAAAATAACCAAAGAAACAACAAAAGTGAACTAACCTGAACTAACCAAAGCAAAGTAAAACTGAATTAACCTAACTAACAGGTCGAAAGGCGCCCCGCACGGGCCGCCGTAAAGGACAGGTTTAACTGAACTAACTAAACCAAAGGAAAAAACATAACTGAACTAATCTGAACCAACTTAACCAAAAGCAAAGTAAAACTGAAATCGAGTTTTACTTTGCCTTGGGTCGCGCCGCCTGAACTTAGGGACCATTGCGGGATCCGATGCATCCTTACTAACTGCTTCCGAAACGGCCTAGTTCTGGACATTGAGAGAGGAACTGGCAACTTAGCTGGTCTAATAAGTGACAGCCGCAAGAAGAGTGTCAAAACCTCAAAAGAAAACTCCCAATATTAGTAATTTATTGATGCCAAACAAAGTACAATTTTCTTTAATTATTAAAACAAAATCACACGTTTACCACCACTTAAGATGAAAAATAAAAGTTAACCTAAGACAGCTGAAAAACGGGAAGATCAAAGAATGTGTAGAGAAAGAGCTGAATGCAGCAATGGCAGAAACAACAGAAGATAGCTCAGTAGAAGAACACTTGAATCACCTGAAAAGTAAAGTGGAACACATTAAGAACACTATTCTAAAGGAAAACGGACAAAGAGTAAGGAAGAAAACCTGGATGACAGATTACATATTAAACCTAATGGAAGAGAGAAGATTGAACAAGAATAACACCATAGAATACAAAAGGATAAACAACATCATAAGGAACGAAATACGAATGGCTAAAGAAAAGGAACAGAAAGAGAACTGTGAGGAGATAGAGGCACTGCAGTTGAAATATGACTACTTTAACGTCCACCGGAAGGTGAAAGAAGTCACTGGACAAAGAAGGAATACAAACTTAGGGAAACTAGTTGACGCTAATGGAAACATCATTGTAGACATGGAAGAGAAGAAGAAGATGTGGACTAGGTACGTAGAGCACCTCTTTGAGGATAATAGAGAGAGCCCCCCAGATCCCCGGAGTAATGCACAGAGTGGGCCAGAAATAATGGAATCAGAAGTGAGGGCAGCTATAGAGCAGAGCAAAGAAGGAAAAGCAGCAGGACCTGACAACATCCAGACAGAGTTCCTGAAACTTCTAGACGAAAATGGATTAAAGAAGATCACCAAACTTTTCAACAACATCTACAAATCAGGTAAAATACCACAAGAATGGCTAGTCTCAGAGTTCATTGCACTGCCAAAGAAACAAGGCGCAAAACGATGTGAAGAATATCGAACGATAAGTCTGATGAGCCACCTGCTGAAAACCTTTCTCAAAGTCATCCATAAAAGAATATACAATCGATGCGAGAACCTAATCTCTCGAAACGGGGGTCGTCAATGCGATGGGAACCAGAGAAGCACTCTTTGCTGTCCAAGTCCTTGTCCAGAGATGCAGAGACGTTAACCTTGACGTTTACTGTTGTTTAATTGACTACGCCAAAGCATTTGACCGGGTTCAACATGGCAAAATGATGGAAATATTAAAGAAGACAGGGATCGATACCAATGACCTGAATATCATAAGTAGCTTGTACTGGGGCCAGTCGGCAACAATAAGAGTCGACGGAGAAACAACTGAGGCCGTCAAAATAATGCGAGGAGTGAGGCAGGGCTGTGTACTCTTACCCCTGCTATTTAACATCTACTCCGAGCAGATTTTTAAAGAAGCGCTCGACGACGAAGAAGAGGAGGGCATCTCAATAAATGGGAAGAAATTGAGTAATATAAGATACGCGGACGACACCATCGTGTTCGCAGATAGCCCACAAGCACTACAACAACTTATCAACAAAATAGCAAGAGTTAGTAAGGAATATGGTTTGGACATGAACATACAAAAGACCAAAATTATGGTCATTAGCAAAAACAAGATCGACAACATCCAGTTATCCATCAACAACCAACCAATAGAGAGAGTACCACACATCACGTACCTGGGAACACGTATAAACGAGAACTGGGACGCAACTCAAGAAATCAAATCACGAATCGCCAAAGCCACAGCCGCCTACAACAAAATGAGCAAACTCTTCAGAAGCCATGATCTTACACTGGAAACAAAAATGAGACTTCTCAGATGTTACATCTTTTCTATCCTCTTATACAGGACGGAATCTTGGACACTCAATGAAAACACGAGAAACTCTCACAGAAAATAGAAGCCTTCGAAATGCGACTCTATCGAAGAATGATGAGGATATCATGGACCGAACATATCACTAATGAAGAGGTACTAAGAAAGATGAATAAACAAAAAGAAATTATGAACACCATCAAGCTCCGAAAACTGCAATATCTGGGCCACATCATGAGAAACGGCTCCAGGTACTCCTTACTCCAGACAATCATCCAGGGAAAAATCGATGGAAGAAGAGGTCCAGGAAGGAGAAGAATATCTTGGCTGCATAACCTCAGGAAGTGGACCGGAAAAACATCAACCGAACTCTTCCGCATTGCCGTAAACAAAGTTAGGCTCGCCATGCTGATTGCCAACATCCGTAACGGATAGGAATCACAAGAAGAAGAAGAAGATGAAAGAATTAAGGTTAGTCTATTACATGCAGTAATTAAAGAAAAACCAGCTATAGCGAACGTAATCAATGTTATTTTGAATGTAATCGAAGTTGCCAAAATAAGTAAAATTTTCTTAAATCATTTTAAAAAAGTGCATTTATCCGCAATTAATATGTAAGAGGTAAGCTTAATCTATCACCTTCAGTAATTTTTTTTCAAAGAAAACCAGTTTTTTTGAACGGACATAAAGTTTTTCCTTCTTCCCCATTGGATATCTCTGAAATCTAGGTAACAGTTCCATAAAGGTCCTTCACGAAAATTGGCAATTTTATTAATTTCTATGAATTTAGTAAGTCTCAAAACATGACATTGTGAAAAAATTATCGTCAGCTCTTTCTAATTTAACCTAAATTTTTTAAATTAGTATTGCAAAAGTGAAGGACATTTATAGAACTGTTACCCTTTTTCTTCCAGGAGTTTCAACATTCAATAGTATATGCCATAATGTGTGTATGAGAATAAAGCCGTCCCAAATTGGAAATACATCACTAAACTAACCTGAACTAACCAAAAATAACCTGGAATAACCCAACCATAACGAGTTATAACATGCAAGTGTGCAACTATAACAACAACCAAACTAACATGATCTGACGTAAATTAACCTGAACTAAACTAAAAATCAATTGAAACGAGACACCCGAAATTTTGAATTCACTTTAAAACTGTCAGCTCTAAAGCCATTCAACCAATTTTCGTTGGCGATGCCATTTTGGTAAGATACTTGTATAGACTGCTTTAATTGGTTATGTACTCGGTTATATGTTTTGCAGATTTCCTAATACAGAGTTCAACAAAACTTGATGCATTTTTGTAACGTTTTGAGCAGATAACTTTGCGGAAAAAACTTTCAGAACATTTTTTGCCACGGGAGTATGTGGAGACGCGTCATAACCCGTGAAAACAATTCTTCTAGGCTGACAGGCAAAGCAATGTCCACTCTTTAAGAGGTATACAGGGTGACACAAGATGTATGTAACAGCCCAGCGTTTTCACAATTTCTATTTTAAAAATTTGGAATTTGGAGGTGATAAATAAATCGTAAATATGCCTCAGATCCCGTTTCACGCACTTAGGCACGCCTTCCGGTTTAACCGGAAGTACCGCCATATTTAATTTTTTGAATGGAACACCTTGTATATTTGCTCATTTTCGGATTCCCCTTCGAATTCTAAGTTACTAACGTGTGACATAATGTACGCTTATCTCTTACCGTTATCGCGAAAATCGCGAGCGAACTTTCCATATCATCAATAATGAATGTAGATTTTTATGCAAACAATTCAACATCGATCAGCCCTGATTTCATAGACTACCATTATTTAGGCTCTCTATCAATAGACATTAAAGAAAGTATTTCCAACTTGTCATGGAAAAGATGGAGATTTGATATTTTGAAGACATTTTTCTCCATAACTTCTAATGGAAGCTCCTATTTTATTCCTAACATTTGGATTTCTAATTTTATATCAAACATTATTTCAAATTTAATATGTTTGAGTAAAACCAACCAAAACTAAACAAAAACCAAACAAAAAAATCAATTCTCCATTTTTTCCTTGACAAGTTGGAGAGACTTTTTTTAATGTCTATTGTCTTTTTTTATGTTCATTTGTTTCCATAAATCATTTGTTTCCATAAAAATCCATATTTATTATTGATGATATAGAAAATTCGGGCGCAATTTTCTTGAAAACGGTAAGAGATAAGCATACGTTATTTTACACGTTAATAACTTAGAACTCGAATGGGAATCCGAAAATGAACAAATATATAAGAGTGTTCCATTTAAAAAATAAAATATGGCGGTACTTCCAGTTAAACCGGAAGTCGTGCCTAAGAGCGTGAAACGGCATCTGATGCACATTTACAATTTATTTATCACCTCCAAATCTCAAATTTGTAAAATAAAAATTGTGGAAACGCTGGGCTGTTACATACATCATGTGTCACCCGGTATACCTCCAGTAATTATTCAAAGATTCTCGAACGCAGTTGAAAATTTTTAAGTTCCTAAAAACCATTTTAGATTGTTCTAAGCTTTTCATATTGATTAAACTTAGTTACTTTTAGTATTTTCAAGGCGCTCATGTAATTCATCTTTATGTGTGACATCTTGTTATTCGCCATTCTTCAGTTTAACCGTACCTTAATTCTTTCTGATTCTATTAATACAAACAATTTTCGTAGTTCAGTTTTATTCAGTCAGAACTCAGAGTGTAAAACTTAAAAAAATGAGGATTAACTTCAGTTTCGTGGGTCACTCTGTACATCTAAACAATTAGTCATAGCTCTGGTGCTCAGATGACTACGTCCAATTCCAAATTATTGTAATGCTCATTGAATAGGAGATTTGTTTTTTTTATGGTCTTGAAATGTTACACCTTTAGAAAATACCCATATTTGTTTAAACTAATGAAGATATAAAGAAGGACAGAAAAAGGTCCCGAGATATCATTAATAGCTGCAAATAAACAGGAAGCAGAATTCCAAATTAATCCATACATTTTGTTCCACATCACTTAATTTTGGACATTCAATTGGATATTTGAAAAATTTTACTTTCTGTTCGCTACCGTAGATGTGGCAAACTTTATAGCCATTACGCCTGTACGTCTAGCTTGCCCTATGTATAGTGTTTAAATTCCATATGAAAATTTTTATTAATATTTGTATTTCGTACTTTTGTCTTTTGATATTTGGTAATTGGAGATCCAGTGTTAAATGATATCTCTTTTATAGAAAAAACTAAATATCTATGGAACTAGGCAAAATATCCAAAAAACCTGCCAAATAGCAAAAAATGTCCTGAAATTTTTTTCCGCAAAGTTATCTGTTCAAAAAGGTTTTAAAAAAATGCATCAAGTTTTGTTGAACCCTGTATTAGGAAACCTGCAAAACATATAACCAAGTAACCGACAACCTTATATTGAACCTGCAAACATATAACCGAGTACATAACCAATTAAAGCAATCTATACATGGATCTTACCAAAATGGCATCGACAACGAAAATCGGTTGAGTGGCTTTAGAGATAGACAGTTTTAAAGTTCATTCAAAATTTGGGGTATATCGTTTCAATTGATTCTTAGTTTAAATAGAGCGTCTTTGGCGTTTCTTTTGTGGTTGGAAACCGAATTTCGCACTATTCCCAGAAAAATTACTGACAATACCAATTTACCCTGAAAAGGGCTCGGCCGAAACACCCAGTTGCTGTTTTTTTAAAAGCTGTTAACTTTAAAAGTTGTTTTTAAAGTCCCTTTAAAATCCCATTCCTTGTAAACGTTTTCTCATCGGCCCATAGAATATTTCGTAAGATGTATTCATGGTTTAAAACCCAACGGCGAAATTCGACTCTTGTAGTTTGCGCTGTTGTATGGATTTTAAAATCGATTTTTTTCGAAAACGGTTGAAGATACGAAGATAATGTAAGAGGCTAAGTTTGTCTCTAAATTCAACAAAGAATGCAAATTTCACTAAATATACGTCCAGTGGCGTACTATTAAAAAATTGGGGTAATAAAATAAAGCTTGAGCCCAGAAAAAATAAGACCCTGAAGATTTTGACAATCATTTGAATTCTCCAAATTGGAACAAAATATCTCAAAAATTGTAGGCGCCATAAAAGTAAAATAAAATAGAATTTCAAACTTTAACACACTGTATCTTAGTAACGAAGCGTTTTCGGACTTATGTCTATATGAACTTTTTATCAAATTTTGCGACGCCGAATACCGTGTTAAAATATTTCCCCCTAATTTTGGGACACCCTGTATAGCAAATAATACGGATCGATCTAAAACACAGTAGATACTAATATGAGCCCGCGTCAATTAGTCGATCAAAAACTGGCTGACAACCGACCATTGATACTAGTACTTATATCTAAGTAAAACCAACTTTATGATATTATTTGCTGTAGACATTTATTTCAAATAACTGTTTACAATAATATAACATCAATAGAATGAATTACGACTATAGTATAATTAACACTAATGATATGTATCATAGATATGTATTCATTTTCAACATTCTTTTTAGTATTTAATGTTTTTAAAAAGGACTTCAGTTTCCGACTACATTCGCCTCAAGGAAAATATTCTTATCCCCAACAAAGAACTATTCCAAAATAGTATATAGATTCCAATACTGCTAACAGCAGCTATTACCTCAATTCTACATATTTTAATAGGAAGAATCAAATATCAGATATTATAGATAGGTACGCCGTTTCTACGCTTATCTAGCACATGGTTTCTGCCGGGTTTCATTATGGAATGAGTTCTTTTGTAACAACGTTCTCTTTATTAAAGCGCATACCTTTGACATCACAGTAAGACGGTATATTTATTTTTTCAAGTAAACGTTTTAAATACCCTACGACCAAAAATGCCTCCAGCACAAAAAATAGCGACTTATTTTGATTCTTGACATATCTTTATAACTTTTTGGTGCACAGGGTACCTTCAAAAGGTTGTATATTATGGTATAATTTGAACATTTATCCTTAGCTTCAGGAAATACTTTATCTATGACTAAGTTTAAGAAGGATTTCTCTCCTAATGTTAAATATCATATTCCTATTTCTAAATTCTACGATATGTTGATATATTTGATATATTATATGTCTTTGTGCCTATAAGTCCAGGCCAATAGGTATAGTATGTCTTAGAGCTAAAATTAACTAAGTACTTAGGTAGTAGATAAGTTCAGTATAAGTGCCTCAGCCATATTAATGGGTCCTTACGTAATAATACAAGAGGTTTTAAAACATAGATTTCTTATTTGAACTATAGTAATTTTAAAGAATATAGTAAATATTATATTTTATTATCTAAATTAGATGACTTACAGCTAACTCGTCTTGTGTCGTTAGCTATAAATCTATGTAAATTTTCTATTTTCACTATAAAATACTTATCCAAAATTTGTTGCAATACCAAGAAAAGTACGGCTCTGGTAGCAGTTTGTTGTTATTAACCAGGGTCGTAGTTAAAAAAAAAACACATATCGCAACAAATTCTTAGGCTTATTTGCTCTTTGAACACCAAGAAGAAATTACATATATCGACCTCATTATTAGATAAACACGTAGAATAAAGGAAGTTGATGATTTTAAGATTATCTTTCGACTAAACTATTGTATTTTTTCTTCAGATTTTGAATAAAACGCTTAATGCATCATCGGTCTTTTGAACGCCAGGCCAGTGATTCGTTTTTCTCCTGCGGTGTGTTCCACGGTGTTCTTAATTTGGTCAGTTGCGACTGGTCCGATGCAAACTAGGGGATCTTTGAAGTAAGAGCAAACCTGCAAAAAAATGTTCATATGCATTTAACGAGTTTTACTTGTGATGTTAATTTTGAACGTATAGAGAAATAGTAATAAATAATAGCTTCCATAATTTACGCTATTTTGTCGTTTTACTACCTTCTACTACATACAAAATTATTCAAATTCGCCGCTCACATTGCGATCTCGTAAACCGTTAGAGATACGAGTTCTATAAAATTGGGGCAAAGTTGTGCATTTAGTTTTTTCAAATGGTAAGTTTCGACTACTTCCGCAGATATTCGAAAAGAAAAAGAAATTTACGAAATAGGTATTGTTACGCCCGACCGTCGGTCCACAGAGATTCGGGACGAAGCGGCAACGCCGACCGCGACCCCGGGATCCTATCTAGATTAAACGAGAACCGGGTTCAGTCGCCTCCGTTCTCGAAAGTACGAGAGTGTGTTCAGGCCGGCTATATAAACCAGCAAGCCGTGCGAAATGGGATCGAATAGATAGTGCAGTGTAGTAAATAAGCGGACAAGGGAACAGTGCGAATTGTTAGTAGAGAGTAAATGTGTTGTAATAGTTAAAAGTAAATAAAAGTGTTTAGTTATTTGACGATAATTATTGAAACCCGTATCCCGTAACGACTGGTGTCAAATGTAAGATATTTTCGTCAAATTTGTCAATGTACGGACAAAGGAGTCGTCGCGCGCGTGGTATTTGGCGTGGTAAGGACAGTTCACAAACTTTGGTGTTTTCTACATGCCATATACTCAATCTACGACAAAAATCATGGATGAACAACCGGCATCATTTATGGAAATGCTGAGGAAGGAGAAAGAGGAACAAAGGAATTTTCTGGAAGAACAAGAAAAACAAAAGCAACTTGAGATAAAGGAACAAAGAAAAAATCAAGCTGCTCTGTTTCAAGCATTAACGGATGGTCGTCGCGAGTTGCAAGAACTTGTCTCAACCAAAATGACTGAAGTCAAACAAGACGTACATACATTAAGTCAAACAAGAAGTGGATCAAGTCAAACCAACCAAGTTAGAAGAAGAGTGGCGGATCTGAGAAACACGTCTCAGTGCAACAATCTACCAGACGGAACTACGGATGAGGCAGCAGAAGCCAGGCGAAAACCTACAGGAACTTGGAAAGGTTTGACTCGTCTTTCCAGAGCAAATGAGGCATTAATTCGGGCATTGGAGTATGAGGCTACGAGAAAAAACACGGGCCACAGAGTTAAAATAGTTGACGTACAGGAAGAGCCGCAGCCAAAATCAATCTTAAAGCAAATGTTGGACGAGCAGCATGAATTCAGGAAGCAAATGACTTCATATTTCGACCAATCAAGGAGCAGGGCACAAGAAATTGGTTACAGAAGAAATATGGCCCGAAATGCCGACCTACAGAAACCCGGATCTTGTTTCAACTGCGGCAGAATGGGCCATTTTAAAGGGGACTGTCACGTTCGATGGAAAAGGAGTTATACTCCGCAACGACGACAATCTGGCGGACTGACGCATCAGCAGTATAACTAAGACCAGTCAGAGTGAAGGGGCGAACGATGACTGGCTCCACGGAAGCCCCGAGGATTATTAAGATTGGACAGCTTGGAAGAAGTCTCACCATCCCTGGCAAAATTGAACATCGTCCAGGCAAATCTCATGGTAACGCAGATGCATTATCACGCAGTCCTTGTAAAGGGGAATGTCGACACTGCCAACGAGTAGAACAACGAGAAGGACAAAGCATTCTTAGAAAAACCAGAATTGACGTCGACGAACATTGAACCGCTGAACAAATGAAGGTCCAACAAACAACCGATAAAGCTGTGGGGTTAATACATCAGTGGAAGTTGGAAAATCAAAGAACTGATTGGAAGGACATAGCAGTCAACTAATGGAAAAACCTCAAAGTGGGATGGTAGAATCGTTTAAATTTAAAAGAAAAACGGTAAAGATTGTATAACACAAGGTTTGTCCTATGCCCCATGATTATTCCATTCAGTGGCTGCACCAGGATGGACTAAGTGAAATGCTATCTTTTATTACCTACAGGAAAATATAAAGATTAAAATACACTCAACCACTCGTGAAAGTCCCACTGGGCGTACCGTTTATATCTCTTTTTTTCCCAAAAGCGTTTGAGTTCCCAAAAGAGATCTGGTGTTTAAAACCGGTTATATGACTTTACAATTTTGCATTAAGCTGACTTGAGCGAAACAAAGATAGAC